>JAMJFZ010001657.1:1932500-2477500 GCA_026225945.1 Cricetomys ansorgei | reverse complement strand
TTGAAATATAAGACCATCAAAGCAGTGGTCTTCATATGTGGCCAGTACACAATTCATTCTATCTATGAGAGTATGGATTTAAATACTAGTGTGAATGAGAATTAGCCCTCAGTTTCTGGATCTGTTGTGACTTTTATCTTTGGGCAAGTGACAAATTCTTCTTCTTCTTCTTCTTCTTCTTCTTCTCCTTCTCCTTCTCCTTCTCCTTCTCCTTCTCCTTCTCCTTCTCCTTCTCCTTCTCCTTCTTCTTTTGGTTTTTTTTAAGACACAGGGTTTCAATGGGGTTTTCTCTGTTGTAACTCTGGCTGTCCTGGAACTCACTGTGTAGACCAGGCTGGCCTTGAACTCATAGAGATCCACCTGGCTCTGCCTCCTGAGTGCTGGGATTAAAGGGGTGTGCCACCACCGCCTAGCTAATAATTTATTTAATTTTTTATTTTATGTACATTGGTGTAAAGGTGTCAGATCCCCTGGTACTGGAGTTACAAACAGTTGTGAGCTGTCATATGGGTGCTGGGAATTGAACCTGGGTCCTGAGACAGTAGCCAGTATGAGCCAAGTGACTGATACTGCTCATGTTAGGGCTGGATATCCTAGTTGCAGCTGGAGCTGTCTGGTGGAAGTAACTTCCCAACCCATCCTTGTGAGGGGCGAAAGGTGGAGCAAACTGGGCAGCAGTGGGAATGAACCAACTTCTACTGCACTCCGCATGTGAGGCCTCACATCAAGGCAAGCCTGTGTGCTAGGTAGGACGGGCCTCATTTCAAAGCATAGGAAACTTAGAGTTCAGGGTAAATTGCCCAGGGAGTTTTATAAATGTGGATTTTTGCAAGTGGCCCAGCTATAGCTTGAGCAGGGCTGACTCAAAAGCTAGACTGGCTATCATCAATCTCTCAAGAATGCTGCAACCTTGCTGGAAATGCAACGATGTTAGAGACTGTTCTATTCCCAGGACTTCTTTTGGAGAAAGCAGGGTGAGTGACTGGGAGAAAGAGTTAGAGCAACTGTGGCATGGGGGGGAGGGGGTGGATCAAAGCCCTGGCTCGGAGGTGGCTGGGAAGGACCTGGCTAATGTGGGCTTTGGACTGATGAGTTGCTGTGAGAGGATGGAGAACTGAGTCCTCCAGACCATGGGAGAAGCTAGGCAGTTGCTAAATAGCATAGGGTCCTCTTCTCTTCTCCCTGCAGCCTGGCGTCCTCCATTACAGGTGACACGTGGCTTCCCCACCAAACACTGAACAGATAGTTAAATACATTGGCTTGAGGGAGAGAGGAACCATCACCCTCTGAGGCTCCATCAGCATCTCCCAGAGACACTCTGCTCTCAGCAACATACCTGCCTCCTGGCCAGAAAGGTACCTTTCCCTAGCTCAGTACCCCAAGGGGCTCCTGCCCTCTCTGCCTGAGCTTTCTGCTCTGTGCTGGGGGTCATAGGTGGAAGTCGATTGCCTCTGCCTTGCATCCTTCCCTCCTCCAAGGATTTTGCAAGTGTCTGTGTCCAAATGGAAGTCATTTCCAGATCCCAAGTGACTTTGTCTTTGTGTAAATCTTTTCAGGGCTCAATGGCGCTGGTATTGTAAACCATTTTCCTGGGGGAGAAGACAACAAACCAGCCGACTTGCAAAATCAAAAACCTGCTTTGGATTTTAAAAAACTTTACAGCAACAACTACATAGTTTAAAAATTAAGTTCCCATGTCACACCATAGGACATGAGCCTACATTGAGGTGTTTTGCAAAACAAAGTCAAGCATTTCCCCAATCTCTTTCTATAGTGAAGCAATGCAGGATGCTATGTACAGAAAATAGTGCTGTCTTCCTTCAGTGCAGGCCTAGAGGAAAGGAAGAGTGGGAGACTGGGGTAAGAGAGAGTCACAGAAGGTTGGAGAGACAGAGTGGGGAGATAAAGGAGGGCGGGGTGGACATGGAGAGTAGCATGGAGGAAATGAGAAAAGCTCTATAGTGACAGAAAGGGTAGTGACAAGATAGTTGTCAGGTCACATGAATATGGATAATTGAACCCTTGATTCAGACTATGGGCGTTGACACTTAGAGCACCAACCTTAGGTAGAATGTTGAGTGTGCAGACACAGACTCTAGTTTTCTACCACTGTCCCAAGGCAAGCCTCGTCTTCCATATTGAAAACTGAGGACACTGCAGAAGGCAGGGGCAGATGTCTCCTCTCCCGAGGTGCCGGGTGACTCTACCTGCCAGGCTGTCAGATTGCGTGTACATTTCCAAGCATCCTGAGCTCATGGGCCAGCTGATGTGCCGCTCAGAGCACAGATGGACATGTGTGTGTCTTTCCACAATGTCAGAACTGTTTAATAACAACGAATTCACAAACTGTATGAGTCCATTTGGCCGCAGTTTGCCAAGTAGTCTCCATTTCCCTTGATAGCTGGCTGTTGGCAAACGCGGGTTCTTTTATTGCAGACTTAATTACTAATGTGAAGTCTCAGATCACACACCACAGGCCACATGGTAATTATCTATAAATATGAATGCATGCAGGTCACAGAGTGGCTACAAGAATCAAAGAGGCCTCACTGAAGGTAGAAGGTGGCTGACACAGATGCAGAGTCACTGTGGTGTTTAGATAAGGTATTAAGGAATGGGGCTGAAGAGATAGCTCAGTGGTTAAGAGCACTGGCTTCTCGTCCAGGGAACCTGGTTCTCCCAGCACTCACTCACATGGTTGCTCACAAGCATCTGTAACTCCAATCTCAGAGATTCTGACGCCCTCTCGTGCCTTCTGTGGGCACTGCACGCATACATACGTGTAGGCAAAACACCCATACACACAATAAAAATAAATACAATTTGAAGAAAATTAATATATTAAGAAAAACAACTGGAGAGCCTGTGGTCACTACAAGACAAAGCTGCAGAGTCACAGGGGTGGGCCAGGCCTCAGGGTTGAGTTGAACTGCAGAGGCAAGGCCCGGGACCTGGTGGATAAGTGAGTGCATAGAAATCTGAATAGCCTTATCAGCAGTGGGGACCAAACTGGGCTGAAGCCCTAGGGGCTTCATGTCAGAGCCCCTCTGACACGTGGGTGCTCGGATGGCACGTTTCTGGGGACTGTTGCCTGCCCTATCTCAGTGTGTTCAGTAGGTTCTGGAGTCTGTTTTTTTCTAATATGTTGTTAATATACTCATGTTATGGCACTGTTCTCTGAGCCAAAATGCCACCATCTCCAGGAGTTTGGCTTGGCAAGTTCTCCAAAGATCATTGCAGCAGGGCTTGTTAACTGTTGACGTTCCCTTTTGGAAGGAGGGAATAGAGAAGGTCATGGGACCCTCCCCTGAGTACCCAGTCACCCTTCCCAATCGGCTGTGTGTAATTCCGTCCTAATTGCAGGCAGCCTCAGGGTCTCTGGGAAGAACTAAAGTGTAGCCATTTATTTAATCCAGCATTATATTAATAAAGACACATGAGACATTTTTAAAGATACAAGCCTTATAGACCTCAGCAGCAGAGAGCACAGTCAGCCATCCTCCAGTGCTAACTCCTCCTTGGTCTGGGTAGTTTATTCTTACGTTAAAAGCCCCTCCTTGCTCTCTCTTAGAAGTCTGTTTGTATGATCAAAGAGATACAGTGGTTTTATTCTTCCCAAACCTTTGCCTGTCAGGCAACGTTTCATGTTCACATTTGTGCCAGCAACACAAAAGAGCCAGGCCACACCTGTCAAAGCTGTGTCTACAGTTACAGTGGGGTAGCCACAGGACAATAGTAGAGGCCAAGCCATGCCTAATACTGCCTCCTGGTAGAGTACCCAATGACCTCTTTTATCAGCAACTCTGTTTACATTGAGCTAAGGGAGAGCAGCTTTTATTTACATTAGAAAGCAGGCTTTTCAGCTATAGAAATCACACATCCTGCCAGGCTTCAGGCTGCCAGGACAATGATTATCTTACAAAATATTAGGGTGCATACATAGAGAAATTAATGAATATAATATTTAGAAATATGATCAGTTATACCCCAACACTAAAGGATAGAGGTGAGGAAGGATGGCGAGAGGGACTCCTGCTACACGGGAGTCACCTGTGGAGTCACCAGGCATGCTGGGTGCAGGCTCTCTAGTGTGGCTGCTGTAGGATCGCCCATGCTCATAGCTGTAGTTCCCCATCCACTGCTCTGTAAGTAATTCTAATAAACTCAGTGGTTCCCCACAGTGAACTTTGATGGAATCCCACTTTGATTTGTTGTTGGGACAGGAGGAGGAGGGGTACATGTTTACATTTCTCCAGGGAAATGGATTTAGCTTATACTGTCCCAGTCTACTTGCTGCTTTGCAGGGGACCCAGGTTCAGTTTCCAGCTCCCCATGATGGCTCACAACCATTTCTCACTCCAATTCTGGGCATCTGGCGCCCTCTTCTGATCTTCATGGACACTGCATGCACAGTGCACGCATAAATGTATGCAGACAAATAAATAAGTTTTTAAAAATGTAAAAATCAGATTAAAGTTGCTGTGAACGATGGTCTGTAGTGACCACAGACCTTCTTGTGTCTACTGTCAAGGAGTGGTTTCCTAAGTTGGGGCAGCAGGGTTCAGCCTTAGTGGGTATTGACCCTCAAAGTACGCTGGATAGATCCAGGGGTCACTGCCAGAGTGTGAAGTGGTAGGCACTTATAAAGATTGTGGGGGAAAAAGAGAAAGGAAGGAGGGAAGGGCCAGGGCTCAAGCACAGGAGTGGAGACAGAGGTGGGTCTAGAGGTCCAGGCCAGCAGGCAGGCGGGAGAGGCTGAGCATAGGCCACTTTCTGAGGTGTCTCCAGGACTGATTAGTTTTCTGTTTATTACGAAAGAGAAAAAGGTAATGACGTTTCTATTATTAGAGATTAAAAATATTCAGAATGATGCTGTTTGCATGTAAAATAAATTCATTTTCCTGTGGCAAAAAGAAGAACAAATACACCCCTGAAATGCTCTCCTGTCATCGCCCTGCAACAGTGGGGACTTCATTGTGTACATCAAAAGGTAACACCCGATACAGGCACAGACCATGTCATCTTTGAGAATGCATTTTCATTGAAATCGTTTTAATTGGTCCTTTTAAGATGACACTCCTAGGAAAGTCTTACTGAACTGGGTGTGGTAGTGCACACCTCTAATCCCAGCACTTGGGAAGTGGGAGCAGGAGGATCAGGAGTTCAAGCTCAGCCTTGGCTATATAATGAGTTTGATGCTAGCCTGGGCTACATGAGGTCCTGCCTCAAAAACAAAATGAAGCAAACAGGCCAGGGAGGTGACTTGGTGGGTGAAGTACTTGCTGCACAGCGTGCAGTTTGGATCCCCGAACCCATGCAGAGGCCAGGTGTGTTGGTGTGTGCCAATAACCCCAGTCGGGTGTGTTGAAACTGGGCCCAGGGGCTAGCTCTCCAGTTCATCTAGCCAGTTAGTGAGTTCCAGGTTCAGTGACTAACCCTGTCTCAAAAAAATGAGATGAAGAGAAAACACCCCAGGTCTGTCTCTGTCTCCCACAAATGGGCATACATGTGGACGAATGTCTACAACACACCTGTGCACAGAACAGTACATACACATGTGCACAGATACACACAACACATACACGTGTGCACAGATACACACAACACACACACACAGAGGAAAAAAATACACAAGACAACCTTACAAGTAAATACTAAACTAAATTGGACACCGACTCTGTCAACATATGTTTATATCTTAGTTCGCCCATGTATATGTGCATGTGTGTATCACTGAGATGCACAGCCTAGTCTCACATGTACATGTATTTTTTAATTGCTTATGGAATCTTCAACCTTCAGGCTTACTGGATTTTGCCCATCCTAATCCACCTGCATATTTATGTATATATATATGTATATATCCATGCAGGCCTGGAGCCTAGAGAGGTCAGAAGTCATTGGAGCTCCTGGAACTGGTGTTACAGATGGTTCTGAGTTGCCATGTGAGTGCTGGGAACTGATCCTAGGTCCTCTGGAAGTACAGCCAGTGCTCTTAACCACTGAGCCAGCTCTCCATCTCTCCTCATGACCATAGTTTATGTAAGTCATGAGATGAAAGAAATCTGGATAGGTGGGCATGGTGGCATATGCCTTTAATCCCAGCACTTGGGAGGCAGAGGCAGGTGGATCTCTGTGAGTTTGAGGCCAGCTTGGTCTACAGAATGAGTTCAGGGACAGCCAGAGTTACTACAGAGAAACAGATTTCTGTCTCAGGGAAAAGAGAGACAGAGACAGAGACAGAGGAAGGAAGGAAGAAAAAAGAAATTTGGGGAAGCATCTAGATATTGGGCTTAAGTTTAAGCTGAGGTTGCCTAAAATGTGGGGGAGAGGACTTTCCTTTTGAGCAGTTCCCCATGAGATGCCTGCGGACCATCCGATTGTTATGCTGGGAGCTCTGGGCCGAGGTCAGGGCTGACAACAGGTCTGGATCCAGACAACAGGGACATCGACATCCATTTCAGCTGGTGTAGCTCCATGGCTCCTGAGCCACAGCCGACCACAGATTCATGGCATGACTCCCAGAAATCTTGGTTCTCTACAGCTTGACCTCACCCCTGCACAAGAAGCCTGTAGTGTGAGGTCCATCCCTTGACCGAGAGGGAAGAGAAGTGAACTGAGATTTCACAGCCCCAGACACCAGGAGCCAAAAGCAAGAAAAACAACAGCATCGGCTCCTTCCTGCTGCCTCTGACTGACCCACACTTGACTGGCTATGTGTCTTCATTTTCACACTCGGCCTGGGCAATGATCTCACCAGCCCCATCTTACAGATGCTTGTATTGTGGAAGTGCCCTTGTTCAAGTTTACAGATTAAGATTTGCTTGTAGTTGTACGCTGCTGTGGTGGCTCACCAGAGAAGGACACGGAAGCATATATGCAAACCCCGTCAGACCTCAGCAGAGGGAACCACTATCATGGCAGGCACCATACTGGGCAGTGGAACCCCAAGTGTCCCAGCTCAGGTGTTTCCGAATTCCTCAGGTGTTCTACTGATAGCACATGCAGATCGTGTGCAATCAGACAACTCCCACATAAATCCAACACCTGCAGACAATACAAAACGCCAAGACCTAAGCAGCCCTTCACCCAACAGTGCACAAACAATATTTTAAACACATCTAAAAATAAATTTCTACATCTGCTCGATGCCATTGTACTGCACTGCCTGTGTGGCCTTGGGACAGTTCAAGCTCAGTCCTTCTCTCTTTCCTTTTCTCTCTCTCTCTCTCTCCCTCTCTCCCTCTCTCCCTCTCTCTTTCTCTCTCTCTCCTTCCCCCTCCCTCGCTGGCCCCCTCCTTCCCTTACTTATCCAGACAGGGCAACTCAGGCTGGCCTTGAACTTATTATGTAGCTGAGGATGGTCTTGAACTTCTGATCTTTGAACTCCACTCTAGACACTGGGATTATATGAATGCACTATCACATCCAGTTTATAGGGACCATACGCAGGGCTTCATGCATGTTAGGGAAGCACCAACTGAGCTACACCCTAAAGCCTTCTATAAGGATTTCAATGGGCAAAATGTCACAAAGGTTCTTAAAGAACTTTAATAAAGCCACGCATGGTGGCACACACCCGTGATCTCAGCATTTGAGAAGTAGAGGCAGGAGGATCAGGAAGGAGTTCATGACCGGATTGAGCTATATCATGAGTACAAAGACCAGCCTAGGCTATATAAAACACTGGAAGGACTGATTTGTGTGATGTACGAATCTAGTCCTGTGTACTGGACTTTGAATGCAAATGTTTAATTATCTATGTGTTTATTTTTAAGAAGGTCTCATGTAGCCCAAATGCTGGGGTTATAGATGTGTGACACCATGTTCCACAGACAACTTTCCTTTCTAAGTAAATTCAGTTAGCACTTGTGCACGGAGTTTGACCCAGGAATGCATAGGGACACTATCCAAAAGACAGTCCTGTGTAACCTGTGCTCAAATTTCCTTCCTACCTCGGAAGATCACCTTGAACATCTGATCCACCTGCCTCCACCCACCCACCCCCATGCTGGGTTACAGTTGTGTACCACCATGCTGGTTGATGAGGCCCTGGGGACCAAACCCGGGGCTTTGTGTGTGTTAGGCAAGCACTCCACCAGCTGGGCTACATTCCTGGCTCCCAAATGCTGATTCTTGAATTCTTCTTGCAAATGGCCCCATGATTAGGGTCATAGGGGAACTTCTGAGCCTACAAACAATGTCACCACCCAGACAGTGACAAAATCCAGATGAGGGCCTTGGGGCTTTGGCACAGGGAAAGGAACCCAAAGAGGTTTCAAGTGACTGTCCTTGGGGACAGACTCACAGCGAGACAAGCTGGTTCTGACCAAATTCAGGTGAGGTCATGGCATCTTCCAGCGCTCAGTGAGGTCTTTGTTGGTATTCTAGTCTATTTATGTTTGTGTGAAGCATGAAATAGAACTGCATGCTGGCATCTCGCTATGTCATCTTTTGTGGATGGGGGGGGGGTTGTCCACATGGGGGGGTGCGCCTGTGTGTGTGCCTATGGAGGCCAGGGGGGCACATCAGCTATCTTCCTCTATTGCTCTCCACGCTATGTTTTAGATCATTTCTCACTGAGCCCGAAGCTCGCCAGTTTGGCTAGACTACCCGGCCATCGGGCCCCCAGAATGCCCTGCTTCTGCCCTCCATTGCTGGGGTTACTGACGTCATGTTCGCCTTTTTGTCTTTTGCTTTTTGTGAGTGTTGAGGATTTGAGTTCAGGTCGTCTTCTCACCGTGTGCGGTCTTACCCAGCGAGGCGTCTCTTCAGCCCTTGCTGCGTCTTCCTTGAAGCAAGTTGATGATCATTACCCAGTCCAAGGATTCATGGCTTTGCCAAAATTCTGCCGAGCGTTCGACTGGTGACTAGCAAGCAAGCAAGCTCCAGTCTGTTTCCTTGCTGGCCATTCACTCAAATCTCTCACCTTCCGGTCTATCTCCCGATCTTCTCAACTCTTCTCCTATTAACTGATCCCTGCCTCAGTTTTACTACCCCTTTGCTGAATGTCACTTCCTGTCACTTCCCAGTTACAGGGCCCCTGGATCAGTCGGTGGCTTCAGGCTCTGTTACCTTCAGCCTTCCTGCTGTCACAGGCAGCCCATGTGGGAAAGCCCACAGAACAGGGGCGGCATGAAAACGGGCCCAGTTGGGAGGAGTAGGCTGGGCTCCTGTGTTACCACTTTCTGTTTACTATTTATGATCTTTTTTTCCTCTTGAGACAGGGTCAAACTGTGTAGCCCTGGCTTGTCTAGAACTCACTATGTAGACCAGACTGGCCTCGAACGCAGATCTGCCTGTCTCTGCTTCCTGAGTGTTGGAATTAAAGACATATGACACTATACCTGGCTACTTATGAAGTTTGTTTTCTTTTATTCATAATTCTCTTTCCTTCCTTCATTCTTTCTCTATTCTTCCCTCCCCTCTTTCTTCCCTTCCTCCATTCTTTCTTCCTCTCTCTCTCTCTTTAATTTTTCTTTTGATGGGATCTCATCTAAGTCAGGCAAGTCTTGAACCCCTGATCCCTCCTACCCCCACCTCCCGAGTGCTGGGATTACAGGCATGTGCACCACACTGAGCTTTATGAAGGGTTCTGAAAGATAAGTACAAGTCAGCTAGATCCACTGTGGCCACAAAATTTTACCACAGGCAAGAAAAAAATACACTTAAAGTGTATGCCAGCGTTCTGGGCAGACCCTTTCTGTGGAAACCGCACACGTGTCCATCAACAGGAGAAGAGATAAATGGGTGTGTCCGTGCCGAGAGGATCACTCAGCCAGGGAAGTGAATGAAGATCTACAACATGTTCCACGCAGATGGACCTTGAAAGCATTTGCTGAGTGGAAGAAGCCAGACTCAGACTCGAGGGCAGTGTACTGTATGACTCCGTGTACAGAAAGTTCTAGAATAGATAATTTCACAGAGAAAGTAGATTAGGGATCATCAGGTTAAGACTCATTGGGAGCTAGGGCTTGATTGGGTGCAGAGCTTCTGCTAAGGGTGATGAACATTTTTTGGAGAAAGTGTCGGTGGTTGCCTAACTATATGAATGTGATTAAAATGCTACTGAATTCTAGGTGAAAAAGAGCTGGTTAGGCCACATGTCTTTTATCGCAATAAAAGACAGATTAAAGTGCATATCATAATGGCAATGCTGTAAGTGTAACTCAAAATGCCTGGGATCGGTATCCAAACAGGGAAGCAAGGAAAATGTGGAAGTGAAGTTCCAAGAGCAGGATGGGGTGGGGGAGGGGCAGGACAACAAATACAGCTGGAGAACCCAGCGGCCATCAGCTCAGGAGAGAAGCCAAGCAGGAAGAAGCACCGGGCTTCAGGTTTGTCTATGGGGAAAATCACGCGTGCATGTGTGTGGGTTACAGCATGCTTGAGACAGTCGAACAATACCGAGAGTCTGAATGTAGAGGGGCTGGGCTAGGCAAGGGGTCCTTAGTTCTAGGGTCCACAGGGCCTCTATAAGAGCCATTAAGCAAGAGGAGACCCACCTAACTCCAGGTCTTGTGAGCTGTTTAGTACAAGCATCACCTGCTCTAATGGAGCCCCGTGTGAGAGCTCTTGGATACAGCTGGAGAGACAGGAGAAAGCCACGTGGCCGTAGCTCAGTGATGAAGGTCATCTGTGTGAGCACTGGCCTGCTGCCCTGGCAACCTGGGATTCTAGCATTTTTTTCTCAAGGATTGTGCCCTATTAAGGGAAGCTGACTAGGGGCGTTACCCTCCATCTGGGAAATCTGAATCACCTCGTTGTTGTTCCCAATTGAACAGAAGCAGAAGTGTTAGCATGAGCTCTGGAGGCAAGGGCTGTCTCCTGGTAGTCGCTGATCCTTCCAGACCCCTGCTGTCCTGCTGGCCTGCTTCTTGCTGGCTGCCTGCTGTCCCCGCTGCTCCCCCCCGCTGCTCCCCTCCAGCACCACTGCCCAGGTGAGCTCTGTGCTTAACTCAAAAGCAGTGACTTCGGTCTACTTTCAACTACAGGCCTCCCAGCTAGGGCTGATGCTTTGAGAATCTCTGGTAAGTCGGTGTCCCCCAACACCGTGCTCTGTGTCGTCTTGTGGGTAGGCTGAAATCAGCCAGGAATGTTCATGGAGTAGATTTCCTTGCATAATGGGTTTGGGGTTCTTCCAGATTCTGGCAAGAAAACACGGCTCTGACGCACTAGGCGGGGCTTTGTTTCTCGAAATCTACAACTTCTTACAGTGGTATGGATTATATAGATGAGCTACCTGGGAGCCATGGCTTGGCTCTGGGAGACACTTTGTACCTGTGAGGCATCCTCCCCAACCTGAGGGCTCTAGTCTAACTCCTGAGCTTAGAATTCAGTAGGAGTCCTTGCCAGAGTCCTCTCTACCCAAGACCCTGAGGTTCAAATGCAAGAGATTGGCCCTTCCCCCAGATCGGGCATTTGGACAATGTCCAGGTGTATCAAATACACGGCCTGCAGGCTTCTGGAGTCTGTAGGGCTGGCTTAGCTCGTCCACAGAGCCAGGTTCATCAAGAAAGGCTAGAGAAGTGGTAAGGCAAGAAGAGTAATTGGTTTAGTCTCACTGTATTTAAGCTGTCAGGACTTTGATACAGTTAGTTAAGGCTGTTTATGTTATTATTTTTGTCATTTATTGTGTCTTTCATAAGAATTTCCTAGATTATGCTGTGAATTTTCAGCTTTTACTCCCAGTTTTGGGCTGAGTTGTTACTCTCTCACCATATGTTGAGGTTCTAAATCCCTAGTATCACAGAAGGGATAGTTTTTTTAAGTAGGGTCACCGCAGATTGTTTAGAATGAGGTCATGCTGGAGCAGGGCAAGCCCCTTACCAAACTCGACAGGAGAAATTTGGACATAGGCATGTGTAACATGTAACCATGAAGACGCTGACTGCAAACCCAGGAAGAGGGCACAGGCTCAGCTCCTCCCTCCCAGCTTTCCGCACTAGAATCCACTTTGCTCAAAGGGGTGATTCCTTGCTCACAGACTCTAGCTTCTGGAGTACGCGCCTGTCATTTTAGCCACCTAGTCTGAGCTCTTAGCCTACCAAACTAACACAATCCCAAAGAAACAGAGTTTCTTTCTGGTATCCTGACACGATTCGCAGACAAGTAAAGTTATCATTGTTCTCTAAGGCCTCAGAAACGTTTTTGTGTATGGATACCTTTTTAAAAAATCACTTAGTTGCACCTGGGTGTGGTGGCTCATTCCTCAAAAAAAAAAAAAAAAGTGTGGGGGAAATCTAAAACTCCTGCTGTGCTGCAGGAAGTAAGAACTAGTCCCAGTAGCCTAGAAACATTTAGAAATCATTTGATAAACATTAAAGATGGGGGGGCGGTAGCAGGCCCCTGGATTTCCAGCACTTTGGGAGACTGAGGCAGAGGATGCTTCAAGACTAGCCTGGGGTACAAAATGAGACTCTGTCTCAAGAAGCCAGAAAAAAGAAAAGAAAAATACAAGGCATACAAATGGCCGTCCTGATTTTTTACGGTTTGGTGCCCCACTGCATAGCATTCCGTTACTGTCTAGGTACTCTGGTCTGTGCTTTCATCCCAGAGAAACTACAAGCGTCTCTGTCATCTTCACATCAGTTCTCGCTTTCGATTGTTTTTCCTGGGTTTCTGTAGATTTTTTTGATGTCGGAGGTAGTTTTTCTTTGTGTTACTCTGAAGGAAAGGGGCTCTAGCTGTTTTACAAGTTTCCGTTTTGTTTTGGTATTTTACTGAATAAGCAACCTGCAACCGGCTCCCGGGGTCTGAGCCCTGCAGCCGCGCTCCGGGTATGTTGTAGAAGCGCCCGCCAGGGGTCAGCACAGGCTCGGCGTTGGCCTCAGGCGTCCCACAATGCACCGGGCTCCAGGCACGTCGGGCGGGCCTATCAGAGCTGTCGGTGTGATTGTGCTGGAGGACATCAAGCTCTAGGGCGGGGCTTCCCCATGGGTGGGTGGGTGGGGACATTTGGGCGGGACCTAGTCACATAGGGCGTGGTCCGGAAGAGGGCGTGACCTAGTTCCCCCGGGGGACCTGGCTGATGGGGCGGAGCCTGGTCTTCGGGGCGGGGCCTAAATGGTAAAGGCGTGGTCTGAATGGGGAGTGGGAGGGTGGTCTGGCCGTAAGGGGCGGGGCCGGGACCAAGAGTTCCCGGGCTAGGGGCTTGGGGGCTTGGGGGCTTGTCCCTTGAGGGTGGGAAGTCCTGGAGAGACGCGGGCACCGCCGCGGGCTCTGTAGGAACGCTTTGCCTGCATCCCCGCACTGCATTTCCAAGGGCTCGGGCGGACTAGGGGGTATCTGGAGCCCCGTGCGTGTCTTGTGCTGCTCCAGGGGCCTTCCTTCCCTTGTGAATGAACGTGACCCTCGGGCGCCCGCGGCTGGTGGGAAGTGGAGAGCGTGAATACGCGGGCGCACACGGCGGGCTGGGGTGAGTGGCAGCTGTCACGTGCGAGCGATCCTCTCGAGATGCTGGCTCTTGGGCTGAGCCTGCAGGCAGCTGGTGTCCCAGCACCCCTAGACGCCACCCAGGACGGCCCCTGGGACTCCTTGATGCCACACCCAGCTCCTCGTCTCTCGGGGCGCCTTAGCTTTCTAGCCCATAATTAGAGCTTTGCAAAAAATAAGGTTCTGTAGCTACGAAGCACGGAAATGCTTGGCGGCTTCGACTGGAGGATGTCTGCCCCCTCAGCCTGTTACTGCTTCTTTTGGGAGTTCAGTCCTTTCGGACTCACTTCCTGTTACCCTACTTCCATGGCAAAGATGTCACAACCTAGAGGCTTCAGGTCGCAAAGCTGAGTGGTTCTGCCCACTTTTGAATGCCCCTCAAAAGTTTCATTCTCGGATCCCCGCCCCCAACATAAATCGTATTTTAGCCTTTTCTCTTTTGATTTATTTATCTGTATGAGCGTTTCGCCTGAGTGTATTCATGTACACTGCATGTGTGCCTGGAGGCCAGAAGAGAGAATCTGATCCCCAGAACTGGAGCTGTGGATGGTAGTGACCCACCATGTGTGTACTGGGAACAGAACCGGGTCCTCTGTGAGAATAACAAATGCTCTTAACCACTGAGCCATCTCTCCAGCTCCATAAATTGTATTTTAAAGGCATGTTTCAGCCATAAGCCAATTGATTTGCTTTTACTTGAACCTCAAGCAATTTCTCATTGCTCATGAATGTTTATAATTAGGAAAACTATAGCAAAAAAAAAAAAAATCCAGGTGAACATGATCATTTGGAGCATGTTCAGATTCCCAGGGGGCAGACTCTTAAAGAAAACTGACTGCTACTCTCCTGAGCCCCCCCCCACCACCCCCCAGAAGTCATCAACCTTGAAGAGCTACACCTCAGTATCTTCATCACAATTTTTAAGAACTCTCTTCAATAGCTTCACGTTTGAATGTGAAGATCTCGCTGTTTCTCATTCTCAATTATGAATCCGCAGTCATCAATACCACTGCAGCGGAAGCTCTTCTGCCCACAGCTGCTGACAGCAGCACAGAGAGCAGACAACAGCATGGAAGAAAATTCTTTTAAACAATTACTGAACAACCCCTAATCAAAGAAAGGAGTGATTAATAACAGTTTGGATTCTAAATCTTTGTAAAGCAAAGACTTAATGGTTCTCAAATCTGTTAGGAACACTTTTCTCTGGAAGTGTTAGTTCTCCTTCAAGATATGAAATTGAGTCGCTCCTAAAGTATGTTGGTTTTTATTTGGAAGCTATCTGCATTTTCCACATCTAACATTAATTTTCATTAAAAAACACAGATGGGAATATTAATAACTCGGTCAGCTTTGTTCAGGGAACAGGAGATAACCACAGTGTGTAAGCCCAAGCCATTGCAGAGGGCCCTCTGTTGGACTGACCCAGAGCACGTGGTCTCCAGGTAATTTATTGAGGAAAAGCACCACCTACCCATACAAAGGTCTTAATTGCTTAATGAAGGGAGCTTCCACAGTGCACCAACCCTCAACTTTAGCTGGCCAACCTGATGCCATTTTACAGGCAAAGTCAAGACCTTGGGAAAGGTCTTGACCAGTGCTTAGGTTGAGGGACCAGACAGTAAAGTTCCTCAATGTTAGCAATAATACAATCTGATGCTTTCAACACAAAGACCTCAGTCACCAAAGTCAAATCTGAACAACAGTTGTTCTGTCCATTGGTATTTGAGTGGACAATAATTGCTGGTGCTCCAAACCAGCAGTCCTTCTGCATCTAAGAAGGCACGTAGCCATCCACACCCAGAAAGCTGGTTCCAACAGCTAAGGAAGGTGACCCTCTGGCAGGAGCTCTGTCAGATACAACAGCTGTTCAAAGTCCATATTACTGCACAGAAGTGTATGTAGCTTTATAATATTTGAGAATAAGTTTAACTATTCCACTACAAAAAGTGTTGTGCATAGCTGGGCATAATGATGTGTCCCTTCATCCTGGCACTTAGTAAGCAGAGGAGGGATTACTGCAAGTTTGAGGACAGCCAGAGCCTCACAGTGAGACCCTGTCACAATACAAAAGAAACAAAAAGCAAGCACTGTGTGTGTGTGTAAATAAAAGATACACAGATCCTTAAAATTTAAAAACAAGAAAAATGTTCCTCTTAATTAATATTTAATATACATTAATGATTCCCATCATGGCATCTTGGAGTGATAATAAGCCTCCTAGAGAAAACCAAAGTCTACACCAGCATCTATAGGAAGTACAAGGTGCACCTTGAACAGTAGAGATACTTCTCACCAAGATCATTCAGCATAGTGCAAAGCCTGGGAGCTTCATGTGGAGAGGGGCCTGGCAGTCATATGAAGACATTTAATCACTAAAAATAAGCAGATCAAGAGTAAGCACATGCCTTCAGGACTCCAGTGTCCTTCATGCTTCAGAAAAGACACAGCTGACAGTTCTCACTGGAGGAGGTATTTAAGCCTGACCTGCAGCCACAGACAGGAGTTGGCTGGTGTCAGCCCGGCTGGTGACTCATCAGTTACTCACTTCTGCAGCAAGAATTAACAAGTACACATGCAGCACCAGACCAGACTCACTGCACTAGTGGGAAAATGCTGTAAACATGACATTAGTGGGCATCTCTCAGGAGAGCCATCTAGAGTAACAGCCAAATGTAAAACTGTACCCTTTATTGATGATTGATTAATTGGTGCTGAGGATGGAACCCAGGGTCCTGCACTTGCTAAGCAAATACTGTAGCACTGAGCCGTCCCCACAGTAGACACACCTTTTATTCTGGAGAAAGAATGGCATAGAGAAAATACCTGGAAACATTTCTTTTGGCTTCCATCATTGTTTGCCAATTAAAATAAAAACCAAGCCAGGCAGTGGTGGCACACGCCTTTAATCCCAGCACTTGGGAGGTAGAAGCAGGTGGACCTCTGTGAGTTTGAGGTCAGCCTGGTCTACAAAGCGAGTTCCTGCATAGCCAAGGCTGTTACACTGAAGAAACCCTGTCTGGGGGGGGGAAGGGGGGGGACCAACGGATGAATCTTAGTTGGTGGAGTGGTTGCCTAGCATTCACGGCCCCTAGGTTCAATTCCTGGTATCACATAAACCAGGTATGGTGGTCCATGCCTGTAATTCCAGTACTCTAGAGGTGGACTTAGGAGGATCAGAAATTCAAGGTTATCCTTAGCTACATTCTGAGTCTGAGGCCAGCCTGGGCTATGTACAATTCTATAACCCCATCCCCACATACACACACAAACGGAAGTAAAAAAAAAATCTATTATGTAATGATATTAATTATTGTGAAATCATGTACTGGGAGCTACAGAAGCAATTATTCTGAATGAGTCCAATACACAGGGATCGTCCCAGCCTGTTTTGTAATGACAGAACACCACCCTGGTTATTCATATACAGATTCTGTTCTGTAAGTGTCCTATGACTGTGCTAGGATTAGAAATGCAGAGGTAATTTAAACTCTGGCTTCTGAAGCTGATCCAGGAGGATAAATCAACCCAGAGAGAATGGTGCTACGGCTCTGGTCACAATGCAGGGCTTTATGTCTAGTCTGTCTCCTTGTCCAGTCTGTCAGCTCTGGGGAAAAGACTTCTGAAAAACCAACACCTGAAATAAATATTAAGGATGCCTGGGAAGAGAAGTCAAGAAATAACAGAATCACAGAGGGCAAACTCCCCCACAAAGGTTAGAACCCAGTGCAAACAAAGAACCCTGGCCAGACTCTTAGAGGACGATTACCAGAACACAGGCTGCGAGACAACAGAGAGATGGCCAATGCTGTTTAACCCACTCTATTTGCAGATGGGAAGAGGGAGACCCAGGCTTGCCAAGTGATTGGCCCAGGGCCATTGCACAAGTCCAGGCAGAGTGAGAATATGTGAAACCAAAGCCTGTCCTCCTTGGCCACACTGGGGCCTGGTACCAACAAGGACTCAGAGCTGGTGAAGCTGCCTGGGCCAATCACTTGTCCAAGCAGGAAGCAAACCATGTCTTTTATCTTCGTCAGCCTTCTGCCAGCAGATTATAAAACTTCAGTTAATGGGGCTAAGAGATGGCTCAGTGGTTAGGAACACTGACTGCTCTTCTAGAGGTCCTGAGTTCAGTTCCCAGCGACCACACAGTGGCTCACAATCATCATGCCCTCTTCCAGCTTGCAGGCATACATACAGACAGAACAGTCATACATAAATAAAAATCTTTAAAAAAAAAAAAAAAACCAGTAAGGAGACTTTTGGGTATTTAGAACTGGGTGTGTTTGGTTGCTGGTTCCATCTAGGTATCAAGGGGGAAATGAAAGCCAGACATGGTGGTATCTGCTTGTAACCCCAGCACTTGAGAGGTAGAAGTAGGAGTTCAAAGCCAGCCTCAGTTATAAAATAAGCTGAAGGTCAGCCTCAGTACAAGAAAGGTAACAATGACAACAAAACTAAGGAAAAACAAGAGGGAAAGGTCATAAGTCGGTGCATTCATCAAAAATATGATTCTGGAGAGATGGTTCTAGATGGTTCCACAGGTAAGAGCATTCAGAGGCGGGGTGTGGTGTGTTGCCTTTCCTGCACTCAGAAGGCAGAGGAAGGAAAATGAAGTCAGCCTGGTCTACACAGCGAGCTCCAGGACAGCCAGGATAAAGCCATATCTCAAAACAAACAAAAGCACATTCAGTACTTGTAGAGGGCTTGAGTTTGGTTCCTAGCACCACACTGCACCTCTAATATTATTTCCAAGGGATCTGACGCCCTCTTCTAGCCTCTGTGCTGCATTTGAGTATGTGTACACGCACACGCACGCACGCACAGCCTTGCTTACCTCAGGAGCAAGTCCTTAAGCTGCAATTTACCATCAGGAGTCAGCCTGTCCACATCTCATGTTTACTTACATTCCGCCACTTCTCTTTCCCATTTGCTGTGGTTTGGAAGTGGTTTGCGTGTGTGGCCCCCAAGGGTCCCCAGTGTGGGCTGCAGGGTGATGGAGATGGGCTGAGGAGGACAGTCCCGGGTCACCACAGTCTTGCTCTGAGAAGGCATTCCTAGGCTTCAGACGGACGGAGAAAATCAGTGTTTGAATCAAGTCTTCTTGCGATTCAGATATTCTTGTGTGTTCACAGACTCTCCTTTGACCCCTCGTCTCCCTTCATCTGGCTTCTGCTCCCATCCAAAACTGTCTTCATGAAAGTCACCAGGGGTGTCCTTGCTGCTCAGCCCACAGGTGAGCGTCTGTCAGGCGCCAGAGGCTGTTGGCCCAGTCTTCTCTGCACCCATCATGCTTTCTGAGCCTTGGCCTCATGCTGCACTTGCCCTTGGGATCATCTTTGTGTGGCTTCTCCATGGGCTCTCTACCCTAGTCGAACAGGGACAGATTGGACTAATCAACCAACCACACAAATGACCAGTCTCTGAAAACTCCAGCCAAGGAAATGTGTTGATTTCCATCCTCTGAAATCCAGAGGACCCAGAGGTGCACACAGCCTCTGCCTGCCTCTGGGCGTTTTCCCGTGTGTTCCCTGGGCAGCCTCCTCCCAAGAGGTAGCAATTCCACCAACGGCCCCACATTTCTCTCCAGGCCTCACAGAAACGAGGTATGATCCCAGCTTGACTTCCCAAGCTGGAAGTCCGAGGCTGTCCTAGATACCTCTTCCTCATGGCTGCTTGCCCGCCGTGTCCAGGCCAGCTTCTCCATCTCGGACCCTGTTGCCCACATGTTGGCTCCTGATCTTTGGTCTGATTCCTGCTGCTGTCGTCTCCTAGTGGTCTCCCGCTCAGTCCCGACACCTGGCCAGTCTGCACTTCACATCATGGTGGTCAGGACCGTTTTTGGAAGATGTCCACCAAATCCCAATGTTCCCATAAGCAAACCCCCATTGTAGGAAGATAACCTCCCCTCTTATTTCAGGAGGCCCTGTCTGGTGGGCTGGTGGGTGCCACTTGCTCTTCAGGCTCCCCTTTCCCTTCCTCTCAGTTCCCTTCAGCTCTCACCTGAAGATGCCAGTGGGGAAACTCTCAGCTCTCCCTCGTAGTGCTATGCCCCCCCCAAACTCCCTGCTCCTGACAAACTGCAGCTGGCCCTTTGAGCCCTCAGGTCAGGGGCAGCTTCCCCTAGGAGAGCCTCTGCGCTGTGTTATATATACGTGCTTCCTCCTTGTAGGAGACTCTGGCGGCTTCTGCTGGTGCAGGCCTGTCAGCCCAGCTGCTCCAGAGGCTGAGGCAGGAGGTTTTGCAAATTCAAGGTCTATCATCCCAGAAAACCATGAGATCTTGTCTTAAAATGTGAAAAGAGAGCTGGGACGTGTATCTCAGTGGTAGAGTGCTTGTCTGACATGTCTGAGGACTTGGGCTCAATATGAACATATTCTCTCTCTCCCTCTCTCCCTCCCTCTTTCTCTCTCTCTCCCCCTCCCTCCCTCCCTCTCTCCCTCCCTCCCCCCCCCTTCCCCCTTCCCCCGTCCCCCTCTCCCCCCTCCCTCCCTCCCTCTCTCCCTCTCTCCCTCCCCCCCTCCCCCTCCCTCCCCCTCCCTCTCTCTCTCTCTCTCTCTCTCCCTCTCCCTCTCTCTCCCTCTCCCTCTCTCTCTCTCCCTCTCCCTCCCTCTCTCCCTCTTTCCCTCTCTCCCTCTCTCCCACACGCACACATACACACACACACAATATTAGGTACTTGCTGCTGTGGCAAGGCCCCATGACCAAGGCAACTTATAGGAGAGTTTATTTGGCTTGAAGTTCCAGAGGGACGTGAGGGATGCGTGGCAGCAAATGGCAATCATTACAGCAGGAACAGGGAGCCAAGAGCTTAAATCTTCAAAAGCAAGCGCAAAGCAGAGACAATGAACTAGAAATGGCTTGAGGCTTTTTTATCTCAGCTCTCTTTGGCTGTCTGAAGCTTAAAGAGGGAGCTGATAGAGAGCTGGACTAGCATCCCTCAAACCAACCCAACTGCCCCTCCCCCGCTTTCTGGGTTATCATATAAGCAAAGTTCACCAGGAGTCCAAGCAGCATGCGATTATAAGGACAGGTGCACATGACAATACCATCACATTCCCCCCTTTTTACTAAGCCATAAGTTGTAGGTATTTGATTACTTTTTCTCTGAGGCCTTCTGCTAGGGTATCTATCTCTTCTCCTTTCTGATCTTCAGGAGTTTATTAAATGAAAAACTCCTTCAACTCCTCTTCTTATCACACTTTTCTGTCAGCAGTAAGGGTATTCAGAAGATCTCCCTGGCTCAAATCTAGTCTTTATCAGTTTCGATGGTACCCACAACTTCTCATTCCCACTGGAAATATATGCATAACCCCAGCCCTGGTAATATATGTCCTGACTTCCGTTCAGACGTTAATATGTCTGTACAACATGGGTTGATTTAACTCTGCAGTTCTTGCCATTGTCCAGTGTCTCTCAGCCGCTGTTGTTCCTGTCTCATCAACATTCAGAAGATTTAAAGTTAGTAGTGAACCATGTCGTCTATCTCGGGGGTCCTTGTCGTTCCTTTTTGTCTTTCAAGCATTTCTTTTAACGTCCGATTAGACCTTTCTGTAACTGCTTGTCCTGTAGGATTGTGTGGTATACTGGTGACACGTTTTTTCCATGGTATGCAAAAAAAAATTTTTTTTCATTTCACTGGACACATACGTGAGGACATTGTCAGTCTTGATTTGTAAAGGTTCCCACGAGAGCCGTTACTTCCAGTAATTGTGTAAGTACAGAATCAGCCTTTTCAGAGTTCAAGGCAGAAGCCCGTTGAAATCCTGACTAAGTATTGATAGTATGATGTACAAACTTTAATTCCCCAAGTTCTGCAACATTCGTCTGCCAGATTTCTTTTAGTACCCTTAGGTTACTTCCAGCATGCAACGGGGCTTAGTTATACAAGGAACACGTTGGACAACTTTTTTAATAACTTCCTTAGCTCGTCATCAAGTAATCAAAAGTTCCTTTTTAAACTTTTGCTGTTTCATGAAATTTTGAGGCTTCTAACATATTCCCTACTAATAACGAATCGATCTCACCATTACCTCGTGACAACGGGCCTGGCAACTCTGTGTGAGATCTAATACGAGTAACCTATAACGGACGATTTCTGTCTCTAATTGCGTGTTGCGGTTGCATAAAGAGCGATGTTAATTCTGAATTATCAGGAATAAATTCATCAGTTTCTACATGCAAACCAACCCTTTCAGCATACTGAGAATCACTGATGATATTAAAAGATTCAGGAAAATCTACGATACCATGAAGATCAGCATACAACTCTGAATTTTGAATTGAAGCCTATGGGCTTTGACTGACTTCTTTTTTCCGACTTGTAGCCTGCCATTCCTGATTTATTTGCATCAGTATAAAATGTAGGCACTCCAGAAATAGGTTTTTCTTTCACTGCATGAAGGAATATCCAGTTCTCTTGATAAGTTGAATTTGCTTGCTTTTAGGATATTTGTTATTAATCATTCCCAAGTAATTGCTACAAGCCCTCTGCCAATCTTCATTGATTACTCATAATGATATAATCTCAGCATTTGTATAAGGCACCACTGTTTCTGCTGAATCTGTTCCTGACAGCTGACAAAGTCTTATTCTTCCCTTTTAACTAATTAATTCTTAGGGAAGATTAATTAGGAATTAATTAGGAATTAATTCTTCCCTAAGTAAATCAGTAACTTTTTCTATATAAGTCTTCAATTTTTTACTCTGCTTATGAACCATAAATATCCATTCTAAAATATCCTTTCTGTACATAAGAATCCCAGTGGGGAATGTTTTGAATGAATGATGACCAAAATACAATTCAGGTGTGATCTATGTGATCCACATGCATCTGGTAGTCTCTTTTCTTCCAGAGTTAACTCTTGCTCTGCTGCAGTGGTTAAGTGTCCTGGATTATCTAGGTTGGATTCTCCTTGTAAGGTTTGAAACAATTACTTAACTCTTGCATAGTTAATCCAATCATGGGTCTTACCCAACTGATGTCTCCCAATAATTTTTGGAAATCATTAAGAATTTGCAACTGATCTCTTCTAATGTGTACTTTTTGTGGCTGAATTTTTTGTTGACTTATAACCTAGATAGCTAATAGAATCTCTGTATTTTTTCAGGAGAAATTTATAACCCCAACAGGGTAAGATTCTTATCATTTCATCAAATTTTTTTCTAAAGTATGTGTTAGAATCAGCCAACAAAATATCATTCATATAATGATAAACAATAGATTTGGGACAGATTTGGGATAGATTTTCGAATTATTTCTAAGGGTTGTTTCACAAAATACTAACATAAAGTTGGACTACTTAACATTCCCTAGGAAAGGACTTTTCACTGATTCCTTTTGACAGGTTGAGCATCGTTATAGGTAGGCACTGTGAAAACAAATTTTTCCTTTGCTGTTCTTGCAAGGGTATAGTTTTTTTTAAAAAAGTCTTTTAAATCAATCGCTGTTAAATGCCTTGCCTTAGGTAATAAAGAAGGTAAAGGAATTCCAGGCTGTAACGGACTCATGAGCTGAGTCACCTTGTTCACAGCCCTCAAATCAGCTAACTTTCTCCATTTTTCAGATTTCTTCTTTATAATGAATACAGGAAAGTTCCGTGGGCTGGTAGACTCTTCTATATGCTGAGCCTTTAACTGCTCCTCTACCAGCTGTTCAAGCATCTGCAATTTTTCTTTTGTTGAAAGGCACTGCTCTATCCATACAGGCTTGTTAATTAACCATTTTAAGGATAGGGCAGTTGGTATAGTTCTGGCTGTGGGCCCCTTTAGAAACTCAATACCTGTTGTATCTGGCTTTTGGACAACTTATATAGTCTGTGCATCCCCCTTATTAAGAGCATCCCCTTTGAGGCCTTATTTTATGTACTGTTTCTGGGATAGAAGGGATATTAATCTGAGTTCCTCATTGCTGCAGTAAATCTCTTCCTCATAAATTTATAACTATGTCAGCTACATAAGGCCTTAACTTTCCTTTTTGCCCTTCTGATCCCAAGCATTTAATTCATTTTATACTTTTGCTTTGCATGGGATAATTTTTCAATCCCTATAAATTGTGTAGATACTTCCTGAAAGGGCCAGTTTGAATTCCATGACTCTTGGGAAATTATTGTTACATCCACACCTGTGTCCAACAACCCTTCCAGTTCAATGTCATTTATTTGCATTTTTAATTTTGATCTTTTATCATTAATGGCAGCCTGCTAGAATACCCATTTCCAAATGCTTCCAAACCCACCTGCTCTCTCTACAGGGGAGGCTTTTCTTTTGCTATAGGGAAAGAGTAACAGCTGTGTGATCCTATCCCTGTGTTAAAAGGTCTTTTGTTACATAGGCCATGGTTTTAATTTCTCCTTTGAAATCTCCATCTATAATTCTGGGATGCACAATGAATCCCTTTAGTGTCAGATTGCTCCTACCTAGGATCATTCTTACTGTCCCTGGGGAAAGAGGACCATAAACTCCAGTAGCGATTCTAGAGCATTGAACATTTGGGGATAGGGTAAGCTGTATATCTATAACCAGATCTAGTGCAGCATTGCCTTCTGAAGCTAATAGAGAACTGATTAGCATCCATCAAACCAACCTACCAACTGCCAACTACCCCTTCTCTGCATTCTGGGTTACATTCTAAGCAAAATTCCCAGAAGTCCAAGCAGCATGCAATCATAAGGAAAGCTGCACATGTCAAAAAAACTTCTTCCAAGTGTGCTGCTACAAAACACCTCAGCTGGATTGACTGATTTCCCGTGAATACCCAGGGATATGTGGTGGAACATGTTTAATTTTGAAATACCATTTTTTTGCGTGTATTTTAGATTTGCATATGTATATGCATGGTCACATGTGTGCAAATATGTGTACAGGTGTGCATGCACGTGTATATTTGTGCTGGTGGAGGCTCGAGGTTAATGTCGGGGGTTTGGCTTGATCAAACTCTACTTGTTTAGTGAAGCATGGCCTCGTCCTAGAGCTTGCCAATTCTATTCAGTCTGTATAGCTAGCCAGCTTGCCCAGTGAGTTCCCTGTCTTCATCTCTGGTGTGCCACATGGGTGCTATGGATTCAAACTCTGGTCCTCATATTTGCACAGCAAACACTTTACCCACTGAGCCATCTCCCCAACCTCCATTTGTGTGTGTGCGTGTGTGCGTGTGTGTGTGTGTATGTGTGTATGTGTGTGTGTATGTATGTGTGTACGCGTGTGTGTGTGCGTGTGTGTGCGTGTGCTACTAGACATTGAATCCAGGGTCTCTCATATTTGCAGCCAAGCATTGTGTTACTGAGCTCCCCCCCAGTTCTATGTCATTCCTTTTTAATATATCTATGGTTAATAAGAGCTAGGGCATCCTATTTCCCCACTCTAGTGAATATAGAATGATCCAGCCTGGCCATGAGGGGGGAGCCGCGGATGAGGAGTTTGGTACTAATCGGAGGGTTGCTATTGATACAGAAACAATGGGAGCTAGCTGCTGGCCATGTGGGTGGGAAAGAGCAGGTGGGGGTTCTGAGTGGAGGGCAGGGCTACAGTTGGGAGGGAAGTGCTCGTTCCCTCAGGGTCCCTGGCAGAGACCCTTTGGTCTCTTCAGTGATGCTGCATGAAACATATCTTCCAAAAAAAGTCTGAGTTGGCGTTTTATAGCACTCTTTTTTTTTTTTTTTTTAAATTGGAGTGTGTAGATCTATGCCTTAGTCTGCGTTCTGTTCTTCTGACGGGCTATCACAGATTGAGTAGCTCATAGAGGCTTATTCTGGTTCACAGCTGGGCTTGGACATCAAGACTGGGTGTCTAGCAATGTATAGTGAAAGCTTTGAATTGCTTTAACCCATGGCAGAAAGAGGAAGGGTGAGTCCTTCGTGAAAACAGGCAGTGTGAGGCTCCCTCCAAGCCAGCTCCAGACCAAGAGCCCCTTTGGAAAGCACTCCTATTCCTGAGGGCTCCACTCCCAAACTCCTGCCACCTGACCCCACAGCCCACGACTGACGCACTGAGAAATTAAGCCTCAACACACGAGCTTCAGAGGGACACCTGGTGTTTCGTTTATAGCAATTTCTACTAGCTTGTGCGATACTGGCTAGACCAGCACTCTATATTCTGAGTGGGTTCCCTCCCTCTGGACATTTGATTCCAGCAGCAGCTGGCACGACGTTCTTAAACCCCACTGATCTGACCCAAGCTGACTGAAGATTCCTCATAGGATTTTTGAACCTAGAACTAGTACAAGCTTGAGGGCTGACAATGGTAACTGTTGATCTCTTGGTGCCCCTATTGCCTGCCCTGTGGAAGTGTCTTGCAGTGAGAAGCATCCGCAAAAGACAAAGTCCTGCTCAAATTTGGGTCCTGGTTTTGTGGTTTTGTGGAGGGCAGGTATACCCATCTTTTCCAATTCTGATTGTAAATGATGTTGGTACACACCTTTAATCCCAGCACTTGGGAGGCCAAGGAAGGCGATCTCTAAGTTCAAGGCTAGCCTGGTCAACAGAACAAGTTCCAGGATAGCCAGGGTACACAGAGAAACCCTGTCTCAAAAACTAAAGCAGGGCAGAGTGTTGGCTATCATACTGCTCCCAAGCTTGGTGTTCAGAAAGGTTTTAGTATTGAGACCTTGGAAGTGCCTGGGTCTGCGGTATTGTTTTTCAAGTACTGTGGGGATTTTGATTTTGCACCTAATCTTATTAATCCAAACAAAGTTTTATGTTAAATGGCAAGAGATTTTGCTGCCTTTATGTGCCCAGACCAACCCACTAGTTTAAACATTAGCATGTTTCACCCATAATCGTTAGACCTGGGGGTCAGGGAGAACGGCGATGGTTTGAATAGAGTGGTTAAGTTGCAGAGATGAACGTGACATCAGGATCACTTGGGATTAGAGAACAGAGGGAGGAAAGTGGCTCGGAGGGCTACTGACTTTCAAACCCAGTGAGGACACGCCTGTCTGGAGGAGTGAGCTGTTGGCCTGAAGCACCCCAGAGACCTTGGTGTCTCTTTATCAGCCTCACCTCCTCACCTCGGACAGTTCTCTGCCCTCTGGTCAGCTGGGTCACATTGGCCTACAGCCTATTGGTATCTTGGGCATTATGGGGAATTAAAGATATATATATAATATTTTTTTATTTGCAGAGCTGGGATCTGAACACGGGGTCTCATACATTCTCGGCAAGTGGTTCACTGCTGGGCTATAGCCCTGTGACATTGCTTCCCAAATGAGCTTTCTCTACCACTACCCTCTACTTCCTACTTGAGACAAGATGCCATGTCTCCAAAGCTAGTCTCGGATTCACTATGTAGCTGAAGATGACCTTGAACTCCCGATCCTCTTGCCTCTATCTCTCAAGTTCTGGGATCACAGATGTGCACTCCCACTCCTGGTTTATACAGTGCTGGGGATCAAAACCAGGGCTTCACATATGCTAGGCCAGAATATTACCAATGAAACTATACCCCAGTCCCAGCCTTGAGCTTCCTCTGTCTTTCCCTTCCCTTCCCTTCCCTTCCCTTCCCTTCCCTTCCCTTCCCTTCCCTTCCCTTCCCTTCCCTTCCCTTCCCTTCCCTTCCCTTCCCTTCCCTTCCCTTCTTCCCTTCCCTTCCCCCCCTCTGTCCCTCCTTTTTTCTTTTCTTTCCCTTTTCTTTTTCTCTTTCTTTTCTTTCTTTCAGACAGGGTCTCTCTATGTAGCCCTGGCTGACCTGGAACTCACTATGTAGACCAGACTGGTCTTCAACTAAAAGGTCCATTTGCCTCTGCCTCCTGACTGCTAGGATTACAGGCTTGAGCCTCCACACACAGCTACCCCATCTTTAAAGGCTTTGGACTGCATAAGAATCTTGGCGCTATAGTTTTTTGTCTTTAATGCATGCGTCTTCCTTGTGTTCTTATCTTACACTGTATATTTTTGGTTTGTAAGAATGATCTATACTCATAAGAGCAATCAGAAAGCACATCAAAGAAATCCCAGAAAAGAAACCACCACCCATTATTTCCAGCCCAGAGCCAGCAGCATTGGCGCGGGGTACACGTCTCTGTGGTATCTGTGAGGAGTGCTCCAAGCTTGGCCTGGCTGGCGCCCATGCATCCATCCCAGTCTCTTTGACCTCCCAGGCTTTGGTCCTTTGCTAATAGCACTCACTCAATCGACCCTCCCCTCCCCTTTCTGTCCCACATAATAAGAATTCAAGCTTGGCAGGTTTGAGGGATGGGTTCTGGGAACTGGTGAGGCGAGCCAATCACAAGCTTTGGGGGGGTGTGTGTGGTGGGGGAGGGGGATCTGTTGAGGCGCTCCATAGCCTGGCTGAGGCGAATGCACCTTCAGGGAAGCATGGCAGCTGGGCAGGGCTGTGGCGTTGGGCTTGGTACAGAAGCTGTACAGTTGGCATTCTCATATTCCCAACCGTTCGACTGTTCCTGGAGCACATGCTTGACGTGGGCGGGCCCAGTCACAACCAGCTTCCTCCTCAGCACACCAGACCACTAGGGGATGGCTTCTTCCTCTCTTCTTGCTTTACCTGTTCTGAATGAGAAGGCTTCTGTGCTTCACACAGCAGAGGTCTTTCTGCCCATCCAGTGTGTTTTCACCCTCTGTCTGAGCTGGTTTTCTGTGTTAATAACCCTATTCCACAGTCTAGGTGAGTCATGAAGAAAGGAGGGCTATTTTGGCAACAGTTCTTGTCCAGAGTCAAGGGACCACATCTGGGTGCAGAATCCTCACCTGGTACAGTGCAACCCACAGCTAGAGGCAGACACACGGGCGAGACCAAGCCATGTTGGCCTTTATAGAAGACTCTCTTCTCTTAAAAAAAAGATTTACTTTTATTATTTTAAATTATGTATACGTGAGTGGGTGTGCATGTGAATTCAGGCGCACCCAGAGGCCAGAGGCATCAGATCCCCCTTGGAACTGGAGTTACAGGTGGTTGTGCACCATCCAACACGGATGCCAGGCTCTGGGACTAAACTCAGGTCCTCTTCAAGAGCAGTAATGGCTCTTAAGCACTGAGCCATCCTTCCAATCTCACAGACCCACTTTCAAGATAGCCTATTAACCCATTAATAAGGATAATTATTAATCCATTCATGAGCCCTAATCATCTAATTCTACCTGTTATTGCTCATCATGGGTATTGGATTTCAGCTTGAGTTGCAGAGAAGATAAACCATAGTACCCTCCCTCAACCCACTCTAGTAGACAGTGTGCCTGTGCATATGAGTATTCATTTAGCTTATAAAGATCAATAGCATGCAAACCAGCTTATATTCTTGGTTTTTCGCTCTTTGCAAACAAATGAAAGCAATATATATATATAAAATTTCTGCACCTTGCTTGAGCTTTTTGGTCACATACTATATCTTGGGGAATTTTAAAATACCTGTAGACCAAAGGCTTCCTCATGCATTTTTTATGCCTTCAAAGTCTTACATTGCATGTGTGTGACACAATGTAGCTAGCCGGTCTGCCAACCAAAGGTATTCTAATTCTTCCCATCTTTCAGTATTCTAAGCAATGCTACAATAAATTGATTTTAAATATATGCTATTTCTTAAGTATTATAATTTAAGGATAAGTTCCCAGAAGTCAAGTTAGGGTCAAAGTTCTGGCTTTAATCCCTGAGGCCGGAATCCATGCACACAGGATATCTCAATCTGCGTTTCTAATAGTCTGAAAGTGTTTTTCTCACACATGGCCCTGTATTCTTGTTGGTAGTTTTCGCTCAGCTATTGTCCTCCCAATTAAGAGGGCAGACGTGTGGGAAATAAAGGCTACGATATAGATCTTCCTGCTCTTGAATTCTCTGCATTCATAAATTATAATGGCACACCCTAGGAGCACAATAAATATTTTTGTTTCCAGTGTAATTTGGGAGACCAGCCAGTCATGCCCAGAGGAGGAGTCTGACAGTTGTGGAGAATTAAGCAGAGGTTTTCAGGTCCCCCCCCCCTCTATCTGTATCTCTATCTCTCTCTCTCTCTTTAGAGAAAAGATATTTTGAATTCTTGCTCCAAGCCCGGTACCTGCAGAGTGGTTCCTGATATCAGACTCTGGACTCGGGCTATTTGCTTCTCAGCTTCTGTCCTGGAGCCTCAGCCCGTCCCATGGCTCATTTTTTCCTCAGTATGTGCCAGCACCTGCCCCAGCGCCAGCAGCAAAACAAAAGGGCTTTTAAGCCCTTTTCATATGTGCTATGTATGTAAACACTACATCACCTCAGGTTACTTTGCCTGTGTCCCAGTAGCAAAATGTGCTCATTGTTGCTTTTCTGTCTTGATTTCCATGATGTTGCCTCACCTCTCAGGTCTGCTCCTGCATATGGCACATCAACCATCTACTCTGAAAATGTAGGTTGAAGACGCTGCAAAGGATAGAGCTTACAAACACTGTCAATACTGACTCAAGAAAATACGGTTGTTGAACATACAGATCCATACAAGTAAAAACGCATGTTGATATCTTACATGAACGTACACACAGTATGTATGTTTTCCCAGTTAGAAATGTAGATTCTTTTTATTGTAATGAAACATCCATAACATAAAATTTTACTTTTTTAAATGTGTGACCAGGACTGGAGGTGTAGTGCAGTCAGATCGCTTACCTAGCATGCACCATCCCAGCACCACATGCAACAGGAGCTGCACACACCTATGACCTCAGCACTTTAGAGGTAGAAGCAAGAGGGTCAGGAGTTCAAGGTCATCCTTGACTAACAGGGAGTTTGGAGCCCCACTAACAGGGATGGAGACCCCATCTCAAAAACAGAACCAGTAGTTTTAAGCTGTTTTTAGTGTATTGTATTGAAATATGTGTACCAGAATTTACCATGCGCATGGAGGCAACTGTCTGTAATCCAGCACTTACGAGGCTGATTCAGGAAGACAGCCATGTGTTCAAGGCTAGCCTGGGCTACTTAGTAAATTTGAGACCAGCCTTTTGAGGCCAGCTTTACAATTTGCCCATGTGATTCACTGATTAAATACATTTAAAATGTGCAGCCATTCATTGGACCCTCCTGAACTCCACTTGCTGTCATCTGAACATAGGTTCAGTGTGTTTCCTGAGTGCTCCCGTGTTGGAAGCTTGCCTCTACTGCGGCTGTGTGTAGTAGTAAGCTGGTGTGGCAGCTCAGCAAGGACGACAAGGCGGCACATTCATTAGTGCAAACCTTTCCAGACCTCAGCAGAGGGAACCACCGTCATGGCTAATGCCATACTCCACAGTGGAACCCCAAACATTTGAGCTCAGGCATTTTTATTAATTCAGAACTTCTCAGGTGCAGATCATCCACAGAAATCCAACACCTGCAGACATACAAAATGCCAAAGCCTGTATATCCTTTTCCCAACAGTAAACAAAACAATATTTTAAATACAACTAAAACTTCTACAACATTTCCCTTTTTCGGTATAAGCCAGTAAAAATTGCTTTATCTCTACAACACAATTTAACACTATACTAGCAAAACTATTTACAAGAGGTACAATCACAAGAGTTGTTAATGCACAAGACCAAATGAAGCCAAACATCTATCAAGCTTTCTCAGTGTCTTTGGACAGCAGAAAAACATTATTAATGTCCAATTATCTGGAATTCACTCACGATCTTCTGGGCTCCTCCAAGGGCTTGGGTTACTTCTCTGGCTCTGTCCTCTGCAGCCACACAGTTTGTCCTCTAGGCTCTGGCTGGCTTCACTCCACTGCTGCTGCTGTTCTTAGTGTTCGTCCCATGGTACTGGCATCTCAAAAACTACTGGGGTCCCTCACTGCAACTGCTGCACTTTCACTAATAGCCTCTCATAGCCGCTCTTCATGGTGCCAAACCTCAACTTCTTTACATGACCCCTTCAATCTGGGCCTTAAACTGTTACTGAGGCTGAACCTTCACCAATGGCCTCTCTTGGCTTTTCACAGTGCCAAACCTTAGCAGCTCTCCATGACCCCTTCATGCCTTCAAAACCAGCACCACCTGGGTAACTCTTACAGTACCAAGTTCAGCTACCAGCACGAGATACAACCCCACCAGCTCTGGAAGATGGCTTCTGTGTCCTGACCAGAAAGAAACACTTTTCCAGATTTTAAGGTATTAGTCTGGTTTGCAGGTTTGCAGGAAAAACAAATAGTCCTTGTATGCAGGAAGGGTTCCGTCATGGGTGGAGTTCTCATCACCATCACCAGTGCCTGGACTACTTGTAGTCAGGTTTGAAAAAAAAAATGGTCAGTTTAACTAAGTGGCTTTTTGGCTCCAAGCTGCAGCTTCCACAACAGCAGGAGGTCCTGGGCCAGTGGAATTAGATTGAAATATTCTGGAGGTTTGGCATTCTTTTTCACCACTGTTATGGGGAATCATATACCCTTCTTCATAAGCCTCAAACACAAGACCCACTTGGGCTTCACACACACACACACACACACACACACACACATACATATACATACATACATATATACACACAAAGCCATCAACAAACTCAGTTTATAGGACAATACACTCTGGTTTACATTTCCCATGCCCTGGCTTCTGCCAGCAGCAGGAGGGACCATCAACTTCATGATCAGGAAAAGCAGTTAGAACCTTACTTTTTCCCAAAAGATGAATCCTTTGTTTTCACCATGAAAATGTCTTCCTCTGAAGGCCTCTATTCTGTGGCTCTCATTTTTGAGCCAGGGCTCACTTAATTTTTGCAATTTCCTCTTCATAACGGCTTATTTCCTTTCTTTCTCTCCTCTTCCTGCAGGAGCCTTCAATTAATACCTTAACCTCTGTCCTCTGGTAACTTCTCTGAGGTTGGGAGTTTCTTTCTCTTCTTCCTTGTCTCCACATTGTATTCAGTTAGCATAAGTCATGTGCTTCTTTACTTTCTGTCTACCTTGTTGGATGAGCTGGTGTGATGTCAGTGCCCCACATTGGGCACCATTTGTAGTTGCTATTGAGGTGGCTCACTGAGGATGCAACACAGGAGGCATATTCATTGTTGGAAACCCTGCCAGTCCTCAGCAGAGGGAACCACTGCCATGGCCAATACCATACTCAACAGTGGAATCCCAAGCATCTGAGCTCAGTTCTGTGAAAAGGTGGTGTGAGACCCTGAAAAGGCACCCAGTGGGAGGCCACTAGGCCACTGGGGCACTACACTTGAAGAGGAGAGTGAGGTTCTCTCAGAACTCTGATTAGTTCCCCCAAAAGCAACTGTTATGGAGAGTGAGCCACATCTAAGAACGTCTCCAGCTTCTTGGCGTGTCATGTTGATCGCTCCTTCTTGTATGTCTACCTGCTGCCATACCATTTGCCATGTCATGATGTAGCCAGAGAGCCCCAACCAGGAGCTGACCTGATGAGACAGTTGACCTTGGACTTCAAGATTGAGCTTTCAAAATAGTGAACTTCGTGATCAATTGTCCTCTGTATATCAACCTGCCTCAGAAAAAGGCAACAGAAAATAGATCAAGATGAGCATGGAGCCCAGGTTTTCTTGGGTGTTGGTCACGCTCCTCTTAAAACTTTCTGACCGTAGGAGCTCTTAAGATGCCTAGGCTGCAGAGGGGCAGCCATTCTTAATTTTGTACTGCTGTCATTATTTCACTGTTTTTCAGAATATCTCTCTCATCATTCCAATGGGTCCTTGATTGAGCGAGCAAGAGAGGGGTTTTATACTCAGTCATCAGCTTAAAGATTTTATTTCTAATTACATGTAGGTGTGTGTGTGTGTGTGTGTGTAGGAGGGTTTGGGCATGTAGATACAGGTGCTCATGGAGACCAGAAGGGGGTGTCGGATCACCAGGAGCTGGAATCGTAAGTGGAATTGTAAATGAGCCACTTGACATGAGTGCTGGGAACTGAACTCGTTCTTCAACGAGAACGGTATGTGCATGTAAACACTGAGCCATCTCTCCAGCCCACCCATCACTCATTGGTTTAAATGGGAGAGCTTTGAGGATGAAAGGATGCGATTGTGCTAAAGGGCTCTCCCTCCGGGGCTTACCTGGACCCTTTCAGAGAAAGTAAGGGCCACAGCACTCTTCAGGACGAATGCAGTTGGGACAGCTGCAGATACAGTGGGAAAGCTGGGCATTTATCTGATGGCCAAACGGTGGGGTCAGTGGAGGGATAGTGAAGACAAGGAACTTGGTGGGGGCTCAAAGGTGGGGGATTCTTGTTGGACTGATCTCAGCAGGCCAAGGATGGCAGGCCAAAAAGAAGGCTTAGCAGGCAGGCGCTCTCAGAGGAGCGAACTAAAGCTTGGCCTAGGAAGGCGTCCTCACCAGCTCCTGCCTCATTCTGTGTAGAAGGTAGAGTGACGGTTGGAGTTTAGTACTGGGATTCCTGGCCAAATGGTCATCATCCTTGTTGGACTGATAGACCAGGTCTTGGATGTTCCTTTACTTTGCACAGTCTTTATTGCAAACATTTCCTAGGGATTTCCTGTTCCTACTGACAGGGTTGCATTGTAGTTACAAGCACAAGCTTTGGGCTCAGAAAGCATTTGGAGTCAGAGTGCATAATGACTTCTTTCTGAAGTGGTTAGCTATTATATGTTAGAGTTATTCTGACACACTCCATCTCAGTCTCCTATGGCCAGCCCAACATGGCCGTGTAATATGGATGATATATATACACATTTATCTAGGCTTGGTGGAATGTCTGGTAGCTCTCAGTAGCCAGTAGAATAGCCCTGCTTTTTTCCATAGCAGCAGAATCTCCAAGGCCCTCTGTGGTGCCTCTTTTTCTTAGAAAAGAATTCTGAAGCCTTTTATAAGAAAAGTATCCTAAATTTAGTGCAATGATGATATGCTTCAAACCCATTGGAAACTGCTCTGTGTGTGTGTGTGTGTGTGTGTATGTATGTATGTGTGTGTCTACATGAACTTTTTATAGTCACAAAACAAAAGGAAATGATAAACCAAGGCATTTTCAAAATACATCAATGGGGCCAGGTAGACAGGTTACCTCAAAGCAGAGAGATCTCTGCTGTAGGTCTCAGAGGCTGTCTGATAATGCTCTTAGCTTCTTGGAACACTTTGGAAATACTTATTTTTGTTTTTAATTATGCATATGCAGGTGTGTCTATGTGTGCATATGTGTATATGAATGCAGGTACTTTTCGAAAGGCCAGAAGAGGGTGTTGGATCCTGGAACTAGAGTTACAGGTGGTTGTGGGCTATCATGTAGATGCTGGGTTCTGAACTCGGGTCCTTGGAAGAACAGGAAGCTCTCAGCAATTAAGAGGCCTGGGAATACTCTTTGATGATGATGATGTGTGTCCGGGAATGTGCATATTGGAATTAACTTTCAGGAGTTAATTCTCTCCATCTGTGAGTTCTGTGGATTGAACTCGGGTTCTTAGGTTTGGGTGGCAAATGCCTTTACTTCCTGAGCTGTCTCACTGGCCCTGGAACACTTTTGTTTTTAATTGTATAATTACTGTAGTAGGTCCTTCCTTTCCTGGGTACTTTATATGAAGTGTTAGCTTCACAGCTTATCTGATCTTTCTTGCCAACCAATTGATTTTTTTGAAGCTATCATCTATATTAACACTGTCAATCTTATTAATGGATGGGTTCTTCATAGGCTTTTCACCTTCTGAAGTGTGTCTAAGAGCTCTTGGCAATTTAAGAAGGGGAGTGTGTGTGTGTGTGTGTGTGTGTGTGTGTGTGTGTGTGTGTTACAATTGGAGGAAGATGGAGAGGAGAAAATGCTATCATTTTTATAGTAACTCATACAGAATGGTCAACACAAATGTCAGAGGGGCTGGAGAGATTGCTCAGCAGTTCAGAGGACCCGGCTTCAGTTCCCAGAACCCACACAACAGCTCAAAACCATATGGGTGTAACATCAATTCCAAGGATCTGACTCCCCTCTTCTGGCCTCCATGGGCTCCTGCACAGACATACATGCAGCAAAACTTTCTTAGAGACAAGTCAAAAATTCTTAAAGTAAGAAGACAAAGGATGGCTAGCCAGGCAGTGGTGGAAGAGGCAGATGGATCTCTGAATTTAAGGTCAGCCTGGACCACAGAGCAAGTTCCAGGACAGCCAGGGTTGCACAGAGGAACCTGTTTCAAAAAGAAGAGGAGGAGGAAGAAGAGGAGGAGGAAGATAACAGTGATGACAAGGATGGAAATGGAGCAGGATGCTTACAGTTTGTAGGGAATACAAATTGTCTCTCCACTTCTCTACTGTCAGAAAGCTGCAGAGGGAAGTCATTGTTGCCTAGGTGATGACACAGTGCGTGTCTCAGTGAGCAGTGCGCACTCCTAGCATGTCTCAGCCATGACTTCACTTCCAGAGCTGACAGCTCGAGAGGGCTGATGCCAGCACTGAGTCACTGAACAGGGATCTCCTTGTTTGAGATACCAAGTTACAGACAAGGGATCTGTTCTCTAAAGAGATTTGGGAAAAGGTCACTAGCAATGGTGCTGATTCTTAGTGATGTGGCAGTTGAGGCAGAATTGAGGGGATTTAGAGGAGAATGTTGTATTAGGCTTCTCCAGAGAAACAGAAGCAACATACACATACATGTTAAACTAAGATATGTATAGATATACATACATGTGCTATACGGTGAAACTGACAGAGACAAGGAAAGGGATTATTACAAGGAATTGTTTCATGTAATAAGAGGAGCCGAGAGGTATGCAACTGGCTGGCTGGAGGCCTAGGAGAGCAGTGTCTATTCCTATCAAAAAGGTAGCAGACTTGAGACTCAGAAGGGCCAAGGTTTCCATCTGAGACTCAAGGCAACAGAAAGCCAGTGTTCTGGGTGAGGCTGGAGGTGGTGCTTCTCAGCCCTTTAGCTCACTCTTGGGTTGACTGAATAAACACACATCTAGAGGAGATATCCAGTCAACCCCTGACCTGCATATGCACACATGTACAAGTGACATACATGTGTGTCTGCGTGCATGCACAAGGAGAGGAGGAGGAGGCACTAAGTAATTATGCACATGGCTCTCACACATTTTCAGACACTCACAAACATAACTGTGCTGGCCAGTTGGTTCTGATATTGCTGGAAAAACATGGGCTCAGGGATTTAATTCCCAGCTCAAGCCCTTTTAAGACCTCGGAGTTTCCATGTGATCCTTGAAGAGGGAGTATCTTGTGTTGCCCACAGTGGAAACTGCCGACAACCGAGCATCGAGCCCCCTGCACCTGGCCAGATTACACTGCAGGTAAAACAGTTACTGGAACAGAATGAGATCTGGAAGTCGGGGTGGGGACGTAGAGCCCACATTCTGGGGCCTTCTTTACGGAAGCCCTTTTCTGCTCAGTGGATTTGACCCCTTTGCCCAGCAGAAGTGGCCTCTTTACTCCCAACACTGCAGGGTTCTACATCTCGGATATTGACCCTGTGTTGTCCAAAGAAATTGTCATGGTCTCCACTGAGGCGGTTACTGATGATACTGACTCTCCTCAGGGTCCGCCTCACAAACTCTCTTGGCTGCTAACCTTGTCACTGGACTCAAATCTCAGCAGGCCCTGAAGTGGAGATTCAAGGTGTTGCTAAAAGCCCTTCCTTTGGCGAGGTATAGACAGTGCCACCTTCCTCCTCTTCTCTCCCAGTGATGAACCAATATGAAAGTCCACCAAAGTTTGCTCTGGGGAACTAGTGAGTTTCTTAGGCTTTCTGAGTGCAGTGGGTGAGGGGCTACTGACAGGAGCCTGAGCGACCCTTCAGCAGCCACAATGGGAGGTTTGCACCAGCAGGCGTGACGATCCACCATGGCTGTGTGGCTAGAGTCCCCTCATCTCCTCCTTCCTTGCCTATAGCCTCTAGCCCAGTGGTTCTCAACCTTCCTAATGCTGCAACCCCTTAATACAATTAGTGTAACAATTCTCTAAACGCGTGGAAGCCACGGACAGTTTAGATGGACACTGGCAAGTTTGAGCGTAGGTTTATTAGTTATGGGGGAGGGGGTAGAACAGGACCTTGTAGGCAGAGAAAGAGGGGGTGCAGGACAGAGAGCAGAAAGAAAGAGAGTGGGACAGAGAAAGAGAGGAAGAGGGGCAGAGAGGGGCGCAGAGAGAGGCAAAAAGAGAGCCTGAAGCCCACTGGGGTTATATGGGAATCGGAACCAGTCCCCTGCTGATGATGCAGGACAGGTGTCTGGGGGGAGGTACCATTCTGATACCTGGTAACAGAAGCTGGGAGTGTGGCTAGAGCATGGGGGCTGGGAGAGCTCCAGGGAATGCCCAGGCAGCTCTGGCCAATTCACAATAGTTAGTTGTGCTGACCCCCAACCATAAAATTGTTTTTGTTGCTACTTTGTAACTGTAATTTCGCTACTGTTAAGAATCATAATGTAAATATCTGCTTTGCAGATGGTCTTAGGTGACCCCTGTGAAAGGGTCATTTGACCCCCAAAGGGGTCGCTGCCCACAGGTTGAGAACCACTGTTCTAGGAAGACAGATCTTTTACAAGGACTGAGAAATCAATGTCTGAGGGAGTCCCACATCCTTAAAAAGAACTGTGAAGGCTGTCATCTGAGGATCAGGCCTCAGAGCAGGAGCTGCAGTGTGTGGGAGTCAATTGGTTCCTGGGATGGCAGGGCTGGGTGGCTGCCACTACCGCCATGTAGCCCAGATTGTCAGCACAGATGCAGAGTGGATTAGGAGTTGTTGAGTTCATTTCAGACAAGCTGAGTTTAGAAAGCCGTGTAGTATTTTGCTAGAAAGATCTAAAAAGCAACTGGGTATCCAAGGGGCTCAGAGAAGAGGCCAGACATGGAGACATATACTTGAGAATATCTGATGTAGACTCATCTGTGTGAAAACAAGCACCAACTTGGTCTTTGGTGGCTGAGTTCGCTTAGATACAGGAACACCAGGAGACCTGGAGCCTAGGGCAGAGAGCCCGAGGGGATGGATTTAGTGAACGCACAGAGGAAGACAATCCAGAGTCATGAGAGGGAGGGACAGCTGGTGTCAACAGTGATTCTTTTCTGTCTCTAGGGAACTGAAGAATCACCTGGAAGCTTGTTAGAATACAATTCTGTGTGTGTGTGTGTATGTGTGTGTATGTGTGTATATGTATGTGTGTATGTGGGGGGGGTATATGTGCTTGATCCCATGCATGTGCATATTGAGACCAGAGGTTGGTGGTCAATGGCCAGTGTCTTCCTCTATTGCCCTCCACCTTAGTTTCTTGAGGCAGAGTCTCTCAATGAACCTGGAGCTCATTTTTTTTCAGCTGGACTGGCTAGTGCCTGAGCCCCTAGGATGCTCCTCTCTCTCTGTTTCTTAGCACTGGGGTTACAGACATGTACCTCCATGTTCTGGGGTTACAGATATTCACCTCCATGTTCAGTTTTCATGTGGGTGCTGGGGATTAGAACTCAGGACCTCCTGAGTCCCGCCCCCATCATGTTCTCTCCCCCCCACTCCCCCATTCCCCCCTCGTGCCCTCACCCTTTGGAAGCAAGGTCTTTCTATATAGCCCTGTTGACCTCAGACTCAAGAGTGATCCTTTTGTCTCTGCTTCTCAAGTGCTAGGATTTCAGGGCCACCACACCTGACTCCAGAATGCAGATCCTTCCAGTCCCAGTGACAGAGACTGGGATTCAGCAAGTCTGCACAGTGTTGGAGCTGCTGGTCTTCAGCTCAGGGATCATGGGAAAGGCCCTCAGAGAACAGGGCATCCCAGGGCAAGTGGGATGTTTCTGGGGCTGGTGATGTCATAGGTTAAGGTGGAGGAAGCAGTGGAGACTGGGGGCATGTAGAACATCCCACAGAGAGAATGGATAATTAATGGAGGAAATTAATGCCACTGGATCATAAGGGCAAAGAGGACAGCAGAGTCAGAGACAGCGGTGGTAAAAAATGTTAAGAGGGCTACAGGGGGCCATCTCCAAAAACCAAAGGCCCTTTGGAGGAGATGTTTTCTTGTTGCTCCTTCCTCTTTTATGGGTTTTTAAAGAGCCTCTCAGTCTTTGGAGTGACTGTTTATCTTCCTGGCCCTCCCGCTGAGCCTCGGAGCTTTTGTCTCTCCCGATGTCCTCAGAGCCCCGTGACTTTGTGTACAGATCCATAAAGAGATGATTCGCTCCAGATGAATAAGCGGGAATGAATAGATCCGAGGAACACGAGGCATTTCAAGGATAAAGGGGAAAATTCAAAGAATGTTTGATCATTATTGCTAAAAACCATGTTACTGCCCGCTTCCTGTTAGCAATGCCGTCTGCTGTTAAGACAGCTCCCCCGGGATGTCACTCTGGCAGAGCAATCACAGGAAAGCACAAAGACACAGCTTTCTCGCCTCTGCTCTCCAAAGCCTGCTCCCTTGTAGCTGCAGAACCCTCTGACAAACAAGAGAAGCTTCAAAAACCACTTTGTGTCCTTGCAAAGCAAAAAACAACCCTGAGAATAGCTGAGCGGCTAAATGCCTGTGTTCCACACACTCTGAGTTCAAGACAATAGAAATCTCTGGAGGGTTTGCAAGAGCAAGCACTGTGCATTCAAAGACAGTGGAAAACTGCAGAGGGTCTGGGAGTGGGGGTGTCCTTCATGGCTCTTGTGACTGAAGTAGATGCTATGGCTGGGAAAACTTGCTGGTTAAGCTGCCCTGGAGAAGCAGGGCTTCTCCTCTTCAGGACTGAGCGCGTCCCTTGGACAGGTACCTGGTGACTGTTTGACCTGACCCTGTGTGAAGAAGAGAAGGCTGCATGTGACCTACGGGGCAGGTACCTTCCTGAGAGAAATGCACTTGGCTAGACCAAGTGTGGTGTGAGCCTGTACCGAGCATTGTCAATTACAGAAATGATAGTGTTCTTCCGTGGGGAGCAGCAGAGTGTTACTTGCTTTCTGCCATTGTAATGAAATACCTGGAATAATTAACTTGAAAGGAGGAGACATTTCTTTTGGTTCACAGTTTTCGGCTTTCTAGTCCAGGAACAGGTGGAGCTATTCCTTAGGCCTCTGGAGGGATTGTAAGGAGCAAGCTGCTCAACTCGTGACCAAGCAGCAAAAGGAGAGGAAGGGTTTAGCACCATACAGCCCGCTTCAGGGATGTCTCCCAGTGGCTTAAGGGCCTCCCACCAGACCACTCCTGTCTTCTCAAGATTTACTTTTATTATGTGTATGTGTCTGCACTCCACATGTGTATGGTGCCCTTGGAGGCCAGAAGAGGGTTTGGATACACACTAGAAATGGAGTGACAGGTGGTTGTGAGTGCTAGGAACCAAACTCAGCTCTTCTAGAAGGGTAGTAAGCAGTCTTAACCTCTGGGCTGTCTCTCCAGTCCCAAGATGTCTTCTTAAAAATTCATAGCAGCTCTGAATAGTGCTTCTCTGAAGACCAGACCTTCAACAAGTGGGCTTTCAGAATCCAGATTTCAACAGTGTCAAGGGGGATTCAGCACCCAAACGGCGGCATGCGATGGGCTGAGTGACAGCATCTCTGGATCATCCAGTGTGCTGACCTCTTAGCTCAGGGCTTTAAATTAAAACAAAATATATGTGGGTGTTTTGTCTACCTGTATGTTTGTGTACCACACATGTACTGTGCCCATTGAGGCCAGAAGAAGGCATTTGGATTCCCCTGGGACTGAGTTACAAAAGGAGATTGTGAACCACCATGTGAGTGCTGAGACTTGAACCCAGGTCCTCTGAAAGAGTGTAGCTAGTAACCCAGGAGTTGTCTCTCCAGCCCCTCACCCCAGGGATTTCACCATGGGACCACTCCTGCATGGTGTTGGAGGGTGGAAATACCACGGGCTCAGATACAGGCGGCAAGGACAATTGGCCCCAACTTTTGCATCCTCTCTATGTCTCCTCTCCCACACCTGTATACCAGCTGTGGGTTCTTTGCTTATGTATCTGGAACCAGCAGTGGCCATTCCACCATTGCTTGCTGAAGGTTCATAAGAGAACAGAGGCATACACTAGTCACATTAACGCCAGCACCACACCAAGGGTTTGGTTTCTGTTCCAGGTCTCATCTCAAGAATATCAGCCATGTTTCATGGGAGCCCAGTTTGTAGCATAAATCTCCCCAGTAATACCACAACAGCTATTAAAATTGCCCCGGATTAGACCTCTCCTCCTGCTATTCTATCCCAAAAGGCGGCTTAGATTCTTACCTACAGAATCCTTAGGTCTAAATAGAATAAGACAAAAATCAATCCTAACAACCCAACTGGGGCATTTTACAGTAAGATTAGAACCATTGACAGCAGCGTAGAGACTGCAGCACTAATTCCCTTTTTATGTTTTGAAAAGCTAGCTACAGCTTCACAGTTTGGAGGCTGGAGTGATGCCTAGAGATTTTGCAGATACCAGGGTTCAAATCCCAGCATGTACCTGGTAACTCACAACTACCTATAACTTCAGTTCCAGGCGCTCTGACGCCCTCCTCTAGCCTCTGCAGGCACTGCATGCGTGGGAACCACATGCATACATGAATGCACTCATGCACATAAAAGTCTTTTTAAAAGAACTACTGGATTGGGAAACATAGCTCAACGGTAGAACTCTTGCCTAGCACGTGCAAAGTTCGAGGTTTGGTCCCCAGACTCGCAATAAACAGACAAAGCATTATCTGGGGTAGGCTGGGTGTGGTGGCACAGACCTGTAATCTCAAGATCTAATATCTTACTCTTAACAGTTTTTAAATATACTGTACATTCGCATTTAATCTTCTGATTTATGAGTTTGGCTGTTTTATCGGCTCATACATCTCTGAACCACATGTATGGGGTATCCATGGAGACCAGAAGAGAGTGTTGGATCCCCTTTGGACTGGAGTTATGGATGGTTGTGAACCATCATGTGGTTGCTGGGAATTGAACCCAGGTCCTCTGGAAGATCAGCCCTTAACCCTTAACCACTGAGCCATCTCTCCAGCCCTACACACTAAGTACATCCTTAGCTGTGGACACCAGGGTGTTCAATAAATCCTTCTGAATTTGTCCTCACTGAAATCCTGCTCTCTGACCTGCTCCCTGTGCCCCAGCCCGAGATACTATTTTTCTATGCTTTGCTTCTGAGTTTGACTGACTTAGATCCCACATTTTAGTGACACTGTGTAGTGTCTATATTTATATTCCTGGCTTATTTCACTTGTAATATCCTTTAGGTTCATCCCCAAGTAACAAGATGTCCTCTCTTTTTAGGGCTAGAGAAAGTTTCCTGGTGTGTGTGTACATTTGTTTTCCTTTACCTGTTCATCCATTAATGGACAACCCAGTATATGGGTAGGTTATTCCTATTTCCTGGCTGCTGTCAACAGTGCTTATTGCTTGGTCATGGGGCTGTTCTGCTTTTAGTTTACTTTTTTTAAAGGTTAATTTATTTATATGTGTGTGTGTGTGTGTGTGTGTGTGTGTGTCTGTGTCTGTGTCTGTCTGTCTGTCTACTTGAGTTTATGTGCACCATGTGTGTGCAAGAGCCCATGGAGGCCAGAAGAGGGCAACAGATCTCTATTTATGGGTGGTTGTAAACCATCACATGGGTGCGGGGAAACAAATTTGAGTCCTCTGGAAGTCTTCAAAAGGCAGCATGTGTCTGTCTCAATGCATAGGGAAAGCTTTCACATGAGACAGAGTGCTGTGTTTTTCTTTGTTGATACATACCACATTAGCGTGTGCGCACACACACACACACACAAAGAGACTGAGACAGAGATAGACAGAGAGACAGACTGTCATATGTTGGAACATCATCTTAAATATCTTAAATATCTCCCTATGAACTCCTCCCTTCTCCCTGTCTCCTTCCCTCCCTCCATCCCTCCCACCTTTCTTTCCTTTCCTTTTTCTTTTTATGGTGGTGTGGGGGTGTGGGATTCCAGAGCCTCAAACACCCTAGGCAATTGCTCTACCACTGAGCCACACCCCAGGCTGTGGCATTCTTGTCTCTAACCACAGGAAATTTGATACTGCTGTAATTCTATTAAATAATGGAGTCTGTTTTCAAATTTCATCATTTGTGCCACATACATGTCATAACTGTGTTCTGGAAATTTGATCCAGTTCAGGTCCACGCATTGCATTGTTCATCTTTGGCTTCCCGCCTCTTCCTTCCTTCAGTTCTCTTCCCTTCCCCCTCCTTCCCGCCTTCTCTTGCTCTCCCCTCCCTGTCCTCTCTAGGACATTGTCATTCTGAGAATGTAGGTCAGTTGTGTGGTAAAATATTCAACATGGGTTTGTTTGATTGTTTCCTTGTGGCTGAATTATATAATGCTTTTTATTTTTAATCTTTTTTGTCTTTTGAAATAATTTCAAACTTGACACAAATTTTCAGGGTTTGTAAACCCCACTGGCTTCACAAGAAAAAGTCAAGAATAAGTCCATCACCACAATTTTGAGCCAAATTTAAGCAAGCTTTAATTAAATTAATGGAATACTGACCAGGACCATTCTGAGGTGCCCATCTCTGGGGGTTCCCAAGAAATGGTGCTGAGTCATGTGAACCAGATGCTTAAAAAGGCAGAACCCATAAGATTATGTCTTCCCACCAGGTCCAATCAGGGGCATCTATCCTGATGTACTTCCTGTCTGGTCATCTCCTGCCTACAAGTGACCAAGTATATCCGGTGCATTTGGGGCACATCCCGCAGTTAGATTAACCAAATGGAATCTACACAGCTCTCACCTAACGTCCCGGGAGGTTGTCTGTCCTTGGGCAAGTGGGCATTACAGGATCATGTCTTTCTGTATCTCACACGAACAACCTCATCCAGTATTCCAGGAAATTATCTGTCCTTGTTTTATAGATCTCTTAGGCACAGTAATTAAAATTTAAAATGTAATTTTTGCTCTTACAGGTTATATAGCATTTTGTCACTTTTTTGTAAGTTGTAGCTTTTAACCAGATTCACCAGCTGTTGAAACTTAGTCCATATTCGCAATACATTTTCATTCATATTCTCTTTCTTCTCCCCTTCTCCCCTCCCCCTACTATTCCTCTCGTCTCCTCTCGCTCCCCTTCTCCATGTCCTTCTTTCTCTCTCTGGATAGAATTTGAGTTTTTATTGTTGTGAACAGTTGAAAGAATACATGTCACCCTTAAGTACCAGCTGTCGACAGCTGTGGGACAGGAGCTGACCACCAGAGGGTCGTCAGCATGTGCAGACAGGAAAGCCAGTGTGTACAGCCAGGGGTCAGCATGTGCAGACAGGAAAGCCAGTGTGTACAGTCAGGGGTCAGCATGTGCAGACAGGAAGCCAGTGTGTACAGTCAGGGGTCAGCATGTGCAGACAGGAAGCCAGTGTGTACAGTCAGGGGTCAGCATGTGCAGACAGGAAGCCAGTGTGTACAGCCAGGGGTCAGCATGTGCAGACAGGAAGCCAGTGTGTACAGTCAGGGGTCAGCATGTGCAGACAGGAAGCCAGTGTGTACAGCCAGGGGTCAGCATGTGCAGACAGGAAGCCAGTGTGTACAGCCAGGGGTCAGTATGTGCAGACAGGAAGCCAGTGTGTACAGTCAGGGGTCAGTATGTGCAGACAGGAAGCCAGTGTGTACAGTCAGGGGTCAGCATGTGCAGACAGGAAGCCAGTGTGTACAGCCAGGGGTCAGCATGTGCAGACAGGAAGTCAGTGTGTACAGTCAGGGGTCAGCATGTGCAGACAGGAAGCCAGTGTGTACAGTCAGGGGTCAGCATGTGCAGACAGGAAGCCAGTGTGTACAGTCAGGGGTCAGCATGTGCAGACAGGAAGCCAGTGTGTACAGTCAGGGGTCAGCATGTGCAGACAGGAAGCCAGTGTGTACAGTCAGGGGTCAGCATGTGCAGACAGGAAGCCAGTGTGTACAGTCAGGGGTCAGCATGTGCAGACAGGAAGCCAGTGTGTACAGTCAGGGGTCAGCATGTGCAGACAGGAAGCCAGTGTGTACAGTCAGGGGTCAGCATGTGCAGACAGGAAGCCAGTGTGGAAGGCAGTGGCTTGTGAGTTCACAGTTTGGACTAACTAGACTCAGAAGGAAAGAAAGGCAGTTAGAACTCACTACTTACCATGCCTGAGAACTGGGACTTAGGCCAGCAGTGGTAGCGCGTGCCTTTAATCCCAGCACTGGGGAGGCAGAGGCAGGCAGATCTCTGTGAGTTTGAGGATAGCCTGGTCTACAGAGTGAGTTCCAGGACAGCCAGAGTTACAACAGAGAAACAGCTTGGTGTGGTGCATGCCTGTGACCCCAGCGCTTGGGAGACAGAGGCAGGAGGATCAGGCTTTGAAGGCTGCCCTTTGATGAAGAGTGAATTTGAGGCCAGCCTATACTATGTCAGACCCAGGAGAGTGGAGGAATGAAACAAAATAAAACAAAATGCAAATAAATCAAAACCAATAAAAAAAACAAAGTATGCAAGTTTTTTATGCAAAGAAGATGATCATACCACTTATTTTCTAGAAAAATCAACTCTGGGGCAGTTCACAAGAGGAAGGGCAAGATGCGCCACGTAAGTAGAAAGCTGGTGAAGACTGGGAAAAGGGGGTTTCCAGAGGAGGTTTTTGTTTTTCTACTGTGTGCTAGTTATTTTGCATATGATATCTTGTTTAATTATTGAAAAACCCCCAAGCAATAGAAATGAGTTTCTTGGCCAGGAACAACCATAGTAAGTTTATGACGTCATTAATCTGAACCCCCGTTCTGAAATCCAGTGGGGTTAAGTAGGAGGGTTCTTTTCAGGCTCTGATAGCCAGTTGGATTGGTGGATGACGACCACTGGGAAGTAACAGCCCACATTTCCAGCTTGGGGCACTGTCTGGGCTGTGATGATGTTAATTGTGGTTGTGGAACCTGGAGAAGGGAAAGACCTGGGCAGGTAGAGAGAAGGGTTTTGTTCATGGTCTCTATAAAATTGATCAGAACAATGGATCGGTGTAAGACAGGACAAGATAGCATGGTGGGCAGAACAGCTCAAGAGCTGAGGAAGGGTCCAGAAAAGGCAGATTTGACTGAGGCATCATGGTTCTACACCCAGCCAGGGCAAAATGGGAGGCCAGGCGTGGTGACACCCAGCACGTGGGAGGCTGAGGCAGAGGAATGACCCTAAGGGCACTCTTGGCGACAGAACAGTGAAGCCTTTTCTCAGGCCTTGGATTTGACATGTAGTACAGGCAGGCCTCAAACTCAGAGTTCCTCCTGCCTCTCTGCCCTCCAAGAGCTGAGATTAAATGCCTGTCCCGCCACACCGGCTTATGGAAGATTTTATTCCCTGGCTCCAGACAGACCTAGTTGTCAGCTCAGCTCCCATCCCCTTTCTCTTAAATTTTAAAAACTGTGGCTTTTGTGTGTGTGTGTGTGTGTGTGTGTATGTATGTATGTATGTATGTGTAGGGGGGCGTTGCCTGCATGCATATCTGCAAACCATGCGTGTTCCCGATGCTCACAGAATCCAGAAGAGGGCACGGATCCCCCAGAACTGGAGTTAAAAGATGGTTGAGTCACCATGTCGGTGCTGGGACTCGAACCTGAGTCCTATGCAAGAGCAGACAGCGCTTTTAACTACTGAACCATCTATCTAGCCCCCCGTGCCCTTTTCTTTTGATTTTCTCCCAAGTCCCTCATACACAGCATTTGTACTCGTGACAGATATTAATGAAGACTTGGGCAATGTTATATCCTTAGCAACACAAATAACTTGAAGTCCAAAAATAGATGTTGCTATTTTCAACAGCCATTACCGGGGCTCTTTCCCCAAGCTGCAGCCTCCCCGGCTGTTATTTGACTCCCACCTCACTTTACCCCCAGGGGCCGTGTTTTTGGATCTTTTGTAGCGGGCTCTTTTTAGCCGTCTCTATTTCACATTTTGTTCTAAGCCGTGGTCTCTCCATCCATACTCTTGAGGGCCATACCAAGGTAGTCTCTTAAACAGACAGCTTTGCATTCATCAGAGGAATCCTGGCACTGGCTGTAACACAAGTTTTTTGTATTCTAGTACTTCAGCATACTGTAAAAGTGGAAGGACAGTATTTTAGAAAATCTCACATCTGCTGCTCTTTTCCTGGTGGAGGTTTGTTTTTCTGTGGAGCTAGACATGGGTCTAGAGATGATGTCACAGCTGGGGTCAGAGAACCAGTCAACTGAAATGTACCAGATTTCTAAAACTTCACAAAATGCCATATTTGCACGGCCTGATCCCTCTCACAAAGCCTACAAACTTGTGTAATTGATTTGCTGCTGGAGATGGAAGATTTCGTTTGCTGAGCACAATGGTCAACAGGAGAAATTGAAGAAGCAGCAGAGGACAGAGGTGTCAGATTAAGCAAACTGAAGCTTGGGTAATGGAAATAAGCCCCCGTTGGTCCCTGGTTTTCCTCCAGCACAGACACGGAACATGCCAGGAGCTGCTGACGGCACTGCTGAGGATAAATATTTGTAATTAATATTAATTATCTATCGCTCCCTAACAAATTATCCCAAACTTGGTGGTCTAAAATGCCAGGGTTATTATTTCACAGTTTCAGAAGGTTAGGGATTCAGGAATGGTGTGACTTGGGTCTCTGATGAGGCTATAGCATCTACAGGCTGGACTCGGGCCAGGCAGTTAGCTCTGATTCCCAGCAGGAAGCTTGAATCCTCTCCGTCAGGTCTCTCTGTGGCATGCTTTTGACCCCCCTGGTAAGGTCTTTTTTATTTTATTTTTTTTAACATTTTAGATTGTGTATAGTTGAATGTGTGTGCCACAGTGCATGTGTAGCTCAGAAGACAATTTGTGGGAGTTAGCAATATTAATGAAAATAGAAATTCTCTCCACTGAAATCTGCAAAGGCTGCAAGCCTTTATGAACCAGTTCCCAACCTACGTTTTGTTCTTTCTGAAATTCTGGTTGGTATTTTTGCCCCATATAAAAGCTCCAGATGTTAACAAGTGATTCATCTTTTGAAAGTGTACAGTGTGATTACTTTTGGAAATTGCATGTTGAACTTTGGTTTTATAGCCAGATTAAGGAAATCATTGATATGGCTGGAGAGATGCTCAGTGGTTGAGAGCACTTGCTGCTCTTGCAGAGGACCTGAGTTCAATTCCCAGCTCCCATATCAAGTGGCTCACAACCACCTGTAACTCCAACTCTAGGGATTCAGTATCCTCCTTCTAGCCTCTGTGGGCATCTGCACACACGTGTGGCGCGCGCGCACGCGCGCACACACACACACACATATAAATAAAAATTTTAAACTAAATTTATTGAGATATATATTTGTTTATTTGAGACAGGGTCTTGTGTATTCTGTATTCCAGGCTGGTCTCAAATTTGCTCTGTAGCTGGGGCTAGCCTTGAATTTCTGAACCTCCGGCCTCTACCACCAAAGTGCTAGGATTACAGGCGTGCCCCACCAGGTTCAGCTTCATTGATGTCCCTTAAGAACCTTTTTGTTGCAGTGGTGGCGCACACCTTTAATCCCAGCCCAGCACTGGGGAGGCAGAGGCAGGCAGATCTCTGTGAGTTCGAGGCCAGCCTAGTCTACAGAGTGAGTTCCGGGACAGCCAGAGCTACAACAGAGAAACCCTGTCCTAAAAAAACAAAACAAAATGGAGCATCTCTCCATTGAGTTGGAGAACTCAATCCTAACTGGGACTTCTTCATTAAACCTTCCGCTCAGTGCTCAGGAGAGAGCCCTATGCAGAAGAGGAGGCAGTAAGATTATAAAAACCAGAGAGGATGGATGACTCCAAGGAAACTGTGTCTTCCAGACACAACAGGACTGATGCACATATGAGTTCGTAGGGACCGTACAGCAGCATACACGGGGGTGTTGTGGGCACAAAGGTCCTTGTGCTCACAGAGCACTAGGAAGTCATGAATGTTAAACATGCAGGTGTCTCTCTTCAATGGAGGAGATAAATGACCTGTTTTCCAGCGCAGAAGGCTAGGAGTGGATATTGGTAACTATCTGATGACGTTCTGCTATCTGTGGAGGCAGACCTCACCTGAATCCCCCAGAATGCTTATCCCAGAGTTTCCCTCCCTAGACCGTTACTCATCCTTAGGGGAGATAGCACATGTACTTTATGGTCTGCTGACCTCTGTGCTATCTTAGTCAGAGACTGCGTTAGATTCTAGGCCTTTTAGCTGTAGAACCCCTCCTCACCGTCACCAGTTTTTGTAAAGGACTTTCTATGTGGTAGCATCGTAAGCTTTATTGTGCACCTGGAATAGAAAGATTGTTGCCTGGAAACCTTTTCCAAGGTGTACTGTGTTTTAAATATGCTGACAATGAACCGCCTGGCATTAGACTCCCTGAAGTCTGATCCAGGTTGAGAAGTCAGTCTGAATCAGGTTTTCATTCTTATCTCTACATGGTTTGCTTCCTTGCATTGGTACCTGCAGAGGTTCAAGCTGGATGAGGTTCCAATGCCAATACTGGTTCCCACCCCTAACTAAGAGCCTCTCTGCAATTGATACCTTAACTGGCAAAGGAAAAACTACTTTTCTTCAATGGAGTCTCACTGAGGATATGTGCTGGCTAGTTTTACATCAACCTGATGCACAAGCTAGAGTTATCTGAAAGGAGGGAAACTCAACTGATAAAATTCCATAAAGAACCAGCTATAGACCGTTGTCTTAATTAGTGACTGATAGGGGAAGGCCCTGCCCATTTTGTGTGGTTCCTTCCCTGGACTGGTGGTCCTGGGCTCTATAAGAAAGCAGGCTGAGTAAGGCATGAGGAGCAAAGCCAGAAGCAGCACCCTCCATGGCCTTTTGCATCAGCTCCTGCCTCCAGGTTCCTGCCCTGTTTTATCGCAGCAATAGAGACCCTAACTAAGACAGGATATTAACCACACTTAGGGTAGACCCCATGCCCAGCAGTACATGACCAACACAAAATGAACTCAATAGAGTTGTAGACTTTTTGTCTCAAATTGCTTTGGTCGTGTTTTGTCTTATTGGTCTTTTGCTTGTATATTTTGTTTCCTCTCTGTGTGTGCTTTCCTTTGTTTTAGTTGTTTGCTTTTTAAAGAGAGAGAGAGGATGTGACACGGAGCTGGGTGGGTAGGATCTGGGAAGAGTTAGAGGAGGGGAAAAGTGCGATCAGAATATATTGTATGAATTTTTTTTTCAAGACAGGGTCTCTCTGTGTAGCCTTGGCTGTCCTGTAGACCAGGCTGGCCTTGAACTCAGGCCTCTGCCTCCCAAATGCTGGGATTAAATGTGTGCACTACCATTGCCTGGCAAAATAATTTTTTTTTCAGTTAAAAAAAAAAATCTCTGTGACGTTTTGCCAACTGGGAGGACTTTTCCATGGAAGATGTTTGTAGGTGAAAGATTATTAAACAGTCGACTTCTTAAATCTGCGGATGACTTCCTGGTGTAAGGACAAGCTTGGAGCTGCATACAGATGTGACACTGATGTGCAGCCACCTGTCTGCCTAATTTGACTTCTTTTCTCTGGTTATTGCTCTCATCACACTAGTCCTGCAAACGGATGGTGGATGGTGTTGTGTTTTATCTGATTATATGAGTTTTTGATACCTTCATGTTTGCTTTAGGGGGAACTCTGTATCATCAGACAGAACTCCCAGGGTCAAGCTTAGAGTGTATAGTATGCCAGTGGCATTTTGATATCTACTATTGGTCCTAGCTAATGTGTGAAGTTTTTCATTTTTGAGGTGCTAGGGATGAAAATCAGGGTCTTGCCTGTGTTAGGCAAGCTCTCTTCCACTGAGCTACACCTCCAGCCCCACTCCTATGAATGTCATTTGTTCAATTCAGGTTAGATGTCTTAATGCAGATAACAGGCTTGAATTAGGCTAAGGCTCCTGGAAGGAAGCTAGTACAGAATGTATTTTTCATAGCCACAAGGCAATACTATACATGGTGCTAATGACTTAACAAAATACCGTTTTTGTGTTTGTTTTGCAGTGCTGAGGACCAAACCTAGGGCTGCCCACTTCCCCTTGGCAAAGTGTTTTACTAGTCACATCCCATCCTAATCTACAAATAGGTTTGTTTTTTTTCTTTAAACAATAAAATGTACTTTGGCTTGAAGCTGATGTTAACTTGGTGTTCTTGCCATAAATTATCTGCCTAGCACCTCGAATGCTCCACCAATTTTTGCAGACAAAAGCCAGCCAGCCACTTTAAAAAGGTAACATCAAGCTAGGACTTTGAGAGTGAGCCATTTAGCAATGCGACGAGTGCTGCCTGGAGCCCGGGGACCAACCTTTCCTCTCTGCTGGCGCTGACAGCTGGGGGAGAGAAGAGTGACCTTGGAGCCCTGATCTAGAAATTGTCATGCATTGTTCTAATTATAAGCCACAAAATTGCCCAGCCGCTTATATATAGAAAAGATCTCCAACAGCGGCTTTCAGCAATTTTTTTTTTTATTATAAATCTGAGCATTACAGATAGAACAAATGCTTATCTGACTTAAACTCTTCAACAGTCCCTGAATCATACTTTTTGAAGGTTGGTGGGGTCACAAGTGCTATCTTTCCTGATAGCAAAGATAGTCTGTTAGCTGTCCTTGTGGGAAGCGATCCCCTTCTGTTTTCAATTTCTCACCCATAGGACTGACTTCTTGAATTCTCTTGGGTGGTCACCATTTGGGGGAGAATAAGTCACCAGGGTAGATTACACTAAGAGAGTGGTTTTGATTAAATCTGTAAATGGGCAAAGAACAGTTTGTGTGGCTTAAAAATGTTTTGTTTTTTTTTAGAATTATTTATTTTATGTGTATGAGTGTTTTGTCTGTGTATATGTGTATGTTTCATGTACATGTCTGCTGTCCACGGAGGTCAGAGAGGGCATTGGATCCCCTGTAACTAGTTATGGACGGCTGTGAGCTGACATGTGGGTGTTAAGAAATGAACTCAGGTCCCTCTGCAAGAGGCATCCCTCCAGTATCCAGTTTTTGTTTCATACGGTTGTACCATGCCGTATCTTGGGTCAATCCCTTATGAAGGAAAGAGATGCTTATTGACTTCTCTGGCCAGCTAGCCTTTCTTAACGTTTTGACACTTGAACTCACTTAACAAACTAGACAACCTAGTCCGATCCACAGATGCAGCCCGCAGTTCACCTTGCGCCTATTGGCATTCTTCTACATCGCTAAGATGTCTGGCCTTGGACTCAGACTGCCTGAGTACACCAGGCACTACCTCTTACCAGGTATGCGATCTGAGCAGATTAGTTAACTCTCTGGACTTCCGTTTCCTCCTCTAGGAGGTAGGAATAGTCAGGATGCTGACCGTGTTGTGTTGTTCAGTTTTAAATAAGATGATTCATGACCAGTGTTCACGTAACTACCACTCAGTTATTTTCAAGAAAGAATATTTATGACGTTAGTAGAGGTATGCTTGGTTGCCAGGAACAGAAGGCTCTTCGTGTTAATGCAAATGACTTAAAATGTTCTCTTGGTAATCATTCAAGCGATTGCATCCAGCCCCTGTGACAGCCGGGACAGGGGAGAGTTGAAAGTTGACAACCTCGGAGGCTGCTCCCACCCTCTCGTGGGGTTGTCCGCATCTGCTTTCCTCTGAGTGTGTTGGCTCTATTTTGTTCTCTGCAGACCAGCTTTCTTAGTGTACCCCTGTACATGTGTCTAGAAATGCCCCCAAATCTACATATTAGCCGAGCAGTTCCTGTCACCTGCCTGCTTCCCAGCGTGCTGCCGCCACATTTCCAACAGAGGGGATGAGGCTGTGTCCTATGGTGGCCTTTTCCCAGGGCTGCTGTGCTACATTCCCTGAGAAGGTGGTGCAATGACAGGAACAGGCTGACAACAACTGGCAGCTCTGGGGTAATCACGATAGCAAACCAATTATGTATTAAAACATCTTTTCATTCAAGGGTGATAGGTTAGTAAAGGGGCCTATGTGGTAAGTGAGCAGCTGGATGAATGTTGACAAATTGAACACTCTTGTGCCAAAGGGCATCCTAAAAACCCAAACCTGTGGCTGCCGAGAGGACTAGTTTGTTCTCCCCCCCGCCCCGCCCCATGTTTTTATACTTCGAATTTGGGAACCATATTCTGTATATTTATTTTGTGTCCGGATCCTTTTTCTTTTTCTTCTTTAAAAAAAGATTTTTATTTCATATGTATGGGTATTTTACCTGCATATGTTTGTGCATTATTTGTGTGCCTAATGCCTGTGGAGATCAGAAGAGTGTGCGGGGGATTCCTTTGGAACTGGAGTAACACGGGAATGGTTGTGACTCACAGTGTAGGTGCCAGGAACTGAACCTAGGTCCTCTGGAAGAGCAGCCAGTGCTCTTACCTGCTGAGTCATCTTTCCAGCCCCCAGTTCCTTTTTCTTAACATTGTGTGAATCTCAGAATTCACATCAATATCGTACAGATCTGCAGAGCACTCGTTTCTATTGCTGTGTGGATATGCCATGTTTTATCTGGTCTGCTGCTGCTGGCCATTTGGGCAGTGTTCTATTTAAAAAAACAAAAAAACAAAAAACAAGGTCTCATATATCCCAGGTTATAGCTGAGGAAGTGCTTTAACTTTAGATCCTCTTGCCTCTACCTCTCCATTGTGAGATGACAGGCCTGCGCCACCATACCCAGTCTGTATGTGGTAGACAAGCACTCTACCAACTAAGCTACAAGCACTATACCAACTAAGCTACAAGCACTCTACCAACTGAGTTATAAGCACTCTACCAACTAAGCTATAAGCACTCTACCGAGTTATAAGCACTCTACCAACTAAGCTATAAGCACTCTACCAACTGAGCTACTTCCCCAGCCCTTTAAGCCCTTTTTGTCCTATTGTTTACACTGATACTGTGAACCTCAGTTGAACTCAATGATGTTGACTCTTTACCAGCAGAGGCTTATGGAATGTGTGTTGAATTATCTTCATCCTGTGTAGCTGAACTGATGGTCTCCCATGAGAATGCTGTCAGACTTTATCTGGGAGTGTCTTCTCTTCGGGTGTCTTTGTGTGGGGGCGCTGCCCTGTTGTCAGCACTGAGTAACTGTGATAGGTGCTTACCTATTCAACTTGCCAGACGTATAAATAAATGAGAGAAAGGTGTGTGCCTCTGACCTTTGGACACTAGGTCCCATTTACAGGCATGGTTTGGGTGAGCTGTGATTAGACTAAGTTGACATGTGATCCAAGTTGAAGCAACCACATTTGTCTTCTGGGAATTTAAATTAGGAGCCAGTAGAGGTAGAACATGGCTGGCAGACCCTGGGTCACTGCTGGGGACCAGAGCAAAATGGATCCACTTTTCTCTAATTCCTAATTTCCTCTCCAAATTCATTAGGACAAACAGGGATCTCTTTGTGTGGTTAAGTCACAGTGCAAATCTATTTTTGATTAAGTTCCAAAATGTAGAGACAAGACAGCAAGTGCTGTAACAGCTCCACGCACGGTAAGGCTGGTGAGGGTTAGCTTCCTTCTGTGTGTTCTGACTTTGGCTCCTTTATGGAAAAAGAAAACACTGTGAATATGATAAGTTTTTGTTTGTATTTTCTTCCTCCAGACATGTTTTTTCTATATAGCTCTGACTGTCCTGGAACTCACTCTGTAGACCAGGCTGGCCTTGAACTCAGAGATCTGCTTGCCTCTGCTTCCTGAGTGCTGGGATTAAAGGTGTGCACCACCGCCATCTGACGTGATAGAGTTTAAAAAATTTTTTTTTCTTTTTTTTTTCTTCAACATAATACTTTTATTAATTTCTTGAGTTTCATACAATGTATCCTGATTACACCCCTCTCCCAGGTCTAACCTCTTACTCCCACAACCTCAGAAAAGAAAAAGAGAGGAAAAAGAAAAAGAAAAAAAACTAAGTCAAGCCTGTGTGGCAGGAGCGTGGATCACAGGCATGACCCTGGTTTGTGGTGGCAGTAGGCAGCTCGGATCATGGACATCCACCTGGCCTATGTTAGCCTGAGATTAAGCGTGACAAAGTTTAATCTGAAGTTGGGCTTCACTGCCCAAACACGCAGGGACTCGGACATCATGTAGGTACCTGGAGCCAGAAATTTTGGTAAAGAGGTGGCAAGTCCTTGTGAAGAATAAAGGGGACTTGATCCAGAGGAGGTATTCAAAAATAGGAGATGGAGACTCTGAAGTCAAGTCTTTAGCGACTGATTGAATGTAGGTGTGGAGAGAGATGCTGAAGGTTATGCCAGGTCTGCCATTTCTGTGTTAGGAGTGAAGTCATTATACATGAGGGCATCCCGGGAGAGCAAGGACAAAGGGATAGAGGTGAATTCACTGTGGGAAATAGTAAATTTAATATCCTGGTCTGGTCAAGAATGTGGGTTCAGAGTCAGGACACCTTAGAGTCCCGGGTTCTGCCTTGCACTCTGGGGCCCCAGGCACCTGCTTCCTGGAACTTAATGATGTTTCCAGTTTCTCCCCCACAGTGTGATCTCTTAGGTAGACACACACACACACACACACACACAAAACAGACTGCAGGCTTGTAAAGGGTGTAACCTACTGCCTGGCAATTAAGTATTCACAAAATCTGCATTCACGGGATGTTGCACTGCGATGGTATCTAGGGCACCGCTGCAAAACAAGAGAGGAGTCCTGCAGCGAGGGAACTGTTGCAGTGGAACGGGTCCTCTGCAACCGCCTAAAGTGGCAGGAGGAAAGCCAGAGTCATGCTGCTGGCTCTGCACACCTTTTAGAAGGCGAAGGCGCAGGAGCTGGGGCAGGAGGTTGACAAGTTGTTGCAGAGGAAGGAGGAGGAGCAGGCACAGAGCAGTCCAACTGGCTATGGAGGACTAGAGGTGCTGGGTGACAGCCATCCGGAGAGCAACAACCAAGTCTAATGTCCACTAAGTTTCAGGTGAATCTCCTTTTTCTCCCTAAAGCTTAGGTGCAGTTAAAATCCAGTAAGTCAGAGTTAGAAGCAGTGATGTGTTGTTATTCAAATCCTCAGAATGACTCAGTCCCCCAGGCAGCTGTTATCTGCAAGTCGGCTCTTGTCAACAGGGAGATGAACCAACCCTTGGAAATTCTTGCCTTGTCTCCTAGCCTGTCCCATTGCACATTGCTGGGTTCATCCTGCCTGCTGCTGCTACTAATCTCTGGAAGAGAGCCAAGTAGATGAACTGTTAAAATTCAAGCCAAGTGGACAAAGCTTTCCCCATTTTCAGTTCTTCAATTTATAGAGTTTGCGCTGGCTGCCCTGACTTTGCCCCCAAAAGGAGAAGTTGCAATTTGGTCCATCAGTGATGGTGGTAGGGCTTTAGATGTGAATGCTTGTTTCTAGTAAAAGGGAGAGGAAGAGGCTAGTGTTAATGGCCAAGAAAACAGTGATGCAGGAATAACTTGGCACCCTTGATGGTGGAAGACCGTTTCTCAGCTCTGTTGTGCTTAGCTTGAGAGGCTAGGGTCCCAGAAACTCAACAGCCATTAAGGTTCACCCCAGGCCAACAGCTTTCAGGTTCTAGTCTCTCAATTTCAAAGAATGAAATTCATGGATCATACAGGGTGAGTTTTAGAGGGGAAAACTGCTGTAGAAAACTAATAGACCTGAAGGAAGAGAAAGAAGGCAGAACTCCTGGCAGTGGGAGGGATACCCAGGAGAGAGAGGGATCCCTTGAGCTTCACTGCCTGGGAGTTGATAGTGCTTTAGTGGATGGAGGAAGGAAGAGGGGTGAGCTGTCAGTCCAGTTTTCAGGCCAGGTATTGAGGTCATTGCAGTTTGGGTCACATCTTCAGTGTGGCTTCCAGGAAAGGGGTACTCCTCTGGGAAAATGGAGATGGAGACCACCTTCCTGGCATCTCCAGTCTCTGGCCACAGCAAAACCAGAGACATATGAGTTAGGCACTTGTGGCATTTTGGCCCTTGGGAAGTACAAAGCTATGCACATTCTCAAGAACCTTTCTAGTTTTTAGCCAAGAAAGGAATTGGTCACCCCCACCCACTCAAACTGCTTAGCCAATTTCTACCTCCTATTCTCATGAATAGAAGGAAAGTAACATGTCCTCAGCAAGGAAAGGAAGAAGGTTGATAGGTTGGTTTTCTGTCAACTTGACACAGCTAGAGTCATCTGAGAAGAGGGAACCTCAACTGAGAGAAAATCCCTGAACTGGGTGTGGTGGTTCATGCCTTTAATCCCAGCAGAAGCAAGCGGATCTTTGTGAGTTTCCGGCCAGTTTGGTCTACATAGTGAGTTCCAGAACAGCCAGGGCTATGTAGAGAAAGATGGTGTCTCAAAATGCCCCCAAACATGTCCACATCGAGGTGGGGAGGAGGGAGAGGAAGAACCTCTTTGTCAGATTCACCTGTGAGTAAGTCTCTGGGGGCATTTTCTTGATTAATGATTGATATGGAAGGGCCCAGTTTATTATGGGTGGTACCATCCCTGGGCAGGTGGTCTCTGGTTATATAAAAAAGAGAACTTAGCCAACTGTGGGGAACAAGCCTGTAAAAGCGTTCCTCCATGGCCTTTGCTTCACCCAGGGTCCATCTAAGTTCCTGCTTCATCTCCAGTCAGTGGTAGACTATGATTGGGGTGTGTAAGCCAAATAAATCCTTCCTTTCTCCAGTTGATTTTAGGCTTGGTGTTTTACCAGTGACAGAAAAGTTAAACAGGACAGATGGGAAAGAGCAGGGCCTTACTTGGAGATGACGGATGGAGAGACCAGGAGGATGAGGAAAGTAGTCCAGAAAATAGGGTGCTAGAGTTTTTAAAAGTTTTGTTTTGCAAAAGGGATGTTTAACCCAAACTGTCCATTGTGGGAGTGGAACTGGGTTTTCTGAGCCTCCTGTTCTGATCACTAGGCCTGGGCTCTCCCAAAAAGGGCAGGAGGAGGGGCCAGCAGCTGTGGAACCATCTCTGGGGGCGGTTCGCCTTAAATAGACCACCCAAGCACAGGGATGGATACTAGCCAATTTGGCTGGGTGTGTCCCGCTCTGCTGAGGAAGCCCTGGGCTAACAGCCTTGTCTGTGGGGGAGAGGATTAAGATAAATAGATTGATTTTAGATTATACTGCAATTGTTAATTTTAAAAGATACATTTAAACTATTTTCTAAGTTAATTCCGGTGACCTAGTGCCACTTTTAGGAGTGAATTGATCCTATCTCCATCTCTTGTTTCTTTTGGGTTTTCGAGGGGTCTAGCCATTTCCCAAATCACAGAGGCTAGCTTTAAAGTATTTAAAAGGCATTCTTTTTAACTCTCAACCCTTAAGGTTGATTAACCTGTTGTTTTTGCAAAGCTCCGGATTTTTTTCCCTAAGCACCCAATAAACCCCAACCCTTTATTTACAGCCAAATATTTCAAAAATATTTTAAGAACTGTAAATCATTGCTGGCGCAGGTCACCTCATCTCCGGGCATGGGTTTATTTTTAGGCTGAGAGGCTACCTGGATTAGTGGGACCCTTCCTCAAACCCTTACGCCTGGCCCTCCTCACAATCACCGGCGACCAGCCTGTGCCAGAGACTCCAGTGTGTCCGAGGCAGAACCCACCGCCTCCTCTGCCTCCGCCTTCGGCTGCGTCCGGAAAATCACGAACACCTCTGTGCTCGCCTCTCAAAGGCGAACGCAGGTTCGGCCATTTCCGGCCTTGGTGTTCGGCAAGTTCCGCCGCCGCCGGTCGGAAATGGCCGCCGGCCGGCAGGGGGAGCGGAGGATCCGGCGCGGCCTGGGAGGCGCGCAGCCGGAGGCCAGAGCGGCTTGTGGGAAGCGGAGTTTCGCGCAGGCGACGGCGGTGACTCGCCCCTGACTGGAAGCGGGTATGAGTACGGGCGGCGTGGGAGCCCGAGGACCTGAGCAGGGCGGGAAGGGCTGGCGGGCAGGACCCGGCAGCCTCAAGCGCGCGGCCGGGGAGAGCGGGAGCGCGAGCGGCCGTGCCTGGGAGCCGCTGCGGCGGCGCAGCCGAGTAGGCCTGCCCGGCGCTGGGGCCCTTGCTCTGCTGGGGCCGGGCACTAGCGGCCCACGGGAGCATCTCCCGTGGAAGCGCAGCCCCCAGCTCCCCGAGTGTACTCCCACATCTGGCCGACTTTGCCCGGCACAGCTGCGCGCTGCTGCCCATGGTGCTCCTCTCTCCAGGTGGCCACTTCCTGCCAGGGGTGCAGGTGCTGCTGTGTTCCGTGCCTGCCCGGGGCCTGGGTGTGCCTCATCAGAGGGCTGAGGGATGCAGGTCCACGCTGCCGGATGGGGTGACTGCCCGGTGGCGACAGCTTTGGAGATGAGCAGGGCAAGGGTGCTCTCCCCAGTCCACAGTGAGCCAGATGCTCAGCCTCTGTTGAGATACCTATGGCTCTCAGCCCACCGAAATTTGATGGGTGCTGGCTCCTCTCAGCCTGGACTGTGGCTCTTTAAATTCTCCAGGCCTTTGTCAGGTCCTCTTCTTTTGGGGATGGGGAAACGCGGTATGTGATTTAAGAGGTCGCTTTAACGTTTCTTCACTTTGTCGTGTTCTTCTTCCAGTTTGGAGAGTTTGGCATTTCAAGGCTGGACTCTTTGATCCCCTCTCATCCTTTCTCTCGTCTCCTCATCCATCCACCCATCCACCTATCCATCCATCCATGCATGCATGCATGCATGCATGCTCCAGCCATGGAATTTCCTGTCTGTTGCTCAACAGTTAGCTTTCCCCTCTGGCCCGGTGACTGTAACTCTCTAGAGCCTGGCATGGTAGTTCCCTCTGGGGAATTGACAATCTTGAGTGAAACTAGGCTTTCTCAACAACTTATTCCAGCAGAGGACTTTTAAATATCTTGTGATGAGAGCCACTTTCTTAAACTCTTACTTGGTGTTTTAAACATACCCCTTTTCTGTGAGAATTTCCTGATCTTTGCCTGTGGGCAGCCTGAGGAGTTGAAGTTAATCTAAATGCTCTCTGGAGGAGACCAAGACTTGTGGATCTTGAGGATTGTGTGGGGTTTTGTTTGGTTGTTGGAGACAGGGTCATACTGTAGCCCAGGCTGGCTTGGAGTTGGTGAAGGGCCTGTTGCCTCAGCCTCTGTAGTGGTGGGATTGCAGACTAGAGCCGCTGCATCCAGACCTAGTGCTTTCTTGAGACTTGTCTTTGGTCACTGAAGGTGATGGGTAGAACTGACAGTAAGCTTGTGATGTGTGTGTCTTCAGTCCTTCACCCCTCACTTTTCTAGAAGAAAAAACTTTTAAAACATCTGGTGTGTGTTGGAATCTCTTTGTGATTAGGTCTGAGGGCTTTTGGCTATGAGTGTAAAGGCTCAGTGGCCAGGTGGGAGAGAAAAATGGGTCATAGGAGAGAGGGGGAGGTCCAAAATACGCTAGAAACTTTCAGAAGAAAGTGTGCTGGCTGGAAAAGGCTGTGCTGTGTGAAGGTTTTAGACCAGGGTGTGGTGGTCTGCACCTGTAATTCCAACACTAGGAAGGCTGAGACAAAGGGGCTCACCATGAGTTCCAGAACAAACGGGCAAACGTTGTGAGCTAGTGGTCCAGAGATGTCAGTCAGGGTGGTGCAGAAGTTAGGGAGTGAAGCTGTTCCTGTCCAGCTGAGATGAGCGACTAAGTCTGTTTTTTACCCATAGAACCCAGGGCTTCACACACGCCATAGTGGCAAGCATTCTACCATTGAGCTACAGCCCTAGCTTTGGTGGTGACTCTGGAGAGAGTTAAAGGTAGCATATGAAGTATTAGAAATAAGAGCATCTCATCAGCTACTCTCTTGGTGAGGCTGTAATTGTCTTGGTATGTAGCTCTGAGTGAAGCAAGGGCTAAGAACCAAGAATCTTTTATGAAAAACTCTAAAGTTATCCACTGATCTTTGCTGGAGAACTAAGTTTAGTTGGGTGAGTTTTTGGTAAGCTATTTCTTTCCAGGCACACATGTGAAACCTGCACTTGTTAGGTGGTCTGGAACATCAGGAGTCCAAAGTCATCCTTAGCTACATAAAGGGGTTTGGGACCAACCTGGACTACGTGAGACCTGTGTCAAAAACATCAAGCAAGCCAACATATATTTCATTTATTTTTGTTCCCTTTTACTTTTGGTGTGTGTTTCCTTTGAAAATCTGTGATAATGGGGCAGCTGAACGAGCGGGAAAGATTTTTTTACCTGTTGTAGGCTCCATGAAATAGCAAATCGTGGACAGATGAAATGGAAAACTCAAGGTCAGAGGTCAATGAGCGTGGTCCTCTGCTGCCTGAACCAATCATGCACTCCTTTCCTGTTTTCAGTCTTTCATTTATGTAGGGTGATGAGAGCAATGTGAGAGAAGCAGGAGCTACCAAAAATAAAATCAAATAAAAAATTAAAATCACAATCTGTAGCCTTGAAGGACAGAGGACAGAGACTCATTTAGTAAGGTGGCTCTAGGCCTTATGTGTGGTATAGAGTATGGCTCAGAGGCACTCAAATGGCCCATTAAAATCCCAGGGATGGGGCCATAGAAAGGAGAATGGTAGAGTCTGTTGAAGAATGAGAACAGCGCCCCATAATGCAGAGCAGAATGTAATGTATTCAGTGATTAATATCTGCATGTCGGCCAGTGAGCAAGGCTGGGTTGCAGTAAAGTGTAGGGAGGCAGGTGAACTAGGATGCTCTGGTGCCTGCCCTAAAGTACCACCCCTCTTTAGCTTACTGTTACTTTTGTTTATTCTTCTATTTGGCTGGGCCTTGTTGAGACTGGCTATGATGTTAATGATTTACACCTTATCGGTTGCGTTTTGGACAGTTTCCCCGGTTAATCCTGTCTTCTCACATGTCATTTTAACTGTCCCAACTCCCTTGTAGATATTTTTTTTTCCACAGAAATCTTTCCTATCTCGAGGAAAGAATATAGAGCAAATAGGTTGAGAATATGCCCTCAGCCCATGTAACAAGAGAGTTTAAAAATATACATGGGGCTGGGGAAATGACAGGGTTAAGAGCACATATTGCTTTTGCAGAGGACCTGAGTTTGATTCCCAGCACCCATATCAAGCAGCTCACAATTGCCCGGAACTCCAGATTCAGGGAGTCAACACCCCTCTGACCTTCTTGGGCACCTACACAGGCACACATGTGTACACATAAATAAATAATATATATTTATAAATAAAAAATATAAGCAACAATAAAATAGTGGCTTATAATAGTGTCTTTAGTTGCTATAAGTTTTTTGCCATCTTTGTGGTTTTTTTTTTTCTCTTCCTAGAATTTATTCCTTAAAGGCACTGAGGGTCTGGAGAGATGCTCAGTTAAGAGCACTTGCTGCGCTTGCAGAGGTCCTGGATTTGGTTCCCAGGACCCACATGGTGGCTCACAGCCATCTTATAACTCCCTCCAGTTTCAGGGGATCTGATGCCCTCTCTGACCACAAGTGTCAGGCATGTATGTGGTGCGCATACAAAACTTTCAGGCAAAACACTCAGACACATAAAATAATGAAATACACAAATCTAAAAACAAGTCGCTGAGAGACAGGAGGCTAAATGTTAACAGATTGCCCTGTGTGGGGGTGAGCGTGTGGGGATTGTAGCAGATCTTAAGTGGTAAGGTTCTTAAGCTGGTCCCAAGCATCTGCTGAGCTGTCCCCATCTACATCCTTACAACAGTGTTACCTTCCCTTCCTATAGACTCGGTCCAGAAGGTATTTCCTTAGATCCAGGTGTAGTTTTTGTCTGTGTATCACTGTTTTGAACTGTATCGAAGAATCCCACATGTGGGAAGATGGTCACCATGCTTCCTTCGTTTTGACATCGGTTGCGCACTGTGTGTGTTTGAATCAAATAAGGCTTGCCCAACGCATACAGAAACTTAAGTAAGGAGCCAGCATTTAGAAATAGGGAGATTTCAGGTTAAGAAACACTATTTTGTCTTCTTTTGAGAAAAATACTGTAGGACGTGTGCTGTGTTACCTATGTCTGGTGCCAGTGAATCGCGCAGGTGTTGACAGGCCCTGCATTTTGTTGTCTTTAATGGCCAGCGTCTTGTGTCTGTCTGACTCGAAGTATTCCCGTTTCCACCAGCTGTTTCCTGTTTGACGGCTTTAAATCCCTTTGCCAGCTTTTGAGTCCTCTGCCCTCCGTTTACTGTGTTAATGGCCGCCTTCAAGTGTGGCTCTCAGCACAGATCCCAGAATTCAGCACAGTGCTGAGAACACAAGCCACCTTCTTTGCTTTTAAGCTTCCACTTTTTTTTTTTTCTTTAAAGCAAAGCCAAATTCAAGGTGATGGGCTGTTTGTAAATAGTTGTATTTCCTCGGTGGCACTGATAACACAGTAGCTGGAGGCACAGCCCCGCCCATCCCCAGGCCTGTGCTCAATTAAATGCTCTCATTCCCATGCAGCTTGAGATCAAAGTGCTCGCTTTGTCTTTATCTCTATTGGATTTCCTCTGCAGAAATCCAGCTGATAGCTTCTTGTGTCTTGGGTTTTCTCCCAGTCTTGGCTGACTCCTCCCAGTGTGACTTCCTTTATTTCTTAGTTGTAAAATATCAAAAGCATTGTGGCTTTGAATGAAGAAAATGAAGAAAATAGTTGGTAAGGCCCCAAACTTGTTATTAATGGGTTCCATGGAAAGTGGGGGTGGGGCGGGGTCCAGCAGGGGTGCCTAAAGAAAAGTGCAGTGTGTGCACAGGGAGAGAAGTGGGAAGGAGGTCCGGAGCCTTCTTGCCCCATGTGATACAATGATGATGTTTGTCCTTCCATTAAAAAACACATGAACATCTGGGCATTTCCTGGGCAAGGTGCTTGAGTCAGTGAGGTTCCAGAATCCAGAGGCTCTTTGAAGTCAGCTGCTCTAACCCTTTACTTTAGGAGTCAAAGGACTGAGTAGGGGGTGGTGGCACCTGACTGTTATCCCAGGATCTAGGGAGTTTGAGGCTAGCCTGGGCTACGTAGACTCTGAAAAAACAAAAGGTGCCAAGAGCTTATGAGTCAGGAAGAAGGCGGCATTGTGAAGGGCTGGAGAATCAGAAAGATGGCAGCCGTAAAGCAAGAGTAGAACTGGGTTCCCAAGAGTCACAGGCTGGTTTACAAAGGGTGAGCCAGCTTATGCTTCAGCTCTGCCTCTCACTGACAGGCCTAGGGTACTAATAGTATCAATTGTACAGAAGCAAGGAAAGTCCTGTATTCTTGAGAAATGGAAGCCTTAGAAAGATTAGTTAAGTCTCCGTCACACCACAACTTGATTGTTGCAGAAAAATGCACTAGAAAAATGCTCCTGGAGACCTTATTAAACTGCTTCCTACACTTCTCTCACTTTCAGAAATACACTTAAAAAAAAGCCAGACATAAATGGTCTGTAATTCCACCCTTCGGGAAGTAAAGGCAGAGGCAGGAGGATTGTCACAGGTTTGGGGCTAGCCTGATTCACATAGCATTTTCAAAAATGTACAACCATATGATACTAAATTGAGTCCAGTGGGAGTTTAGGGAGTTCATCAGCTCCTTGTAGTTTGAGGGCTTTATGGAAGCTGTGAAGACTTAAAGTGGCCCCAGAGGGTAGTGGCTACAGGGTCTGGATAAGTGGCAAAGGTCTGTCTGCTGGGAAGTGAGTTCTGGGCAAGAACACAGCTCCAGCCCCTCACTTTCCATCCTGGGTGGGACCTTTGATAGTCCTGAGGGGAACCGTGAGGGGCAGAGCACAGGGCGACTAGGTAGAGTGCCATGTGTGACCTCAGCAGTGGATCGACCTGGTGGGAAGCAGTCTCACACCGGGCACAGTGGACTGTTGGTGTGTGGACAGAGCAGCGTGGTGCAGAGAGCTCTGGTAAACAGACCAGAGACAAACTGACTGCAGCCTCCCACAGTGCACAAGGAGTCATTGGCCTCTTACACTGTTCAAGAAAGCCGGTGACATTCGCTTGGCTTCCTTAGTTTAACTGCAGCAGACTCTGAAGTCCCAGTGGCTGCATGTACAGAGTGTTTCTTCTTTACATCTGCTTGGTGTGGCTCTCTGTAGTGGCCATGTGTGCTGCCCTCTCATTCTCCGGGAGGAGGCAGAGAATCCCCACCTGCTCTTAGCTGCCAGTTGGTATGAAGGACAGATTGCTCTGGGTCACTTTCTCTTTGTTCAGACCTGGTGTTTTGGCTTTGACCAGATGGTAGAATGGAAGATGTATTAGCAAAGAGATAACTGAGTTCTCTCCACCTGTCACACCATAATCTTTGAGTGTTGGGAGATGGACTCTGTTCCTTGGAGAATGTACTATCCTTGTCCTAGTAAGCAATGATTTAAAAAGTGACAAGACATCCTTACTATGTATGCACCAGCAATTTCACATAAGTGCTATGGTTCTCTGCAGAAATATTCAGGAAGGCACTGATCATAATGGGAATTAGAAGCAGCTGTCTAACAGAAGGGGCTTACCTAGTACACAGCCTTTCTATATATTGATGGTATTCAACTACTAATGCCTGCGTGGTATTCAACTACTAGTGCCTTGTGGTAGGATGTCTCAGGGTAGTAAAGAAGAGTTTCATTTCACTTTTTACGCTCTGGCTGACCTTAAACTGACTGTGTAGCTAAGGGTGATCTTGAACGCCTTTCACGATTTATTTTTATTATATTTTTAAGTGCGTGTGTCAGCGTGCCTGTGAATGCTGTGCCCTCAGAATCCTAGAGGACGACATCGGATCCCCTGGACTAGAGTTATAGGCCACTGTGAGCCACTGACACAGGAACCCAACTCAGGTCCTCTTGCTGAGCCATGGCTTCAGACCCGACCTTGAATTCTTGACTCTTCTGCTTCCATTTCTCAAGTGCTGGGATCATAGGCAGGTGCCACCATGTCCGGCTTAACAGCTCTCAATGTAAATGGGAAAAAAAATCAGGTTGCAAAAGAGAGCATACGGTGTCCCAGTTTTGTAAGCATGTATGTGTGGATAAAGGAAGCCTCTGCCTTTGGCAAAACAGCATCTGTGTCCCCTGCAGAAAGCCTATTATACAGTCAAGGAAGAGAGGTAACTTGTCATTAAAACAGACAGGTGAAGGGTAGGAAGTAGGGGCTGAGAATCTAAGGATCTGGTTGATAGGCTGGGGCAACAGCTGGGGTGTTGGCAGTGTTAATAGTGTGTGCTTTTAGTTTCTCAGAGATGAGGAAGAATCCTTGAGATTCTGAGTTTGGGGCTGAGACACCATGTCAGAGTATAGCTCTTCAAAGGAGCAGGTGCCACTGGAGCAGCGGGTAGACCGAGAGCCTCTGCCACGGGCACTCGGGTTCCCTCTTAGCTTGGACTTTGTGTTGTTGGGAAGAGGAAATAGTCACTGAGAAAGCACGGCTGTGGTTTCCTGTCTGTGGGTTTTGTGTTCATATTTATGATTACTGCGTGCTGTGGGAGAATCTCTAGGTTGAGACATTGAAATGAAACTGAAGGCTGATAATAATAAGTCTGGCCCGACCATGTCCAACAGACTGCTCTAGAGGGGGAACGTAGGTTTCTCAGAAACAAACATCCCTGAAGAGGGACTGAGTACAGGATTATGATGGGAGCAATCTGCCATCCAATGAGCAAGAATCAGCAGCTAGAACAAGGCGAGCCCAGGGAAGACAAGGAGTAGGTGCTGTTACAGAATGAAGGAACTTCTGCAGTCTTGAAGGTCAGCGGTAGCTTGAGTAGTGACATGGACAGAGAAGAGAGCTGGCAGTCCTGGGGCTGACGACCATGACCAATGGGCTGTCTGGCTCCTTGCCCTTTTTTTTTTTTTTTTTTTGGTTAACAGGGTCTCACTCTGTAGACCAGGCTGGCCTTGAACTCACAGAGACCTCTCCCTCGAGAGAGAACAAGTGCTGGGATTAAAAGTGTGTGCCACTGCCCAGTGAGTGTCTTGCTTTTTATGGTTTGCAATGTAAGAATGAACAACATTTCAAAAGGATTGTTAATTTTTTAAAGATTCGTTTTACTATGAATATATGAGTATTTTGCCTATATATATGTATATATATGAACCACATGGATGCCTGGTGTTGAGGTTAAAAGAAGGTGTTGGATCCCCTGGAACTGAAGTTACAGAGGGTTGTGAGCCACCATATGAGTGCTAGGAACTGAACCTGGGTCCTCTGCCGGGGGAACAAGTGCTCTTTACCACTGAGCCATTTCTCCAGATGCTCCCCACTTTTAAAAGACTAAAATATGCACATATTTTATGTGACCCACACACATACAAAAATATCAGTTTCTGGCCCTTTGCTGAAAGTTTCCCAACTTCTGTACTAGACAGCTGTGAAGAAATTGCTAGAAGGCAGCACAAAGGGCAGAGGGAAAGTTATGAAGCGATGGAGGTTATAGAGACTGGCCCAGGCTCTGATAGGCGCCCGATAGAAACTCAAGGGGGAGAGAGGCGGTCTGTGTTCAAAGAGCGGTCATAAATTTCCGGGTTAGTGAGAGTCAGGAGTCCTAAGATTCTGAAAGTTCAGTGAGTCTTTAGCAAAACAAAACCAACTGCTCTCCAAATAAAAACTCCACAAGTAAATACTTTTAAAGATTTTTTTCAAACAGTTGAGCATAGGGGTTGGGGGTTTAGTTGGTAAAGTGCTTGCCATACAATCTGGAGGGCCAGTCCCCAGAGGTGCAGTGGGATATATCCTGGATATATATATATATATATATATATATATATATATATATATATATATATATATATATATATATATATATATATATATATATATATATATATATATATATATATATCTCCAGGCCAGACAGAATAGCTCCATGGTGAGCCATCAATGGTGAGGCCATCTCTTAAAAGGTACGATTGGATTAAGGAGCACACCCAAGGTCAACGTCTGGCCTCTGAATTTGCACGTGCACCCTCCCCTAAAACCCAGTGCAGAAAAGACACAGAGAACTTAAATCCAATCAGACAGTAAAGGCAAGCTGCCTACGAGGTACAAATATAAATGGACCGATATCTCACTCTGTAATGACAACGATAAATCCAGAGGGTTCTTCAAAGTATGGTGGAAAAAAAAATTGTATATGGGGGAAAAAGCAGCCAGAAGGAAGGAACGCAGCACAGAAGGGAACAGAATATTGTGAGCAAAGACCTTGCCAAGGATATGAGTGAACCTAAACAAAGGTGAACTCTGTTGAGGATTGCGAGGCTAAAACCAGAGAGGAGCACCGAGCGCCTGGCAGGTTAGCAGGCAGCGCTCAGAAGAGGAAGGCGTCAGAAACACCACGAAAGCTTCAACTTGGTTAAGCCAAGATTGTGTGCTTCATTTTAGGGTAGCCACTAAAGGCAGAATACAGGCCTCCTCAGTGTGAGCAGGAGACTGTTAAAGATGCTGTTGATGAAAAAATCTGCAGAAGCTAAAGTTAAGCTGACACATCCTGCTATGTGCTTTAAACCATCTCTAGATTACTTACAACACCGTATTGGTGATTTCTGTTACTGCCGCAGAACACTTGAGGTTGAGTAATGTAGAAAATTAAGAGATTTATTCAGCTCAGTTTTTTATTCACTGAGAATTTCATATACATAGTGCTTTGATCTTAGCCCCCCACTACCCCTCCAACTCATCCCTCACAGTCCGCACATCCTCTTTCTAACTTCATATCCTCTTTATGTGTGTGGGTGTAGGGCTACGCACTGGATCATGGGCAACTTAACAGGACCATTTTCCTGATCTCTATCCTAGCAGCTTGCAACTCCCTGAGCTCCTCAACCAGGGGTGGGACTTCATGAGCCCCTTCCCCATCCTCTTGATCTTGCTCACGGTTTTTGAGGTTGAACATTCAAAAACAGTGCTGTCTTTGGCAAATTCCCCTTGGCTGTGTTACCTTCATGATGGATGATAGCACAGTGAAAATTAAGACCACAGGTGATTTAGTTGTTGGGATTATCATGTTAAAATTGCAATTACTTTCATTTATTTATTTTGAGATGGGAGTTTCCATACAAGGTCCAGGTTGGCCTTGAACTCCTGATTCACAGGGTCCTCTTGCCACTGTCTCCCAAGTAGCAGGCACTTGCCATCTTCCCAGATTAACATTAAATTAGAATAAAAATGTGCTAAGTAAGATGGGAAGGTAAGGAGAAAAGTGACATGGACCTGAAGATCCTGTTCTGAATCAGTGAGTGGCTGCAGTTAGCAGTAGACTGGATGTAGCAGAAGAGTGGGTTGGAGAACCGGAGGATGGGCCCGTGATACTCAAGCCAGAGCACTGTTAAGTGAGATTTTAAAACAGTGTTGATTTTGGTAATATATAGGATAAATTCTGGGGTTAAGTACTGTGATTGGTATGGGCCAGGAGTAGGTGAAGGAAGAATAAAAATTAAAAAGGGGTAAATGCAAAAAAAATGTTGCAAATAATACTGTCCTGATTATGATTGCAATAAAAATGGAAAGATTTGGCAGGAGACGAGATACAGATGTAGGAGCTGGAGATTGAAAACCGAGGCTTGTGGCCTGTCTGTAACCTTTTATGTGACGTACTTAGAAGTGAACTGCTCAGATGCTGTTACTGAGTTCTGTAATACTTCTGAGCAAAGGTGTTGTCTCGTTACTGATGGAAAACTTGTCTCTTGTGGTAAATGAGCATCTAACAGGGATTCTATGGAGGGCTTGGCTGCTTTCAGGTCTTTGTCTTCTGGAATACAGCATGTTGTTTCTGACTGATGGAACGTACAAGCATGGGTGGAACTATAAGGTGTGTGGATAACGAAGTCCCTGAAGTCCTCAGGAGAGGCAAGTTAATGGGGAGCCAGGAGGACTTCTCTGTGGTGCAGAGCAGCAAGGCGAGCGTTGAGGGTGTCACTTCCGGGAAGATCTGCTCATAGGTATTGTTTGACACCATGAAAGCAGATGGATTCATTAACAGATAGCTGAGAGCCTTCTGGAATACTTTTACGTATGAGGTAGGAGGAAGACTGGATGTCCCCAAGACAGAAAAAGAACATGAGTCAAGGATGTAGGCGGGCCACTAAAAATGTCCTTCCGTAGAATTCAAGGGAAGAGACTGAGGAGGTGATCAGTGACGTCACTCATTCACTTACAGTGGGCACAGTGGTCACGTCGCAAGGCCCGAGGAGACAAGGGTCTGTTCTCGGGGAATGAGCAGGGTTTAGCGTGGAAGGTGAGAAAGAAAAAAAGGGGAGGGGAGGAAAAGGAAAGAGGGGGATGGAGAAGGGAGAGGAGAGAGGAAGGGGAAAGAAGAAAAAAAGCAAGTCCGTAGGTTAACGCCAGAAAGTGCCAGGGGCTGAGAAAGGCAACTTTAAAGTGAGAGCATTAAGAAAATGGGCCAGAAGCATGAGAGTCGACCAGGAAAAGCAGAGTATTTCAGACAGAGCATAGTATGAGCTGGTTGGGCAGTGCAGAGCTTGGTGTGGGTGAATTGAAGGGGGGCAGTGTAGCTTGGGTGAGTGAGCAGGGGGAAGGGTGATGTCTGGATTGGGTGTTGGGGACAGTGCAGGGAGAAGCACAGACTGGGGGGGTGCGGGGAATGGGGGAGAAGATGACTAGTTTGCAGTGTGAAGGATGCACTGCAGGCAGGGACGGGGCAGGTTGGCAGCACTGAGGCTGTGTTGGGTGAGGATTAGTAGGATGCGCAGTGCGCCTGCGCTGTAAACACTGGAGATCACGGCGTCAGTGTTGTGGTGGCATTTACTTCTAGATGGGAATAACAAGAGAGTTTGAGGGTTACTCTCTCTTTTATGCTTGCAAACTGTAAGAAGCTGTTTGGAGGCAAAGTTCACACCATTGATTGCTCTTTCAGCTTGTGCCGGTGGATGAGATAGAACTTAGTGGGATAACATTCCATTGGATCAGTGTTGGTTTCCATTAACATGTACTTCTGTTGTCAGCTCTGCTTGTATGTTGGGTGTACTGGGGATATCATTGCCCAAATGCTTTGAACCCAAGCTCTTCCTGCCTTTGCTTCCTCCCTGTGGGACGACGTGTGCTGCACACCTGGCTCGTGGCTGATGCTGGTTCATTTAAGCCTCCAGATGCTCCTCACCTGTCTCCTCTCTATCCTGAACTCCGTTCTAGGTATAAATAGCATCTCACCTACGAAAAGCTGACTGCATACTTCTGAGATCCTTGTACACTGCCCACATTTTATAGCATTCTGTTTTGCACTCTCCAGCACATTAGCAGCTGCCCAAGTAGTTTGTCTGTGAAAAAATTCCCCATTTTCCTAGCATTTGCCCCAGAGAACTCTGGTAGTACATTCTGTGACTGCTGGATCTGCAAGGGAAGTCTTTTCAGAAAGTCTAATTAAAGCCCTTAACTGCACCTTCGTTATTGAGGACTCTTCAAATGGTTACTTTCTATTATCTCTTTAAATCAGGAGAGCAAGCCTGGTGTCCACTATCTCAAGAAGTCATACGTCGAAGCATAATACTGCTACATAAGCCAGAGAACAGAAGAGCACAGCTGTTAAAGGTGAGCAGGGAAGACACCGTTTGCATGGCTGGGTTCCATCTTCCTTATCTTCCTCTGTTCTGATCTGTATTTACTTGTTAGTATTGTAGAAGCTCACACATTCAAATAAAAGGATAATATGGTTGCCTTAGAAATGCAGGTCAAGAACTATGTGTGGTGGTGCACGCTCCTAATCCTCGCACTTGGGTGGCAGACGCAGCCAGATCTCTGAGTTTGAGGCCAGCATGGGCTATAGAGTGAGTTCCAGGACAGCCATGGCTACATAGACCCTGTCTGGGTGGGGGGATGCCAGTCTTGATGTGGGGTGTTTGACTCTGTGTTAATTCATCTAAGTTTGAAGATTTATTTTCGTTTTGATTTTCTGAAGCAGGGTCTCACTATATACCTCTGTCTGGACAAAAACTCACTATGTAGACTAGGGTGTTCTCAGACTCATAGAGATCTGCCTGCTTCTGCCTCCTAAATTCTGGAATTAAAGGTATGTGCCAGCATGCCCACTCCTAAAGATTTATTTTTATTTTACATTATGTGTATGCGTGTGTGTGTGTGTGTGTTTGTGGATTTGTGCACACAAGGGTGTAGGTGCTTGTGGAGGCCGGAGGCTTTGCAGCCTCTGGAGCTGAAGTTGCAGGCGGTCGTGAGCCACCCTGTATCAGTGCTGGGAATCAAACTTGGGTCCTCTACAAAAGCAGTAAGCACTCTTAACTGCTGAGCCATTGTTTCAGCCCCTGTTTATCAAAGCTTAAACTATCCAGATTTAGTATTTCAGGGATAGATTTTGTTTCACTTTTGTCACCCTGATCGCTTGTTCTCCTTAAACCTTAGTAAAATTGTCATCACTTTTTGTTTTTACTTAAGAGCATGCAGAGACTTTACCAGACTTGCGCAGCTGTGCATCTATCGCATCTGAGCCCATGAGCCACTTCTTACTGCCTTGTAGGAGAGTGCTCCTGCGACCTGTCTTTCCTCTCCCTGCTGGGCATTGAATTCACAGACTTGTATGAAGGAGACAAGTGCTCCGCAGCTGTTCACATCGTGTTTCTTGGGCTGGTACTAAGTTCGAGGTCAAGGGGTATTAACACATGCTAGGAAATTCCTCTTGACATATGTTAGTCGTGTCGAGTGCATCGTAGCCACATGCACTGTTGTTTTCCTTTCTGAGCAGAGTCTTGCTGTGTAGCACAGGCTGTCCTGGAACTCAAGACTCTCCTACCTCAGCCTCCTGAGCGCTAGAAAGTCTGTGCCACCCTGCCTGGCTGTGAATGTATTTGTGTGTGTGATAAACGAAATTGGAGTGTTTTTTGGTATAGAGGAGCATGACTTGATTTCTAGATATGTCCAATCTGAGGGGAATGTAGGTGGGAAGCCTCTATGTTGGGGTTTGGCTGTGGCGAGGGAACAGGACTGGGGGCGCCGTGTCAGAGCGCATGGGTGTCAGAGCCTCATACCTGTGCTTATTTTCATAGCACGGCAATACGTTATCTGCATGCACCTATCTCAGTTTTACAGGACAGGGTCCTGAAGCAGGAGGGCTGAGAGCCCATCTGTCTCCGAAGGATGCGGGATGGTGCCTCTCACTTCTAAGTATAGTGTTCTCTCTGAAAGACCAAGTTACTGTTTCTATTTTAAGAAGGAGCGCCTGATGTCTGCTAATGGAAGATAAATAGAGGCAAACTGAAAAAATACCTTTTATCTACTCCTGGGTGAAGTTCAAAAAAGTCCTCTCAACTCTTTTCAACTCTAAATTTAACAAATCGAGCTTCTCAGAGTTGTTTTTGTTAAGTAGTTCAAAAGGAAGCTTTCATGTTAGGTGAGGACCAAGGTTAGGTAGGGTGTTGCTTCCCCTCATCTCCTGCGGTCTCAGGTAGTAACAGCTGTGCTGGGGTGGGATGGGTGGTGGTAATGGAGCTTGGAACAGAATCTATTCAAGACTGACAGGACTCTCCTTCTTTTGCAGGCCTGCTTGTTGGTAGTGACATGGAGGACGGGGCTGGCGTTTCAGACTGCCAGCTGTTTTTGCCAGGCACTACATAACTTGAATGGAAGCTATGCATACTGGCTGGTCAGCAAAGCCAGAACAAAAGCTATGGCAGTTAAAATGGTCCCTTTGAGTCCAAGGCTTTTCCACTGGATTTTAACACCATGGATCTCTTCCTTTTCATCCCCTCAGCAACGTGGCACCTTTTTCTCTTGATGATGACAGCCAATACTTAGGATCTGCCTGACTAGGGGTTAGAGACCTTCTGAGTCACAGCCGAGGAAAATGAAATTTCCATTTTATTTGGTGCCTTGTGCAGGGAGCACACGGACTTTTCTGGAAACGTATATGTGAAAAACTGGTTGAGTTTTGCCAAACAAACTCATGGTTATGGCGAGTGACCCAACGTGATCAGAGTGGGCAAGAGCCACAGAGAACTCATGACAGGCTATACCATGTTGCGGAATGGGGGAGTGGGGAACGGTGGTCAGACCTGTATGCTGCGCTGGTCCAACCGCATCCGGCTGACGTGGCTTAGTTTTACACTCTTCATCATCCTGGTCTTCTTCCCCCTCATCGCTCACTATTACCTCACCACTCTGGATGAGGCAGATGAGGCTGGCAAACGCATCTTTGGCCCTCGGGCTGGCAATGAGCTCTGTGAGGTAAAGCATGTTCTAGATCTTTGTCGGATTCGTGAGTCTGTGAGTGAAGAGCTACTACAGCTAGAAGCGAAGCGGCAGGAGCTCAACAGTGAGATCGCCAAGCTGAACCTGAAGATCGAAGCCTGTAAGAAGAGCATAGAGAATGCCAAGCAGGACCTACTGCAGCTCAAGAATGTCATCAGCCAGACAGAGCACTCCTACAAGGAGTTAATGGCCCAGAACCAGCCCAAACTGTCCCTGCCTATCCGACTGCTCCCTGAGAAGGACGATGTTGGCCTTCCACCCCCCAAGGTCACTCGGGGCTGCCGGCTACACAACTGTTTTGATTACTCTCGTTGCCCTCTGACCTCTGGCTTTCCCGTGTACGTCTATGACAGTGACCAGTTTGCCTTTGGGAGCCACCTGGACCCTTTGGTCAAGCAGGCTTTTCAGGCTACAGCGAGAGCCAATGTTTATGTTACAGAAAACGCAGCCATCGCCTGCCTATATGTGGTATTAGTGGGAGAAATGCAGGAGCCTGCTGTGCTGCGGCCTGCTGACCTAGAGAAGCAGTTATATTCCCTGCCACACTGGAGGACGGATGGGCACAACCATGTCATTATCAACCTGTCCCGGAAGTCAGATACACAGAATTTACTGTACAATGTCAGTACGGGCCGGGCCATGGTGGCCCAGTCCACCTTCTATGCTGCCCAGTACAGACCTGGCTTTGACTTGGTAGTGTCACCACTTGTCCATGCCATGTCCGAACCCAACTTCATGGAAATCCCACCGCAGGTGCCAGTTAAGCGGAAATATCTCTTCACTTTCCAGGGTGAGAAGATTGAGTCCCTGAGATCTAGCCTTCAGGAGGCCCGTTCCTTTGAGGAAGAAATGGAGGGTGACCCTCCAGCCGACTACGATGATCGGATCATTGCCACCCTAAAGGCCGTACAGGACAGCAAGTTAGATCAGGTGCTGGTAGAATTTACCTGCAAAAACCAGCCGAAGCCCAGTCTGCCTACTGAGTGGGCGCTGTGTGGGGAGCGGGAAGACCGCCTAGAGTTACTGAAGCTTTCTACCTTTGCCCTCATCATCACTCCTGGGGACCCCCACTTGCTTATTTCATCTGGGTGTGCAACACGGCTCTTTGAGGCCCTGGAAGTGGGAGCTGTGCCGGTTGTACTGGGGGAGCAGGTGCAGCTCCCGTACCATGACATGCTGGAGTGGAATGAGGCTGCCCTGGTGGTTCCCAAGCCTCGTGTCACAGAGGTTCACTTCCTGTTACGAAGTCTTTCAGACAGTGATCTGTTGGCTATGAGGCGGCAAGGCCGCTTTCTCTGGGAGACCTACTTCTCCACCGCTGACAGTATTTTTAATACCGTGCTGGCCATGATTAGGACTCGCATCCAAATCCCAGCTGCTCCCATCCAGGAGGAGGTAGCAGCTGAGATCCCCCACCGTTCAGGAAAAGCAGCTGGAACTGACCCCAACATGGCTGACAATGGGGACTTGGATCTGGGGCCGGTGGAGACAGAACCACCCTATGCCTCACCTAAATACCTCCGAAACTTTACTCTGACTGTCGCAGACTGTTACCGCAGCTGGAACTCTGCTCCCGGGCCTTTCCATCTTTTCCCCCACACTCCCTTTGACCCTGTGTTGCCCTCTGAGGCCAAATTCCTGGGCTCAGGGACCGGATTTCGGCCCATCGGTGGCGGGGCCGGGGGCTCTGGCAAGGAGTTCCAGGCAGCACTTGGAGGCAATGTCCAGCGGGAGCAGTTCACAGTTGTGATGCTGACCTATGAGCGGGAGGAAGTGCTCATGAACTCCCTGGAGAGACTCAATGGCCTCCCCTACCTCAACAAGGTAGTGGTGGTGTGGAACTCTCCTAAGCTGCCCTCGGAGGACCTTTTGTGGCCAGACATTGGTGTCCCCATCATGGTAATAGAAATGGGCAGTGCGTTTTACTGTGTGGAATAGTACCTCACTCTTAATGCGTTTTCTAGCTTTATCATTGCTCCCTCATTTGTAGTAGAGGTGAGTGTGTGTGTGTGTGTGTGTGTGTGTGCATGCATGCATGCATGCATGTGTGCATGTGTGTACGCACGCGTACTTGCGTGCACTCTACTCTCCTGGTGCTGGTAATTGAGCTCAGGGCCCTTGCAGGCTGGTATAGATAGCACTTTCATCTGTTGGTTTATAAACCTCCATAGGTTCCTTTTCCCATGAAGTTTCTGCTTGCTGCCTTTTAGGCTTTGCTGGTTCCATTACTGCTCAGCCAGTCCTAAGTGTCCCTGGTGCCTCCACGGTAGGAATTGATGCGGGTTCACAAAGCTCCCTGAGTTGTCCTGCGGTCATCTTCCATCCTGATGACAGTAGTGAAGAGAAAGCTGTCTCAGGACACCAGGGGCTTAGGTACTGTGTGTGCTCTCTTCGTCTCCCTTCTCTAACTAACTCTCTCCAAGACTGATGAGTAACCCGCTGAACTTGAGCATGTTTGAGTCCAGAAGCTTCAAGTTCATTTGATCCCAAAGGTCTGGGAAATGACATGTCTTCTCACAGAGTGTGCTGGATGCCTCTGGAAGGCTGCTGGCATTGGGGTTTCTGACTTTTGAGAGTTGGAAGCTCTTGGAACTCCTTTCCTAGTATTTTGCAGGCTGTACTTCTGCTGAATCATGGCTACAGGGGACGCATTAACTGAGCGTGTAGGGTGGCGTGTGATTTCTCAGGGCTTTGCGTGTCTGCCTACAGTACTACTACATTTGACCATTGGTAGGGAGATGCACCTGTTGCTCTTAAAAGCCAGCCTTTAGCGCGGGTCTTCATGAGACCAGCAAGCACTTAGCTGCAAGTCCGGTCCTTTTTAGAAAAAAAGACCAAAAAAGGATGAAAGGTCTGCTGGGCTGTGCACTGCCAGACGCTCCGGAAAACTCAGCGTTCTCAGGGCTCATTGTCTAGGAAGGGGTTTGTGGGTCTAGTCCACATTTAAAGTTTATATCATTGGGAACGTCGTTCTTTTGAAGGCTTCTCTCTCTCTCTCTCTCTCTCTCCCTCCCCCTTCCCTCCCCTCTCTCCCTCCCCTTCTCCCTCCCCGTCCCCCTCCCTCCCTCCCTCCCTCCCTCCCTCCCTTCCTCCCTCCCTTCCTCCCTCCCTCTCCCTCCCTCCCTCCCTCCCTCCTCCCTCCCTCCCTCCCTCCCTCCCTCCCTCCCTCCCTCCCTTCCTCCCTCCCTCCCTCCCTCCCTCCCTTCCTCCCTCCCTCCCTCCCTCCCTCCCTTCCTCCCTCCCTCCCCCTCCCTCCCTCCCTCCCCTCCCTTCCTCCCTCCCTCCCCCTCCCTCCCTCCCTCCCCTCCCTCCCCCTCCCTCCCTCCCTCCCTCCCCCTCCCTCCCTCCCTCCCTCCCTTCCTTCCTAGACAGGGTCTCACTATATATAGCTCTGGCTAGCCTAAAGCTCACTATGTAGACCAGGCTGGCCTTAAGCTCTGTCTTCCAAGTGCTGGGATTAAAGGTGTGCACTAGTATGTCTGGCTACCTTTGCAGTGTTTTCAGAGCAGCAGTAGCATGTGATTTTTTTAAAAAAAAAGTGTACGATCTGTAAGTGGGCGATTTCTCTTAGAGACTTCCTCGCGTAAAGTCTGCATCCTTTCTAACTTCCGTAGTTACAGGTGGAGGCTTGGATGAGAATGGCTCTGCAGGCTCATATATCTGCATGCTCAGTCCCCAGTTGATGAACTGTTGGGGCATGATTAGGGGCGAAGCCTTGAGGAGGAAGTGTATCACTGGGGCTGGGCTTTGAGGTTTCAAAAGCCCACAGCAGGCCCTGTGTCTTGCTCTCTGCCTGCCTATGGACCAGGATGCAGGCTCTCAGCTACTTCTCCACATCTGCCTGCCTGCCACCATGCACCCTGACACAAGGATAACGGACTAACCCTCTGAAACTGTAAGCAAGCCCCCAGTTCAGTGCTTTCTCTTATAAGAATTGCCCTGGTCACGGTGTCTCTTCACAGCAGGAGAGCAGTGACTAAGACATAGGTGGCACTGAGTTGTTTTTAAGTGTGCTGTTTCATGAGAGACAGACTCCCTCATATGGTGGATGGGGGAGTACCCTTGGCTTCCTATTTCCAGTAAGCAATGGCTGAAATTCACTGGAGACCTTGCCAGAACTAATCCTTTCTTTAATCTGGTGGGAAATGAGGAGTCCCCTGGGATTTCTGGGCAGCATTGCAGTAATATGATTCCTAGTTGGAAATGCCAGAAACTTTCCAAGTGGGCTGTTCTAAGATGCTTTCTGTGGTAGCACACAGTCTTTTCAAGTTATTTTTAAAAGGAAAGTTAAGAGAATTTCAGTCTAGTCGCTAAATATTTTGACTGCGCTTTCTGCTTAAGAGAAGCAGGTATTTAGAGCAGCAATTGAAATTGCCGACCCTGTTGCTGGAGGCAGGTGTCTGGGCTAGAAAGGGCTCTGTTTTAGAATGCTTCTCAAAGTAGCCTTTCCACCCTGATGCCAACACAACCTATTCATTATGCTTTGCCTAAAAGGTCCTTTATAAAACTAGCTTCCTGGCCAGTCTAGTAGACTAGACCTTCAGGGACGTTGATCCGAAGTCAGCCCAGGAGCATACATGCAGCTGCAGAGAATGCTAAGCAATTTGTGCTTCAAGTGTGCCCACGTTCCAGGCAGGCAACATCTGTCAGCTGTGGGCTCCCATGAGACCCTAGCTACTCAAGTGAAGACGGATTGTCTTGGGGGAATATGTGGTGAGTCTTACATATTAAAATCTCCACTCTATAGTACTATATTATGATGAGTGAAGGTGTCCTTCATGGCCACTGTCCTTGGAGCTGGTTCCACACTCTCCTAAAGAGAACCTCAGACCCAGTGCTGTTGCTGGGCAGAGGCCCTCCGTATGAAGTGTGGCAGGGCTGTGTGCGATGATGGAGGCTTTCTGGTCTCCCCATGGAGAGGTGCCCAGTGCAAATCAAAGGAGAACATTCCTGGGCTGGAGAGATGGCTCAGCAATTAAGAGCAAGTGTTGCTCTTGCAGAGAACCCGGGTCCTGTTCTCAGCACACACCTGGTGGCTCACAACCACTCCAGTTCCATGGGATCCTATGCCCTGCTCTGACCTCTGCAGGCGCCAGGCACACACGCAGGCAAAACTCACATGAAATAAAATGAATAAATCTTTAAAAATTTAAAAAAGGAAGAACATTCTTGTGCCAGGGAATTGGGTGTCTTTCTCATGAAAAGCTCCCCAGTAGTTTGGGTACACCATTATCCACGCTGTTCCATTGCATCTGGACACACGTCCGTGGCTTTTCGGATTATTTCCCTGTGTAATGTATGTATTTCTCTAGCTGCTTCCAAGAGTTCTCTTCATGTTGTTCTGTGGTTTATCTTAGGCCACGCTTTGTTTTCCTTGATTTTTTTTTTTTTTTGGAAGTACTGGTATTTTTGTTTTTTTTTCCGGCAGCTTATTGGCTGAGACACAAATGAAGAGTTTCTGGCTGTTGAATGGTTGCCCCAGAATCTGCTGAGTCTGTGTTTGCCTGGTCCGCCACAGCAGGCATCAAGGCAGCCGGGGGTAAGCGTTGGCCGGAGGCCGGCGGTGTATGCTCGTCACGTCATACCGAGCGAGCGCCTTCCTTCTCTGGACTCCATAAGCCTTTCCTTCCAGGGATCCCCCAGACATCTAGTACTCAAGGCAGAAGGACTATGGGTCTTTCCTCACTGCCCCAACTGCTCTTTAGAGGCAGGTCTGGCCTCACGTCAGGGCAAAGCCTTCTCAGCCCTCACCTCCCTCTCCTCCATCGTTTGTTTCCTTCGAGGAATCTTTCTTTAAAGTTCTTCCAGAGTTTACAGTTGTCTGGAGGAGTTGAGTCTGGCAGGAGCTTCCCTAGCCCTCCTAGAAGCAGGAACCTCTTGACCAGCAGTTCTCAACCCTCCTGATGCTGCGGTCCTGTGATACAGCTCCTCATGCTGTGGGGCCCCCAACCATCAAGTTATTTTTGTTGCTGCTTCATAACTCTAATCTTGCTGCTGTTATGAATCGTAATGTGGAATCTGATAATGCAGATGGTCTTAGGTGACCCCTGTGAAAGGGTCATTCTACCCTCAAAGGGGTCGAGACCCACAGGTTGAGAACTGCTCTAGACCCTTTCTGACACTCACACCAAAAATTTTGGTCTCAGTTACTCCTTTATTCTGACCTGTAACCTGTCTTCCGTAGTCAACTTTAGATTGTAGGAAACAGTATGGTGGCCTTTTAAGAGCACTCACACAAGACTCTCAGGATCTGTCTTGTGAGGCTTGGGCTGCTGTAGAAGGGACACCCGGTTCTCAACAATGTAGTCCAAGAAAACGTTAGTGATTGCAGGCTATCTCCACTCTCCTGCTCTCCCAGCTGCTCCTGGAACTGAACATGGAGACTTCTGTTTGGGGAATAGCATGCCATGCTAGTAGACTGACTTATACTTTCCTAAATGGCCTGTTGGTGTAGAGGAGAGAATCCTGGGCAGGAACTGCCTCTTGGATTCTTCTTACTTTGTTACTTCTGGTGATCAGGGTGCTAAGAGGCTTTCTCTCTCTGTGGAACATCCCAGGAGTTGAGAGGCCATTACGAAGGGTTACTCCTGAGAGACACAATAAGCTTTATTTTCTTAATCTCTGTGCACTCTACTCTTTAAAATATCCCTGTGTAAATCAAAGTAAGTCAGCCAGGACAAACCGCACAGCTCCTCCACCGTGAAGACTGCCGGAGGTGAGGCAGCTTCGCTGGTGTGAGTGCATGTGGGTGGTCTTCCCCTGTCAGTGATTTCATCTGAAACTCGGCTGCACGGGGGAACATGTAAAGCTGCCAGGAGTCACAGTTTAATAAGCAAGGATTGTGGAAGTTTAAAGGGACTGCTGGGAAGTCACACTGCACAAGGGATTTACCAGTTGTTGCAAGCCAGTTCCTTAGGCAAGGTCTCCTCAGTTCTCACATGCTCTTCACTGAGCGAGAGCAGACATTTAACCTAGAGTAGGAGGGGGCGTCAGGATTTCCAGCTGCAATTTAATGCATAGCTTTCCTTTTGTGCCAAACCCAAATATCCTGGAGAGACATAAGATTGCTTACGCATAAATAATATAAATGCATAATGTGTAAGATTAAAACTATAAAATAACTATATGTAAAGTGTGTAGCGAGCTCTAGTGGGAGTCAAGATGCAGTGAGACATCAATGTTTGGAGAGCAGAGGCTGGCTGTTAGGGCCGGAACTTGCCATTCATGACCCAGGCGGGTCCCGAGTTCCTGTTCCTCCCGCCTCGCTTTCTGTGTACGGGGTCAGAGGTGCATAGCAAGCCCAGCTTGCTAACTGCCTCTGTTTTCTCAGTACTGAGTGTGGTCTTAGCACATCCTCTCCCTGGAGGCTGAGCTTCTGATTTGTGCCGATTCACTGTGCTTTCACAGACTTGCCTCCTAGGTTAAACATGTACTGTTTCCGTGCTGCCTTAGCCTCACAGTTAGCCCTAAGTTAGGGGTGAAAACCCGCTCACTGAGTTACTCCACACCCTTGCTTTTCTTCCTTTTGGCCCCTCCCACTTGCTCGGTGGTGAGTGAGCCGAGCTCCTTGTGCCTCTGCCACTTCAAGCTGTTTGATGCGGGTGCTTGTGTGTTAGGGAATGATGGGTGTCGCATCCTCAGCCTCCTGCTCTTCATTCCTGAGCTCTGTGGTTTGCTTGAAGTCATCTCTTGTCTGAATGCTGGCTACAGAAAGTGTGCTAAGTGAGAGGCTGGCGGCCATTAGGCTGGGCTGAGCTAGTGAACCTTAGTGATGTGAAGGACTTCCTGTTAAGGGCAGTGGCAGGTTCTAGGTCAGGGTTGCTGCACTGTGATGAGAACAGTGTAATGGGAGTCAGGGCTCCCATGAAGGCTGTTAACAGTGGCCAGCTGGCCCAGGAGTGGTACAAGCAAATGTTACTGAGAGTTGCTCCAACTTAATTGATGTGGGTTGATGAATTTTTTAGGAAGCAGGATTAGAAGTCAAATGTGGCACAAGTAATCTCAGCAATTGAGAGGTGAAGGCAGGAAGATTGCAAGTTAAGGGCCAGCCTGTGCTACATACCAAGTTCAAGACCTGCCTGAACAACACAGAAGAAAAAACAGGTGCAAATACTGAGGGGTGTCCTAATCCATCTCACTAGCATTCTTCAATATTGTTATGTTGAGCATTTGGTCTATAAACTTGACAGGTCTTACCCGTATTCTGAAAATTTCAGGGCTGACTTGTTCCTGTTTCCCATCCACCCACAGAAGCATCCATATGTTTCTATGATTTGTGTTGGACATCCCTGTGCTGGCACCGTGTGCTGTTCCTTCTGCTCAGAGCCAACCTTGTAATTAAAGCAGAATTTGAAAGCCTAGTCTTCATGGTCTGGAGTTACCAAAGTGCAAACACGAAGTCTTCAATACACCTTCCTGGCACCCTATGAAGAAACACCCTATGAACAAACAGTTTTGGGGGTTGGGGTAGAGGATTACTGTTGTAGTTTGAAACAAAACATCAACAAGAATGCAATGTTTTCTAAGTTCCTTCTGGTTGGCCTGTTTCTTTTACATTTGCTACGCTGTTCCCAAACTCCTAGAGGCCAGTGCTGACCTGTGTATGTGTGTTAGGAGTGACTTTCTGTCAGGATTTTGTTGCTCAAACTAACAATGGTTAGTTACTGAGCTTCCGTCTAGTGAGTAAGCACTAAAGCTTTGAAGCCAAAATCTGTTTTTGTTTTGAGGCAGGGTCTTACATTGCCTAGGCTGGCCTGGGACTTGCTATGAAGCCTTGAACTTACATTCCTCCTCCTTCCACCTCCCATGTCCCCTTCTGCTTCTGAAGCGGAACTCACATCTCAGGGATGACCTTCAGTGAACTTACGGCAAACCTGTTGTGCAATCCAGATCAGATCCCGTTTGTTCTTTGATTCCCTGCTCTGTGATCTGCCTTACTCAGATCTTCTAAAGACTAAGGAGGGAGCCAGGTGGTGGTGCACGTACCTAGCACATGGGAGATGAGGCAGGTGGATCTCTGTGAGTTCGAGGCCAGCCTGGTCTACACAGTGAGTTTCAAGGACAGCCAGAACAATGGGGAAACCCTGTGGAGGAGGGGAGAATACGGAGACCCCTGTGACTTGGTTCACATGTGAACTTCAGTTTGTGAACTCTCTGTCTCTGTTCTGGGCCCAGATAATCCTTTTCACTTCATTTCTCCTTGTTTCTTGTTTTTGGACTCCGAGTTTGGCTGGTAATTGACTCCAGGTTCTGCAGACAACACAGTGTCGTAATGATTAAACAGGAATCACCAGGTTCACACTATCAGAGGCTGAGTGGAATTGGACTGCTCTTCAGACAGGCTCCACAGCCATGCTGCTCTCTTGGCACTGGTGTAGCGCCATCTCCTGGGGCTCTTTGGAATTGCAGCTCTGGTGGTGGCTTGGAGGTCCTATTTCCAATAGTCTAGGCAAAGTCCCAGCAGCTTGGCTTCGAGTCACACCAGGTCCTCAGGCTCTGGAGATAATCCTGCTGGAAATTAATTCACAAAACTGATAATCTTAAAGAGAAGCTTGAGGAATTGAATTTCTCTGTATATCTGCTGAGGCTGAGGAGGGGCTGTGTTCTGTAGAACTGTTTGAATGACAAGGCTGTGAGTGGATGCAAGGTATGTTAGGCAAGTGAATGAACGAAGGGGCTGTTTGAGTGAACATCACCCTATCCCATCCTGCCTCAGGTGGCCACGTGGTCTAACCTGATAACATCTTTAAAATTGGGTGCATCTTACCATGGATGGGATTTTGTCATCACTCAACTTGCCTTTGGTGCCTGCCACCCTGGCCACCTCTCTAGGGAACAAGGGCTGCTGAAATAAGGTCTTGGTGGTTCCTCCTCCTGGCTGTGTGTGTGGATGCTGCTCTCTTGTGTGGTGGTGGTGGTGGTGTGCCGTGCCCATTGATGTTACTGAGGATCCAGTCCAGGACTTCATACTCTAGGTGAGCCTCCTACCACTGAGCAGTATCCTGGTGTGCTCTGTTCTCTCCCTCTCTGAATGTAGTTCTGTCTCTTTTGCCTTTCTTTAACACAGGTTGACAGCCTCTGCTGTTAAATGGCCATTCTGTTTTCTGACCCAGACCTTGACCTTTTTGTTCTGTTACCACTGAATCTGAGCTTAGGAGACGCCTGGCTAACCAAGGCGAGTCTGTTGCTAGGCTCCACCATCTGGAGTAGGGAAGTTACGGATCCTCCTTTGTGTTGACGGGGCTGGAACACCTATGAATGTGAGGCATATCTAAAGCAGCACCCCAACTAATCTGCTACTTAGGTCTGTAACTGATATCATTTTACATGATGGAACAGGGATTAATAATACATTTTCATGGTGGCTTTGGTTTGAAGACATTACAAAGACAGTAGCAGTTTAGCAGATAGGGCCTAGGAAAGCAAAGAGCTGGATCTTCAGCCAATTCCAGCTCAGAGACTTTCTTCAGAACCATGAGGATGTGCAAAGCAGTATTCTCTCTAGAACTAACAGCGGTGCCCACACAGGAGATGGATCTTAACCTCTTCCCTCAGGTAAACAGAGTCCACCTTCAGGGTAGCTGGGAGCTTTGTTTACCCCCTGCCTATAAGTCACACTAATGTTGCTGTTGGCGCTTTGATAACTCAGTTTATAGTGCTGTATTAGTTACCTTGCTGTTGCTGTGATAAACAGCATAGCCAAGGAAACTTACAGAATGAAGGGTTTAGTTGGGCTTATGGCTCAGAGGGATGAGAGTTTGTCACGGCAGGGAACCCAGACAGCAGGAGCAGGTGTGGCATCTGGGGAGAAGCTGAGTGCTCACTGGTCCACAAACAGGAAGCAGAGCATAAACTCAAAATGGCCCAAGTCTAAAGTCTCAAAGCACACACCAGTGACACATTTCCTCCAGCCAGGCACATCCCCTAAGCCTCCTAAATCTGCCCAACAGCCACCAACTGGGAACTAGACCTATGGGGACATCTCACTCAAACCACAGATGCTTTAGCTAGTAGTCCAACTAATGAGGAAGCATCATTTTACTCTGAGAAAGCAGAGAGTATCTCACAGGCACTTAGCCAGAATGGCCATCTGCCATCCATCACAGCCTCTGCTCCACACGAGGTGCCCTCCTCCTGACACCGGGTGTCAAGTGCATCCCGTCTACACACCCATGATCTCAGCCGAGTCTCCTTCCATCCCTCTACCAAAATTACTCACCCTCGGAAGACCCGGCACAGATGCCTCTCTCATCATCAGAACGAATCTGCCACGTGCACACACACCTTGGGAAGAAAAGAAAAATAGATGTCAACACCCTAGGTGGGCTCCACAGAGGGGAACCCATTAACACTTCCTTTTTACAAAGGGCTTATCTCCCAAAGGCTTTTAAAGTTGGGGTTGGAGGTGGCTGGAAATGAGATAAATTCAAAAGTATTTCGAAGTGTCGTTTTTAAAGTTTATGAGCACGCAGGTGGGTTCTGAGCTAGGACCTGGACTCAGCTGTGCTCTGCACCTGTGTTCTGGACTGTGTTCATTTATATAACAATCCCCAGTGTGTGTTTCATGAGAAAGTCTGCTAACAATGGCCGGCGGTTGGTGTGAGAGCCTCCTGTGTGTCCTAAGTGGGAGGCAGCTTCATTGAGAGGCGTATTCTGGATGCCACGAGAAAGTGGCAGGCCGCCAGGCCGTTTGTCGGTAAGACTTGGGCTAACGTCACTCTGAGAATTCTGCGACATAGCGCTGATCTCTTGTGTTTTCCCCCTTCGCTTCAGGTTGTCCGCACTGAGAAGAACAGTTTGAATAATCGATTCTTGCCCTGGAATGAGATTGAGACAGAGGCCATCCTGTCTATCGACGATGATGCTCACCTCCGCCACGACGAAATCATGTTTGGGTTTCGGTGAGGGACTGATTTCTGAACACTTTAGTGTGCAAGTGATAAAAACCAACTTGAACATCTCAGCTGACAGCAGAGGAGAAGCTCTAAGGCTGTTAGGGCATCATAGGATGGGGTTGGTCCCAGGTCTCAGTGGTTTGGCCTGACTCTTGTCTGTCCTCTTCAGAGCTGCTCTGATCCCAGGAGGCTCTTCCTCCAGGACCAGGGAGATGGGAGTCTGCAACGGCTGGGCCAGGGTTACTTGCCTCCCCTTGACCTGCAGGTCCGTCACCCTCCACCCTTAAACCCAACCTCCTTGGGTAAGAGTAGAGTCAAGGGGTGGATTTTTAAAGGAAATCAGGGTTTGTGTTGTAGGGGTAAGAAGTAACTCCTAGATGGGTGGAAGAAACAAATGGCTGTTTTTGAGAAATGGGACAGTGCCAGTATCCTGGTCCTCACGATGTAAGTGGGGTGGAGGAGAAGGAGGGGCAGCAGTAGCAGTGGTAGTAACACTAACCTTTGTTAAATCCGTGCTGTGTGCTGGGGACTACCTGAGAGCCCTGTTTCTCTCAGTGATGCCCCTTGAATTAGTTAATCTAATTGTGACTGTGACAAAATATCTGACAAAAGCCACACAGGGAAAGATTCATTTGGCTCGGGTTTGAAGCATCCTGTCTGTAGTCTTTGTGGAAGCAGGGGTGTTCCCGAGGTGGTGAATGGTGGCGGAGTCATTTGCTTAAGAAACTCAGACTCCGGGGAATTCAGGCCTTTTATAGAGGAAGCAGGGCGTTGCATAAGGGAGAGGTCCAATTGCTTTAGTCCATGCTTACTAGACACTTCAATCAGCCAGCTTAAAGCTTGCTCTAGTGGAGGGAGTGGGCGAGGTCAGGAAATGTCCAGCCATCTTTAGTTTGCATGTTTAAGCTCTTAGCCTATCTGTTTTGCTGATGTTGGTGATCAAGGTTTCCATAAAGACAGGGAAAGCTGGCACCACCCTGGTGGGCTTTCCCATCTTTGAGCTCAACCAGTGCGGCAGGATCCGCCATTTTAAAGGAGCACATGATGTGTTACGGGTTGAAGTACTCTCCCTGGCACAGGCACTGATGCTTGTCTCCCACTATCGGGATCCCTTTGCCACCAACATGTCAGTGGGTGCTTGGCATGTAGACACAACAGCATGGTGTTGAGAATGTAAGGAGAGGAGATTCTCTGTGTTATGGTAGACAGGAAGCCAAGAAAAGGATGACTCTGAAGGGAACTGGGCAGGGGGTACCCTCAGGGACATGCCCCAGTAAGTTTGCCCCTCCAATTAGGCTTCCACTATCTCCCAATAAAGCCATCACATTATCATCAAGGGATGAATCTACTTATGAGGTCAGAGCAGTCAGAGACACAACCCAGAGCTGTGTCTAATCTCATTAATGAACAAGGTAAGCCAGCACAGCCTGCTGTTGTATGCATGATCTGTAGGAGTGAGTTATTGTAATCACTGGCAGACAGCTGGGATGAATTTGCAGGCCTGTCTGACTCTCCCTGCTGTGCTGGGCTGCTCTGAATCGGTGCACAGGTGCTTTGGGGGCTTTGGTGTGCTAGTGAGGCACACTGTGTGTAAACGTGCAGTGGGTCGGGGATTCTGAGTGCATCGTCACTGGTGTGTGGGCTCAGTCAATGTGTGGAACGTCCACAGTGAGGTCAGGAAAACAACAGAGGATGAGCATTGAGAACCTTTTTAAGAAGCTGTCATTTATTGTGACACGGGAGGGTCACCGTGGAAAATGTATTATTAATTCCTGTTCCATTATGGAGAATGATGTCAGTGACATATGTACATGAATTAACAGATAAATTGAGTGCTGCTTAGACTCGCCTTAGTGATAACACCCAAGGGTGAACATTTTCCTAAAAATTAAGTTTTGGTGATATTTATTGAACATAATTTATATACAGTGCGATTCCCACACCCAGGTTTAGAGTTGGGTAGATTTTTGTGCGGTTGTCACAGTCTGTTTTAGAAAACATTATCAAAACTTGAAACATATCCACCATCTTCCAACCCCTGTGAGTTCTAGGCAACCGCTAAACTTGAGGTCTCTGTAGCTTTACCTACTGTGGACATAGTGGCCTCTTGTGGCTGGCTTTCTCCCTCAGTCTTGCAATAGTGAACAGCGCTTCATTCCCGCTGTATGGGTGTGCCATATTTTCTTTCTTCATGAGCATGCCGCTTTCCCCACATCCTTGTCAACGCTTACATTTACTGAGTTTTGTTTTATAGCTGTCCTCAGTGGGTGTGGAGTTTACGACAGTTTTGTGTGTGTGTGCGTGTGTGCATACATACATACATATGTACGTGGAGGCCAGAGGTCAGCTTTGACTCTATGGACTGAGCCATCTCAACAGCTCCCCTTTACAGTTTTGATTTGCTTTATCTCATGATTATGATGTTGGTGACATTTTATGTGTGACCATTTGTGTGCCTTCACTAGAGAAATGTTGATTCAGCTAGTTTACATATTTTTGTTTGGATCGTATATTAGTCAGGATTTTCTAGAGTAATAGAACTTATAGAATGAACCTCTCTACATATAGGAAGAGGATTTATTAGAATGATTTACAGTTTGTGGAGCTAGTTCAACAATGGTTGCCTATCAACAGAAGGTCCAGGAATCCAGTAGTTCAGTCTGGGAGACTGGATGTCTCAGCTGGTCTTTGGCTTACACTGGAATCCTCAAGAAATAGGCTCTGATGCCATGAAGGAATGAAGTTGCTGGCAAGAGCAAGAGCAAGCAGGCAAAGGGCAAAAGTGTCCTTCTGTGTTCTTATATAGGCTTTTATCAGAAGGTGTGGCCCAGACTAGAGGTGGTTTTCCCAGCTCAGAAGATCTGGATTAAAGGCTTGTCTTCCCTCCTCAAAGATCCCTATCAAAAGTAGATCTTCCACTTAAAATTAAGCAGAAATCCTTCTGGTGTGCCCTCCATCTTTGGGTTTTAGTCAGTTCCAAATGTAATCAAGTTGACAACCAAGAATAGCCATCACAGATTGTTATCTTTAAATTGCTGAGTTGTCAGAGTTCTTTCTAGATCTAAGCATATATATGTCAGAGAAATGAGCAGGAAGTCTTCCACTATCTTTGCATCTTCCTGTGGCATTCTTTGAAGCACAGTTATAAATTTTGATGAATTCTAATTTATCCACGTTCACTTTGTGCTTTTAGTGGCATTTATGAAACCATCTTTATTTTATTTTGTCAGTTTTGGTCCATATATATATAAATTGGGAAAAAGTAGTTGTTCATCTTAGGCAGTTCACTTTGAGAAGCACAAGAGTTGACTGTCTTGGAGTTCCTCTGTCTTCCAGTCTGTACCTGACCCGCCTGGCTCTTGAGCTTCCTCTTGCTTAGGTTTGTGAACACAGAGGCACAGTTGACAGAAATGGCATCTTTACTTCTGGATCCACCTTAAGTCCTATAGATGCCTGGATACACTTCTGACAGAAGATCTGCCCAACTCCCACCATCCCCTCGCTTCCTCTCCCTCTTTCCTTCTTTCTCCCTCTCCCCTCCCGCCCCAGCCTGACTGGTGGATTACTGAAGCAGTCTGTTGTTAGCTGAGGTCGGAAAAGGAAAGCCCTGATAAATTGGGCTGTGTTGTCTGAGGTAATAAGCAGCTGGTGCTCCCTCTGTCAGGAAAGGGGAAAAGCCGCTAAGAGCTCCAGGAATGGTCTTTGCACTGCAGGTGTTGATGGTGGAAAGCAGGCTGTATTTTTGAAGTGGCAAGACACTTGAGGGCCTCGGAGGGGCTGGGAGCTGAGAATGTGACCATGAAGTGTTAAGAGGAGAATCAGTCACTCCTAGGTCCCCACCCAAGAATGACGGAGATGAGTTCAAATTCATGAAGGGGCTGTCCTACTCTGTTGGCTTTGAACTTTTCCAAATGGTGAGAAAGTAGGGAACTCCTTCAGTGTATCTCCTAGCGGTCATTCAGAATGTGAGGTTTAGTCTCCACGAACCGAACTGGCACGTGTTGTCTAGGGTAGATGCTGACCAACTTCTGTAGGCAGGAAAGGGAGACGCAGAGCTGAAGACGCACACATGCCGTGTTCCGTTTTGTTAGCTTATGTCAGTCGTGCAGCGAGGACTTCATTGTGGCATTCCTGCGCCACATAGAACGTGTTGTGTTCATCCTCTTCACCCCTTCTCTTCCTTCATCCCTGTGACTTTTAGTCCTTCCCCGCCAAGCTGCTTCTGCGCATGAGAGAGATCGTATTTGTCCTTCTGAAGCCCAGCTTATTTCGCGGCATATGATGGTCTTCAGGTCCATCTGTGTTCCTACAAATGACACGATTCCATTCTCTGTACCTGGGGGAACTCCACTGCGCCTGTGTGCCACACCGTGTCCAGTAGTGCATGGACGGGCACCCAGGCCACCGTGAATGCCGCAGTAAGCGTGTCTCTGGAGGAAGCTGACTTTGGTTCTTTTTGGTAAGGTCAAGAAGGGTATGGCTGGAGGTTGTATTTTAACTCCTGAAGGGCCTCTGTGCTGATCTTCTTAGTGGCTGGGCTGGTTTCTACTCCTGCCACGCATGTCCACTCCTTACTAGAATTTTCTGTCTTCTTGATGACGGCCATTCTGACTGGGTAACATGAAATCTCAAGGTAATTTTGATTGCATTTTCCTGATGACTAAGGGCACTGAACATTTTTTCATGTATTTAGTGACCATTTGTACTTCTATTGTACTCTTATTTCCTTTGCCCGTTTCTAATGGGGTGACTTGCTCTTTTGCTGTTTAAGTTTTTGAGTTCTTTGTATATTCTAGTTACCAATCCCGTTAGATATGTCCCAGGCAGTGCTCTCTCATCTCGTCTCTTCACTGTTTCCTTGGTGCAGAAGCTTTTTTATGGGGGCAGAATCATTTGTAACAGTCAGAAGTGTAAACAGGAAGGAGAGCCATCGTGTGGTCCACTCTCATGAGGCAACTGAAGTCAGATTCGTAGAGACAGTAAGAATGGTGCATGCCAGGCTGAGGAAGACCAGGTCGGAGTCACTGTCTCAGCAGTAACTTAGACTCTCGGTGGGGGAGGGTGGGAAGGTCCTGGAAGTAGATTTTGGTGATGGCTGCACATATCTTTAATGCCACTGGACAGTCTATCCCTTAAAAAGATTAAAATGTTATCTTACTACAATAAAAATTTCCACTCTTCAAAAAAGAAAACGTATAAGGTTCTATTCTGTAATAGAAGTTGTGAGTTGTCATCTGTTAGACCAGTGTCTCAAACGCTCTGCACTGAGATCTGTCTCAGGGGTTGAAGTGCCCTGAAGCAGCTCGGGAGTTCTCAGGCAGCTGCAGTCAGGCCTTCCAGCCACGTGTGCCCTCTCAGTGCAGGAAGAACTGGAAACTCAGGGTAGAGAAGTTGCATGCATGTTCTGTGGAACTAAGGAGTCATGTTCATTAAAAACAAACCTTTAAAGTTTGAAGAAGTTAAATAAAAGAAACAGGAATTGGTGTCTTCACTTCTTAGCAGATTGTTCCCCACGCCACCTTCTGGAGTTCCTTACCATGTGGCCGTCCCACCAGACACTGGAGAGACACTTATGGGGTGATAAGCAGATTATTGATGGCTCTGTTTATTTTTTATCTGGTTTGCTTGTATCTGATTTTTTTTAAAGGAAAATACTTAAAAAAGAAATTTACAAAATTCTAAGGGTCAAAGCCGGCCAGATAAAAGCATTCATTTAAAGTGTGTGTGTTTTCAAGGGTGTGGAGAGAAGCACGTGATCGTATCGTGGGTTTCCCTGGCCGGTACCATGCGTGGGATATCCCTCACCAGTCCTGGCTCTACAACTCTAACTACTCCTGTGAGCTGTCCATGGTGCTGACAGGTGCTGCCTTCTTTCACAAGGTAAGAAAACGCCAGATTCAGTGGACCACGCTTAGTAAGGCTTGTGTGGGAATGAACGCTGCCTTCACACCAGTCTGTCCGCTTGTGTCCCTTCTGTGCCAGAGGCAAGTTATTCCTGCATGTGAAGACACCGAGTGAGGTGCTTAGAAGCCCAGCACGGTGGCTCACACCTGGAACCCCAGTGGTCTGTAGTAGAGAATCACAGGTGTGAGGCTAGCCTAGGTTGTGCAATGAGACCCCACCTCAAGACAACAAAACAAAGCAAAACCCATGCATAGAATAACTGAAATTAAGTCTGGAAAGTCAGGACCAGGACTGCCCGTAGACTATTGGCTCTCTCTGGATAGCTGAGGGCACTAGACAGAAAGGCCTGTTGGATTTTGACCCCTTTCAGCACTGCCATTCTAGATGTGGCTCAGTCAGGCTGGAGCCTGGCACTCTTTGGCTCAGACTGATTGCCACTGTCTAGGGTCCACTGTGGGCCTCTCTCTAGGGGCTCTGCCACTTCTACTCAGAGCTGTTGTTTTCACATTAGGGTTTATGTGTACTCACTGAATGTGCCTCTCCTGCACTGTTACCTCTGTGTCTTAATTAGGGTTTCTGTTGCTGTGAAGCGACACCATGACCACAGCAGCTCTTATAAAGAAAAGCATTTAATTGGGGCTGGCTTATGTTTCAGAGGTTCAGTTCATTATTGTCATGGTGGCACGCAGGCACACTCTGTATTATGCTGCTATTTGCTCCTGGACCCTCCTTTTTCTATATTTCTTCTGATCTGCAACACTGCCATTGGCCTCTCGTGACTCTTTTTTTGGAGGAAGAGGGGGTGGGAGTTCAATACAGGGTTTTCCTATGTAGTGCTGGCCATCCTGGAACTCACTCTGTAGACCAGGCTGGCCTCAAACTCACAGAGATCCTCCTGCCTCTGCCTGCTGAGTGCTAGGATTAAAGGTGTGCACCACCACCGCCTGGCAGCTCCTGAGTTCTTAATGAGTATCTAGTCAGAGCTGCAATGTGCTGAGATGTATAATGAACACCAAAGGATGAAAATGTGCGTGAGAGAAATTCTGAAGTACCTTACATTTTGTGTTGGTTACATGTTGAAACGGGGTACCTTACTTACCCCATTTATCTAAAATAACAAAGAGCATGCAAAGTGCTCTGCTGCTGAGTGACAGCTCCAGCTCTTTTTGAGTGTTAAGAACATGGTTATAAGGACATTTAAAATGCCACATAGGCTTGTATTACATTTATTTTTTTTCCATTTTTTTCAGATGTGTGGTATGTGTATGCAGGTTTTATTTGCATGTGCGTGGGCACATATGTATGTGTGTGCATGTGTATGTGCAGGCCCAAGGTGTCAGGAATCATCCCTGATTGCTCTAGTACCTTATTCATGGAGGAAGGGTCTCAGTAAAAGGGTCCCAGAGCTTGCAGATATGGCTTGCTCTGGAGATCCTCTGTCACCACCTTCCTAGGCTGCAATTACAGGCAGGCTTCCACAGCCAGCTGGCATTTACATGGGTTCTGAGGATCCAAACTCTTGTTCTTAGCCTTGTAAAGCAAGCATTTTAACCACTAACTCATTGCCCCAGCCCCTTATATCGCATTTCTCTCAAGTGATGCTGGCCTATATATTCCCTCTTGAAGTCTTCAGCTGGGCTCTAAAGAATCTGTTCTGAAGGCGGGGGTGCCTGCAGCACCCCGTAGCTGCACAGTGCTACACAGTGTAGACACTGCCCTAGTATGCAAGAGGCCTGGGTCCCATTCCCAACACCACGGAATCCGTATTCTGAGATGATAAGTTGCTTCCACTGCTCCCTCACAGAATGCCCTTGCCACCTCCTCAGCCCATTGAGCTGGCTTCTGTGAGGACATTGCTTCTTTCCTCTTGGTGCTTTCTTGTGGACTGTGAGGCTAGCAAGCTGACCCATGAGATGTTCACACAGTGAAGATCTGCATTGCAAGACGCTCAGCCTCCCTGCTCCCAGTCCCTAAATGCTGGTAGCGCGTCCCGCTGCTATCCCCCTGGGCACCTTACCGCACACTTCCTCCAGACCCTAGAGCCTTGCATATTTTTTGCTGAAAGTGAAAGAACTTCTAACACTGTTATGATCCTTTCTTCCCTGACAGTATTATGCCTACCTGTATTCTTACGTGATGCCCCAGGCCATCCGAGACATGGTAGACGAATACATCAACTGTGAGGACATTGCCATGAACTTCCTTGTCTCCCACATCACACGGAAGCCCCCCATCAAGGTAGGGCCTGTAACCTGGGGGAAAGTATGTGCATGCACACTTCATTCTTCTGTTTTGCCTTTGTGCAACCTGTGTCAGCGCCACACCTCAGAGACTTCTCTGTAAAGTGCACAGAACACCTTTACATAGGGTTGATGGTAGGGCTTACAGCGGGGTCTCTGCACTGAGGCCACTGGACAGAACTGAGGGAGTTGGGACAGGGTGGGAGCACGAGGGGCGAGATACCGTGACTCTTCATCTTCACTTAAGAGGCAGGCTTCTAAAGGTAGATGCGCTGACAGCGACTGAGTTGTTACCAACAGTTGTTAGTCTTTTGTCACTGTACAGTGGCTGTAGCACATCAAAGTAGTGCTGCTGGTCCCTGCCGGGAAGTGCCAGTCATCAGCCTTCCTTTGTGTCCCAGTTCACGTCCCAGCATGCATGTTGGCTCACAACCTTCTGTAACTCCAGTTCCAGGGGCTCTGATGCGCTCTTCTGGACTCTGCAAGGACTGCACTCAGTGTACGCGCACACATACACGTGCATACACGCGCATACACGCATATGCATGTGCGTACACATAATTAAAAATAAAAATTTAAAGAAGCCACCTGGAAAGCACTGCTTCAGCGACAGTGGTTTTACAATCCAGGCTTTTGATGTGGGTTTGTGGCTGCAGTGAGACTTGGTGGGAGAGCAGCAGGTAAGCGGGTGACAGGGGCCAGGCTTTGTTCCTGAGTATGCGTCCCTAAACATTGCAGCTCCCTTTTAAAATAGTGACTTCATTTAAGATATTTTGTTTAAGGTACGTTTTTGCAAGAGTTGTGCGAGGGTGTAAACGCACGTCTTGTCCCACTCTCCTTTATGGACATGTTAGTGTGAGCCTGCACTGATGTATCATACACTGGAAGTCTTCCTTCTGTCCTGCTGTCCTCAGTTTTAGTCTGTCCTGTTTCTGTTCCAGGACCAGAGTTGCCTGCTTTGAACCTCCACGGATGACCCCACACCTTTCTCCATGTCTCTTAGTCATCTTGTGTTCATAATTTTGTCTTGTCAGTATTTCACACTCTGAGTTCTAATTTCAGTGCCCTTCAAATGCTGAATCTTCTCTTCATGCTCATGGGTTGAATGTCTGTGCAGTTTCTGAATACGTTTGCAAAGTTCCTTTTGTACAGACGCATCAGTAGCCACCCCCACCCTGCGGCTCTCCAGGCTCCTGGTGCTGCTCTGTGGCTGCTGTTGACCCTTCCTCTGCGCTTGCTCCCAGATCTGACTGGCCTAGCCTAGGCTTCATGAGCATCTTGGAGTGTGTGAGATGCACATGTAGCTGAAATCCCTACATCAGCTCCTCACAAAACGTCCTCGGATGCAACTCGAGATGTGCTGTTCCCCTTCCGATTAGACCTGAGCTTGAGAAGAGCACCCTTGTCCACTGCCTGTCAGTCTCCTCCCCCCAGGTCCGAGGCTCAGGTGTCCAGCAGAGCTTTGTGATGGCTGCCTATGTTAGTGGCCGGCCATGTGGTTTGTGACGGCCCCATCCTGTCAGTTACACTTTTCTAGCTGTTGGGAATCTTAATGATGGACTAATTGTTTTCTCATGTTTTAAAGTGTAATTTTCTTAATTTTTCAACGACTGTAACATTTTTAGAATTATTTGCTTCTGTTCTGACTAGTTTCCAGTATTTTTCTTTGAAAATCATGGATGGAACAAGTAACTGCCCCTACATCTTGCTGTGCCACCAGATAAATACTGGAGGTAGACTTGTCCAGACCGACAGCACTGGGCATGTAAGGCTTTGCTGTGTGTCGAGTATGGCGACATGGAAAGATGCCCTGTGAATGTTTTGGGTACAGCTGGGCTCTGTAGATGTAGCCACTGGCGGCTCAGCAGCTTCCCTGTGGACGTGACTTTGGCTTGGCCCTGCTGTAGGGCTCTGTCAGCAGGCATGCTGTGGTCTCACCCTGCTCTCTTTCTCCTGTTTCCAGGTGACATCAAGGTGGACTTTTCGATGCCCAGGGTGCCCTCAGGCCCTGTCCCACGACGACTCTCACTTTCATGAGCGGCACAAGTGTATCAACTTCTTTGTCAAGGTGTACGGCTATATGCCCCTCTTGTACACACAGTTCAGGGTGGACTCTGTGCTCTTCAAGACTCGCCTGCCCCATGACAAGACCAAGTGCTTCAAGTTCATCTAGGGCCTTGCCACTTTTGAGGAGATGATCAGAGTGAGGGGAATCGCTCCCAAAGTTCCCAGGCGTTGCAGGACCTTCGGGACGTTTGTGGGGCGAGGCCCAGGTCCTTTGCTGGGGGAGGCAGCAGGAAGGGTCGGAAGGGGTAGCTGCCTTTATCTTGCAGTCGGCTGCACTGGGCCTGGAATCCTGGTCAGCAGACTCAAGGCTTCCACACGGGGCACTGACTGATAAACGCTGAGGACTGTGGGGACTCTGTGGAGTCACTAGTTCATAAGCCTAGGACGACTGGTTCGTGGTTTTTAAATTCAGTAACAATTATTATTATTATTTAAAGAGAGAGTTTCACTTCTGTCATTCAAGGCTTATTTATATGTGTGCATATATGTACACACATACGTGTGTGTGGGTATGTATATGTGCACACACATACACATACATATATATATATATATTTGATGGGGTGGGGAGCACCTGAAATTTCTGCCAATCTCTCCAAGGGAGGGACCTACCTGGCTATGTATTTGGTGGAGAGGGTCCTGGCCCTGTGTTACCTGGACTGTCACCTACAGCCCTGCCCTCCCAGTGGCACTGGCTGCAGAAATAAGCAGACCTCCTGAACTGTTCTGGCCTCTTTCTGTTGAAGCTCCTTACACAGCTTCTCCTCTGCCCGAGGCTGCACAGTGGGGAGCAGCATGCCCCAGAAGCCTTGGAGGGTTGGTACCAGGCAGCTCTCGTTTGTCACCGGGCTTGTTCATACTCTCCCATTCTTTCTTGTGTTTGAGAGTAAAGACACAAACCAGCAGGGATGAGGCCTGTACCGCCCAATGGCTCTTTAGCCCACCCTCCTGGTGACACTGGTGCAGGGCGCTGGTGGCAGGTTCCTGTGTGCTTGTTTCTCTCAGAGGAGACAACAGGAAATGGGCAGGCTGGCAGCTGGGAGCTTGTGTGGTGTAAAACCAGCCTGTGCCCTTTGAAGATTCCAGAGTCTCACGGCAAGGCACATGCCTTGGAATGAACACCTTGGTAAATTCACCTTCCCACCTCTGTCTTGACGCCTGTCTTTATTGCCATCCTATAGCTGCAGAGTTTAGACTCCTGATGCCATGTTGGCTGTAGGAAGCCCCCACCTTCAAGGTATGTGCTAGAACCTGGAGGCTGTGATTCGCCAGGTGAGTTCTAGTCTGGTCTTGGACATTAACAGGCATTTCACCCCACGTTACCACTTTCCACTCCCCATTCTGTTCCCAAGGCTGAAAGTGAAATAAGCTAATTTTGGGTGTGGTGGCAGCCAGACACTGACCAGCATCAGTGTTGTGCCAGGGATTCAGCCCACGATGTGTTTCTCCTACTTGGTTGAAGTGGAACTGAGTATTTCTAGCAGCTGAACCAGCTCAGGTCTGTCCTGGTCATGCACCTGCCTTAAGCCAGTTCCGTCTTCCTAGGCCCTGACACGTGTGCTGCTGCTCGGGGTCCTCTCCGCTGTCCTGCCTGCTCTTCTCTGTAGACCTCTCCTGCTGTAGGGCTGCCATTGTCTTCGGGAGCCCCTCTGGCTGGCAGGACTAGGCTGCTGCAGAGCTTCCTCTGGCTTCTTCTCGAACCTGACACCAAGGGGTGCCTGGGACATTTGGTTCCTGGCAACTCAGCAAAGAGGTCCAGACTCTGTACCCCGACTTTCTAACTGTCCTCTCACTATTCCTTGTAGAAGTAGCCCTCTTCCCTCAGGGGAGCCAAAGAGTGTGGTGTTTTGCGCTAAATATGTGGCTGCTATTTTTTTTTTTTCTCCCAGTATTGGGGATGGTCGCCAGAGCTGTGGGTGAGCACCCTGACAGTTGCTCTGCCATGAGCCCCATCCCTCTCCATCTTGTGTCTTTTAATGTGAGAACTTGTAAATCGATGCGATGGCACTTGGTGAGAAAGTGAGTCTCTGTGGCAGGACCTCCTTTGTGGGCGCTGAAAGCTACCAGTCACTCGTGGGGTCATGGAAATGTGTTTCAGGGATAGTGATGTCAGAGCATCTTAGGGGCAGCACCGAAGGACCCCAGCAGCAAGTGTAAACAGTGGCTGTACCTGAGGGCCCTCAGAGGCAAGAGGCAGAGACAAAGCAATTGGACAGTGCTTGCCATTTGGGTAGAAAACTAGGGGACATGCTTGGAAATGATTGTCCTGCTACAAATGTGGGAGCCTACCTGGTGTTTGATGCTGCTCACTGTGGGCCACCTCCCAGTGCAGACCCAGCTCACACCTGGCCACCTAGTCTCAGCTCCCAGGGCCAGGACAGCTTTGTTCCCAATTGCTCTTTATCTTGAGGGCAAGGGCCACTCAGAGAGTGACAGTTCCCCAGGTGCCCCAGGCCAGTGGACCACCTACAATGCTCCTGTCTTGGGTGGCCTTGTTAGTAAACATGGAGCTGGAGGGTGGGGTGCCTGGGGCGGCTCTGATTTGTCCATCTGTCCTGCCCCTTTCAAACCCATGAGCACAAAGGTCTTATGTTGGATTTTTGTAAAAAACAAAATAAATGGAGACTTTAACTCAAGCTGTTTGGAGGTGTTTTGCTATTCTCAGCAGGGACAGAAGAGTACCTGAGCCAAGGTGCCTGCCTGATGGCAGTGGCCTCTGCATGGCCGGAGGGGAGCACGCCAGCAGTGGCCAGGGAGCAGGAAGGGAGCCTGCTGAACATGCACGAGCCCAGGCTGCCCGCCAGTGTTGTGCTCCAGCCAACCTTTCCTACTGTGGGAATTTAAAAAAAAGATTTCATTTTTATTGTGTGCATGTGCGTGTGGCGCTGCGTGTGTATAGCACATGTGTGCAGCTGCCTGACTCAGGCCAGTCCTCAGGAGGAGCAGCAAGTGCTCTTAACCAATGAGCCATCTCAGCTCCTCCCACCAGCGTTTAGGATTGTGCTGCAGTGTCCCGTGCTGACCCAGCAGGAGTGGGCGCTGGATGTCCCTGACCCATCTTCAGATCCCAGGCCTTTCGCGCCTGGCCTGCCTGTGTTGAGAGCAAGTACTGCCTGGGCTGTGGAGGGACAGGTGGAAGATGGAGGGCCCACTTCTGGCTCTGCAGGTGGGAGCCCAGGGCACTGAAATCGAAGACCGATAGGACCTAAGAGTGTCCCCCTGGTGGGGCCAGCAATGTGTGCAGATGTGGGATTCCTGCCATAGTTCTTGTTACAGCTACTGTTTTCTTAAGATTTAATTTTTATGAGTGCTCTATCTACATGTACACATAGCAAAAGAGGGCGTCTGATCCTGTTATAGACAGTTGTAAGCCACCATGTGATTGCTGGGAATTTGTTGAGGGCCGATGATACTTAAGCAATGGATGTGCCAGTTTGACAAGGTTCCTGGCCCCTTGTTAGTATTGGAATTCCTTAACTACTTTGCCCCTTTCTCATCTTTACTATATGGTGACAAATAGCCTCTCATCAATAATATTGTCTATTTGGTCTAACAGTTAAAACTCAAATCAGTTCCTGGGCTGGCTGGGAGAGGGTCACTGCCATCTCAGTTTTAAGTAATTGTAAACTAACCTTTAAGTCTTGGCATGTGAGAACTATTCATGCTTTCTGTAGACATGTCATGAAAACTTACTCTCAGTTACCCGGACCTTCCCATGGAAACAGAGCCATAGTGGTGATCAGAAACGAAGAGTCTAGACAGAAGATCAGCAAGCTTGAAAAAACAAATAGATAATTCACCCCTGAATGTCTGCCTCCTTTAACAGTAAGTTTGCAGACCACAAATCAGTTATTCATTAATAAACTACTGTGTTAAGACTACTCACTAAAATTAACCTTGAAGATCAGGGGCCTGCAGCTGGGAGGGGATGAACACTCACGTACTGGTTTCTTTTTTGATGTGTGCTTGACATCTGCAGGTAAGCAGTCTGAAGCTTTTGCTATTTTAGCTAGAGCAAAATCTTTGGAGGGAAGCCGTACAATTTTTTCCTAATGTGCACATTGTTATTTTTGCTTTCTCTAATTCTTAATTTTTCTAAGTTCTAATTTCTTTATTTTTTATTATTAAAAGAAACTCATCATACATAAGCTATGTTCTGTGCATGTCTTAAAAGTGTAACATGTTGAGTCCCATGGAAGAATGAACTACTGTGTACATTTTTCTTGATCTTTCTTAATTTTCCTTCAATGGTCCATTTTCCTCTGTGGAGAGTTCAGAACTCTTGCAGGTTACTGACCTGTTTTCACCCGCAAGAATTGAACTCATGACCGCTGGAAGAGCAGTCAGTGCTCTTAACCGTTGAGCCATCTCTCCAGCCTCACTACTACTATTTCTAAATTAATCTTTTAAGTTTTGTGTGTAGGAGTGTCTGGCCTCCATGTATGTCCGTGTATCACGTGTGTGCCTGGTGCTCAGGGAGGTAATGAGCCTCCATGTGGGTGCTGAGAATCGAACCTAGGTCCTTTGCAGGAGCAGCAAGTGCTCCTAACCACTGAGCCATCCCTCCAGCCCTCCCACTTTGTTACTTCTTGCCCAGAACGCTGAGGAGGATGAAGGAGGCTGCAATTTAACAGTAACACTGCGCGAGGAGAGAATGCGGCTGTTAAGAATTTCTGGTTGGCTCTGCCTCAGACTCACCTGTGCAGCCCAGAGTGTGGGTAGTGGTTGTCAGTGGCGCTAGCACTGCTAACAGCTACAGTTACAGATGCCGAGGCCGCCGTATGGCTCTGCAGTAGACTATGTGTGCTCAGATACTGGGCTGCCCACAGGATTGGTGGGGTCACAGCCATCTGCTTGAGGTATAATCTCATGAAATGGCAGAAACTACCAGACTGTTCTCCAGTAAGACGTAAAGTCCACTCTGGCACACATGAACAGATGTGATTGACTAGAAAAAGGAAACTGCTCGGCTCTACCTGTGTTTCGAACGCCAAGGCCTTGCTCACCAACTGCAGCTGCTCTTGGGAGGCGGCTGCTGTCCCGTGTCTCCTGGTAGCCCTGCTGGCTGGCATGGCCTCCTGTGTGTGCTGCTCTGCTTCACCCACTGAGGAAGGACATCTGGGGAGCATAGCACCGAGGAGGCAAATAGTGGGCTCCTGATGAAAGTGTGTGACAGGCTGAACCCATGGCTTCCCCAGTTTTGGGGAGAGGATGGGCGGAGTGAGCTGGATCGCTCCCAAGGTACCCAGGCATCGAAGACCTTGGGGACATTTGTGGGGAAGGCATCAGGAAAAGTGGAAAGAGGGTATCTGTCTTAAATCAGCCATTTGTGCATTTCAGTAACGGGTGAGCCAGCTGTCGTGGTACAGACCTGTAATCCCAGTATCTAGGAGGCAAAAGGATTGCCTGGAGCTTGAGGCCATCTTGGGCACTTGGACTGTTTTCTGAGTTCAGCTATTCTGACTAAAGCTGCTGGGAACAGTGAAGAGCAAGGACCCACCTTTCTGCAGTAAGGCCTGTGCACATTTGTTCTCTGAGAATCTGGAAGACCTTTTTCTGAATCAGTTGCTACATCTTGTACTTGGCAGTGATGCTGAGGAGTGCTCAGCCCTGCGTGCCCAGCAGCCTGTGGGGCTGCCGGTTTTGGGTTTGAAGTTCAGGCAGTGTCTGGTGAGTAAGGATGGTAAGCATCTTCTAAACATTAACGTGCTGCCTTTCTTACTAAATGTGTTCTTCAACGCTTTTATATAGGTATACAGTTCATCTGCCACTCCTCTGCCACCCTCTCATTTCCCCTTCACTCCCGTCAATCCCCACCCTTCCGTACATAGTCCCTTTCAGCCCCACAGCTGAGTTTAACCAGGGCTGTCCTTGTGACTGTGGATATGGTAGACTCACCAGTTGGGTACACAATCAAATACAGTGGCTCCCTGATTAGAATCTCTGAGTAGCCAGTACTTTGACAGAGAGAGGGTAGGACTCCATGAGCCCCTCCCCCACCCATGGCAGACTATAGATTCCTTCTGCCCCTCTTCTGCCACAGTCCCTGAATTCCCATCATGGAGGGGGTAATATGAATGCCTTGCGGGAAGCTGAGCCCTCTGAGGTCACTTATCCTCAGCACCCTGATTAGCCGCGTGTGTCTGTGCTCACCACCATTCATAGGGAGAGGCGTCTCTGTTAAGGCTGACAGCAGCCTTTGTCTCTGGGTCCAAGGGTAGGTCTTTAGAAGGCAGTTGGAGTCTATGTCGATATAACTAAACATCAGTTATAAGTTACCCCTAGGGGCAGCAGTTCTCAACCTGTCCCAGGAGCTGCCTAAAACCATCTGCATATCAGATACTTACATTGTGACTCATAACAGCAGCAAAATTACTGTTATGAAGTAGTAATGAAAATAATTTTATGGCTGGAGGTCACCACAACATGAGGCATTAAAGGGTATTAAAGGGTCTCAGCATGAGGAAGGTGGAGAACCACTGCCCTAGGGCCTATGACTTCCCAGTCATGTTTTTGACCAGTTCTATAGTACCAGGCATGGGTTTCCTCCACGGAGCAAGACTCAAATCCAATCACAGAGCAGTTGTCTACCCCCATAGCAGTCACGTTACTGTTAACCAGTGGGCACAGTTCACCTGCCAGGTTAGTGTCGGCTTGTAGAGTTAACAGCTGGGCAAGATCTGCAGGCTTTCTTCTTTAGCCCACAGAGCGTTTCCCAGTAGTAAGAAAGCTAGCCAGCAGAGAGCGAGTTCCAGTGCAGGTTTGGCTTGATTTCTCTAGCTCTTGCAACCAAAGTGTGTGGTGTCTTCAGCAACAGGGTCTTACCATCCAGTTCTGGTGATGGGAGATGTCAAGGGATGTCACGAGGGATATCAAGAGCTTGTACTGTCTTGGTCTCTGAGGTCTCACTGACCAACAGCTTGTGGAAATAACCCAACACCTGGCACTAGGAATTTTTTCTAGTCCTAGGAGCAGTCTTAGCTACCCATGTAAGCACATCTCCCTTCTAAGTCTTCCCTTTAAAGACGTGGTTTCACTCTGTAGCCCTGGCTGACCTGGAACTCAAAGAGATCTATCTGTCTGCCTCTGCCTCCCAAATGCTGGGATTAAAGGCGTGTACCACCACGCCCCAGCAAAAATTATATCTTTATTTGAGTTACAAGATAGTAAGTTTCCATGTGGCTTTTCCATACACCCTTTGCTTGAGTTGCCCTCCACCCTTATTGGCATATACATCATTTAGGTGTATTTCCTTTGGGACATACCTGTGTGAAATCTTTTTAAAAGAGTGTGTGGTACACACATTTTTAATCACAGAAACTGGGAAGCAGAGACAGGTGGGATCTCTGTTGAGTTCGAGGCCAGCCTGGTCATTTAAATAGCAACTTCCAGCCAGAGCTCTGCAGGGAGATCCTGTTTCCAAACAAACACTTTATGAAAGGCCTGGGGCTGGAGAGGTGGCTCAGTGATTGAGAATACTGACTACTCTTCTAGAGGTCATGAATTTAATTCCCAGCACCCACATGGTGGCTGACCAACATCTATAATGGGATCCCATGCCCTCTTCTAGCATGCAGATGTACATGTATATAAATTTTGTAAAGTTCTTTTTTTCTTTATATCTCAACAATATTAAAGAAAATCGAAGAGACACATGTTGGTGTAGAGGCTCCAAGTTGACATTGGAGGTTTCCTTCCATTGCTCTTTCTTTTGAGATGGGAGCTCACTCATTGACCTGTTGTTTTTGTTGCTTTGAAATTTTCCTGATTTTGCCTCCCATCATGCCTTAGGAATGCTGGGATTACAGAGAGGAGCATGGCACCTGGCTTTTTATGCAGGTTCTGGGAATTGAACTCGGGTTCATCAGGCATACGCAGCATATACACCCAGCCATCTTGATGGCCTGAAATTCAATTTTTACTAAAAAAAATCTTTTTTTAATGAGTGCTTTGCCTGCATGTATATGTGTGACATGTATGTGCCCGGCATCCTCAAAGATCAGAAGAGGGATTTGGATCCCATGGAACTGGAGTTATGGTCGTGAGCTAACTTGTGGGTGCTGGGAATGGAGCCTGGGCCCTCTGCAAGGGCAACAATGATCTTAGCCACTGAGCTGACTCTCCTGCCCTAGATTCAGTTCTAGATCAGCTTGTCTCTTACTGAACGAGCTCTGGCCCATAGCCATTTGCCTGCATGAAGTACTTCCTAACATTTTCCCGTTGTTTGCCCTTCCTATCTTCTGTTCCCCTCAGCACCTGCAGTTCCCTCCTCTTGTGGCTGAAGGAGTATTCTAAGGTCAGTGGGCTCTGTGAGCCCTGCTCTTCCACCCCTGAAAGGGGCAGGGTGCCCCCTCCCCCGTCAATCCGGTGAGAGGTGGACCAGTGCCACTCTCCTCTAGTTTTATTTCTGTTCTTACTACTTATTTTTTCCCCTTGGGTTTACTTTTGTTCTTTTTATAGTTTCTGGAGGTAAAAATTTAGGTCAGTTTTAGCTCTTCCTGTCCTACAAATACTGAAGGTCTTTCTCGAAATTCTTTTTAAGCACAACTTTTTTTTGAGATTGGGGGGGGTCTCACTGCAGTTATCCCAGCCTGCCCTAGCCTCTTGGCATTTACCCGAGTCTTTTGAGCGCGTGTTTATCTGTGTGCTCATAGACATATGGAGGCCAGATGTCAAAGTTGAGTGTTGTTCCTTAGGAATTATTAACTTGTTATTTTGAGTCAGGGTCTCTTGGCCTTGGGGCCCAGTTAGTCTGGGCTGTGGCCACTGAGCCCCAGGGACCCACTTGTCTCCACCTCCCTTGTTCTGGGATTACAAGCACATGCATCCACACCCAGATTGTCCCATGGGCTCTGGGGATGGAAGTCATGTTCTCGTGTCTGCATAGCAAGCACTTAAAAACTGAACTTTCTCTCCAGCTCCAGTTCAGACTAATCTTTTAGTTCATTGGGGAGTGTCTTTTTGACCCACAAGTTATTTTTATTAGACTGCTTGATTTCTGAATATTTGCAGGTTTCTAAAGCACTTTATAAAGTTCAAATTTAATTATACTCTGGTGACCGTTGTCTGATTTTAAATATAGCAATACTTGTTCTCTTGCCCGGCACATGGTCTTCTTAATAAAAATGCCATGTGCTCTTTTTGAAGATTGTGTGTTCTGCAGCTGGAGAACAGTGCCCAGGGGGTTGCCACTTGGATCAAAAGCTGTTGAGTTCTGTTTAGCTCACTTATAAATTCACTGCTTTTGTCTGGTTGTTCAAATAATTAGTGTCAGCAAACTTCCAGCTCTGTTGCTTGCCCCTCAGCACTGTTGATACAGAGCTGTGATTATGTCTCTCTGATGAACTGCAATCTCTGGCGACATCACCCTCCAGTCTATTTAGCTGGTCCGCTGCTGTTCACATGTTGTATCTTCCCACATCCAATTACTTTCACCCTGCTTGTACGGTGCACTTCCTGTAGGCAGCATATAGTTGTTTTTAATGCCTAAATCACCCATGACAGTCTCTCCCTTTTAGTTACATTGGGCCTGCCTCGGGTCAGCTAGAGACCTACAGAATTGTTCTCTCAGAATCTGTCTTCTGGGCTCTCCCCTCCTTAGTGGCAGCCAGTTGCCTTGAAACCGTGTCCGCGGTTGTTCAAGCTCTAAGGGTCTTACCTAGGAAGCTTAGCTGCCGTGTGCCTGCCCCCACCATGGAAGCAAGTCACTTTCTCCCTTTCAGTTCGAGTGGGCTGCCTTTTCCTTACTCTTCAATTCCTCTGGTTTTCGAGTGTGTGTGGTTATTATTCTTACCTACCTAATGCTCCATGTCACTTCTCTACTCTAGTCCCTGCGTGTGTTGCTGTGGAGTTTAAGCACAGGAGGTTGTGCCTGGTGGGAACTATTCCATGGGCATCGTGCTGCTTGCCGTCCTAGCATCAGGAATCACAGACGTTCCAACAGTGCAGCACATGAGTGGGAATTAATGGGTTTTCTCTCTCTCTCTGAATTTTAAACTGTTCTTAGTTCATGACCAGTTTTAGCTTGTAGGCAACTTACGTCATCCACCTTATTGGTAAGTCATTTTAGAGTACAGGTGAAGGACAGCAAGTTTAACAGTGATGAAATTTACAAAATCTATCTAAAAAACTGACCACCAGGAAAGAAAGACTGGGCCTATAATTCTTCAATTTAAAAAAGTTACCTATATTTACTTATGGTGAGAGGACACATGCCACAGCACACATGTGGAGGTCAGAGGTCAGCTTCCAGGAACTGGGTTCCTTCTTCCACATGTGGTTCTCAGGAACTGAACACAGGTTGTTAGGCTTGGCATGTCTTTAGTGTGGGCTTATAGCTCTTACACATTTCTGGAAATATCTTTGCTTTCACACCCTACCTCCTTCCCCCAAGCCTCCAGGCGCTCACGGAGGTCTTGGGAATGTGCTCCTCTGTGCCCTTGAGTCCAGGGACACCGTTAGGAGTACAGTTCTGCTGAGCTCCAGTTAGCAGAGAAAGCACAGTGCACAAAATACAGAAGCAGGTGTTCACTGGGGACTGGAGGGTCAGGCTTACAGGTTGGAAAGGGCTCTGTGTGTAAAACGAAAGATCATTACTTTCAAAGTATAAAAGCACTACAATTAATCAGAAAAATTATTTTTAAATTATTTTTTGAGATACAGCCACACCTTGTACAGGTGAGCCTGGAAACCCCTAGGTCCCCAGGCTGGCCTTGAACTTGGAGCAGTACTTTTGCCTCGGCCTCCTGAGTGCTGGGGTTGCACGTGTGAGCTATGCCTGACTAGCAGGCATTTTAGGATGTAATAGGTGCATTACAAAGACTAAGTTGCTATTCACCTGTGGCTGATTCACTGTTGTATATCAGGAAGACAGCACAGTTAGGAATTAATGCTGTGGTTACTAGAGTGTGAAGAGGTGAAATCCTACGAACACAGTAACTTAAGTCTAACCCCACCCCCATGGGTGACACCCTTGTAAGAGCAGACAAGTAGTATTATTGGTGCTTAATGGCAAGATCTGGGTAAAGACGCTATTCAGATACCTATGGCGCGGAGATGCAAATGCTGAAATACAGATAGAAACACTTGATGGTAGGACAGAGACTTTCTGGGCACATTGAATCATGGAGACTGCAGTGTCGCCTTATGGTTTCTGTTGCTGTGATGAAACACCATGACCAAAAAACACACTGGGAGGAAAGGGTTTATTCGGCTTACATTTCCACATTGTAGTTCATCATTAAAGGAATTCAGGACAGGATCTCAAGCAAGACAGGAGCCTGGAGGCAGGAGCTGATGCAGAGGCCATGGAGGGATGCTGTTTACTAGCTTTCACATCGTGGCTTTTTCAGTCTGCTTTCTTGTAGAACACAGGGCCACCAGCCCAGGGATGGTACCACCTACAATGGGCCGAGCCCTCCCCCATCAATCACTAATTAAGAAAATGCCTTACAGCAAGGTCTTATGGAGGCATTTTCTCAATTGAGGTTCCCTCCTTTCAGGTAACTCCAGCTTGGGTCAAGTTGACATAAAACTATCCAGCACAGTGTATAACCTTCAGGATTTACGCTCATGACCTGGCTGGAGCCCAGGGCACTTAACCATCTTTGGCTCAGTTCTATATCACCTATCTCCAGGTTCAGCTGTGGCTTTCTCCGGAATCAGAATTGGTTACTTTTACCCCAGCCAAGGTTTAAAATAACGCATGGTTGTATCATCCCACTGTGGAGAGCCTGAAAACAGGTACCATCTACGTTCCTGTGGGTGGCTGAAAACACAAGCCAGCAGCCTGTTCTCTGGGTGCCTGTGTTGGGGAGGGAGAAGCATCCCTGTTTGATTACCAGTTTGCTAGCTCTTCATGACCATCACATAGCGAGGGTTCCTGTTGGTCCTTCACTGTCATCTGGAAGAGCCAACTCCTGCCTTTCCAGACATCTGTGAGGGCTGTGGGCTGGAAGCCATGGAGTGACACAAGGAGCGGTGTGCTCGGAGGAATGGACCAGGAGTCCCATCTCCTTGGCTTCAGCCTCACATGGGATGAGGAGAGCAGGAGCCACAAACTGGCCATTTTTGGGACACTAACTCAAACTCTGTATTCTGGTGTTCCACACCCAGCACGGACTTCATCGGTGCCTGGGAACTCCAGCTGAGCAGAGCCAGGAGCTCTGGCTAAGACAACAGGTCTCTGAGCCACAGAATCATAAGGGTAAAACTGTCTGCTGTTTTGAAGCTGGTAGGTTTGGGGGGGTCACTTGTTATACAGTAGATACACGCTTTAATCCTTTGGGGAAAGACTAGTTAAAAGACAGGCAGACATGGTAGTAGAGTTAGTCTGGGCTACCTCTGACAAGACCTTGTTTCAAAACAGGCAGACAATAAGAGCTACAATAAAATAATGGAATTGTTTACCTCTGCAAGGAGCAAACATAGGCTATGCTCAGCATCTGAAGATGCCCAGCACTCCTGACACACAGTGCGAGTGGACAGCGGGAAGACTAGACCAGCGCTCACTGGCTCGCACTGGAAAGGCCAGATCACAGGTGAGCATTGGCTCCATGTCCTCTGTGGGCTGCACCTGCTTATGAAGAAACCTGGAGCACCAGGCTATCTCAACTCGGTTCCCTCAGACTACAAAAAACAGAACCGACAAAAGCAGGCTCCTCAGTCTCCGTGTAGCCGTCTCTACCCACTAGGCTTGGGTGGGAGTTCTCACAGTGGGTACCATCACAGGCTGTGTCCCTGGGGCAGGGCCAGTCACAAGTGGCTTTCACTAGTTCTGGGGTCCTACTAACCAACCTACTTCGGCTTCCAAATACCTGACTCTAGAGCTAGTCAGCTGGCTCTCTCTGTCCCCGGGATGGCAGTGCCACACGCTCCGCTGAGAACGAGTCTTTGCTGTGTCTTCCTCTAGCTTTTGTGGTCACGTGGGTGCCGATGACTTACTTAATCTTCCATAATTTCTGTATCATTCCACCTGCCAACCATCTGTTGACCGACTTGGATTTAGACTTGTTGGCAATCAGTCCTTTAAGGATCAATGCCGTAGACCTGATTAGACTTAACAAACTTAGGCTGACTGTCCCCAGGGCACTTCTGGACGCAGACCTGGTAGACAAGCTTATTTGAATGTACATTTGGGTCTTTTGAGCTTTAACTTACAATGCATTTGCATTTTTCAAGTTTCAAGTTTAGTTTGATCCTTTTAGAAGTTTTGTGAGAAATAAGGGGACCTAAGGTGATACTCCTATACAATCCTCTTGAAACAGCACCCAGCTTGCATGGTAAGGCCTGACAGGGCTGTCCCTCCCAGATGGGCTCCTGTAGTGGAGTTTGAGGTCCATTCCAGAGCCCTCAGCAGAATGACCCAAACCCTGTGCCCAGGTAAAGACAGGAAAGTGAAGTCCCTTCCTTCCGCCAATGAAGAGCTCATCTGAGATGTAATTCCAGGAGAGCTGATCACCAGCTCTTCATAGAACCTGCTCAGTTCCTTCTACAGCATTCCCTAGAGCTCCCATGTCACCAAAACTCCTTGTGATACTCAGTTGTTCGTAGACCAATTTTGTTTTTTTAGTGTTAGAACCTGAACCATACATGCTAGGCTACACCACTGAACTACATCCCCAGCTTCTCTTTAATTTTGAAACAGGATCTCATTAAATAGATTAGGCTGGCCTTGAACTCATGATCTTCCTGTCTTTAGAGTAGTGGTTCTCAACCGCTGGTTTCAACGCTTTCAGGGGTCGAAAACTCTTTCACAAGGGTTGCCTAAGACCATCTGCATATCAGATATTTACATTACGATTCATAACAGTAGCAAAATTACAGTTACGAAGTAGCCATGAAAATAATTTTGGAGGTCACCACAATATGAGGAACTGTATCAAAGGGTCACAGCATTAGGAAGGGTGAGAACCACTGCCCTAGAGTAACTGGGAATACTGGCCTGTACCACCAGACTTGGCTGGTAGACTTTCAGCTGAGCCTCCCACCTGTGCTCCCAAGTCCAAGGCGGTTCTGTTTATTTGCAAAGCTGGTGTGGTTACCACTCAGTTTCTTAGATGTGGTCAGAGCCAGCATTATTCAAAAGCAGCCATCTCTGTGACAAGTCCTAAAACCAGCATTCCTCTTGGAGTGTAGGCAGAGGCTGGAGAACAGCACGTGTCTGTCAGCTAGTGGGGCCAGAGCAGCAGCAGCCGTGTACCATGTGCCACCAAACCAGAGTCACGCTCTTGAGAGACGCATGTTGCTAGGCTGTTTGTAGTGTCATTAAAGGCTTGAGTGTCACTAGGTGACAAGGTGATCACCGTGAGTTCATGGATTGTACTGCTGAGAGGTCTGCCTATAACGTTAGGTTTCCTATTTGTGTAAGAAGACCTTTTCATAGAATTGGAATGTATCTGAATTTTTTTTTTTCCCTCGAGAAAAAGGGTCTTACTATGTAGCTCTGACTGTCCTGGAATTCTCTCTGTAAACCAGGCTGGCCTTGAACTCAGAGATTCACCTGCCTCTGCCTCCCATGTGCTGGGTAGAGGTGTGCCCAGTTTGTTCCTGCTTCTTATGAGCCCAGGCTGGCCTTTTACTCTGATCCTCCTGCTTCTACTCTCCAACATTGGGGTTACCGCTGTATTTTTGTCATCAGGGCTGGGTTAGCGATTAAGGCAGATGAGAGACAGATGTGCTGTGGCATTTTCACTGCTGGGTATAGTCTCTGACTTTTCTTTCCCCAGATACTAAGTCATTATTTAGACTGTAGTTCAATAGAATGGGATACTTCTATAAAAATAAGGTTTATTTTAGCAAAATGGGCCAAAGAACAGAGCTGGATAGGTTCCCTTTCTAACTGGGGGGACTGGCCTTTATTAGGTTGTTTATATAGTACAATCTCTTTATGGGGTGTGTGTATGAACACACTGCTTACCTGACACGTTCAGTTTCTCTCCAGGCTCCATCTCCGTGCTCACTATGCCTAGTTCTATTCCCTGAAGCTGACAACCAAGTGGAGAGGCTCTCCGGGTGGGCTGAGCCATTTCTGTCACGGACCTCAGCACCTCTCCACACCTACAGGAAGTTGTTCCTGCAATCACACCCACATGAGGCTCTTTCTTTAACTACCCAGTCTATTGCTCCTTTTCCCAAAACACCGATATTTATTCTTTCTCTGCCGTGTTAGTCCTGCCAACACATCAGCTGATTCTTTAGGCAGGTAAGTCCAAGAGTTGCCCCCCGGTGAACTCTGAAAACACAGGCGGGTCATTTTTCCACTTCCCCTGGGAAAGGACCTGTGTCGTGCTGTCATCCCCAGTGCTCAAGAGCTACAGAACTGAAAAGAATACAACTCTAAAAGTTCTTGGCTTCAGCAGTACAACAAGGAAGTCAGACCGGCACATCCTGGCCGGAGACAACTCTCCTCTCTGGAAGCCAGAGGACACCAGCAGACTCCCCGGGGAAGGGCCTCGGCTTTCACGGATGCTCCACTCAGAACTTCTGTAGGAACCTGAGGACGAGGTCCCGCAAGCGTACCCTCAGCGTCTCGTCATTGTCACAGATAATATGTGTTGAGTCTTCTTCAATCTGGATGAGTGTCTCTGCTTCCTGCAGCAGGACAATATGGCCCTTGGCTGTGTCTTCCACCTTGATGTCACTGAAGCCATGCTGTTCCGAGAGAAAAGAGGATGGCTACTCTGAAAGCAAGGCCTGGCGGAGCACTCTAGTCTGGCATTTTATGCTCAACACAGCTCTTCAGACTCTCAGGGTCAGACTCCAACCAGACTTTCATATTTATAAATATGGCCCCAAGCACACAAAAATCTCAGGAAAACAGCTGACTTCTCCTACTCTGTTTAGGTGTAAAAGAGGGACTTTAGCACATCCAGACTCACGTTCAGGGAAAAACACCAGGTTGTTGACCTCGGCACCAGCCCACATTTGGTCTCCGCTGTTCTGAGCCCTAGGAAAAGTTCTACTCTTTGCAGCAAGGCTAACCTGAGGGTCTGGCAACATCTCTCCAGCCACCTTTGCTGCTAACTGTAGCCTCTCCTTAAAACTCAGAGCTACAGCTAAAGTAGAGTTGCCTGGATGGGACATAAAACAGGGACTGCTTTTCTCGGCTGCAGAGAACACCCACATGACTGGAAAGGCATGCAGGGCGCATGCCACCAAAGGGCTTGCTCCTGGACAGACCAGGCAGGAGAAGATGAGGCCATTGTGGAAAAGCAAGGTATTTTGAGGAATTAAAAAAGAAGTGAAACCTGAAACTCAAAAATAGGAAGCAGGAGCCCCCGTCAGGCTACGAGGGAAATGGGGTCCTTTGCCCATCAGCAGGACTGTGGGAAGATTCTGAGCAGTTTGGGAAAATCAAAAGATGAAAACCAAGCCTACTGAAACAGGAAGCCTTGCTTTTGAAACTTTAAAGAAGTCAGCAGCTCAGACAGTGTGGTTAGTCATAGCTTAGGAGACTGTCCCTCCCTGCCATCACGTATTGGAGACAGCCCAGTTCTCTCAGGAGCACCCCCTATGCCATCTTCAGCCCACCCTCTCTTCCTAGCAAGGGTGATAATGTGAAAACAGTGACCTTACAATCCTGTGACTGAAGACAAAACTGTACAAATTTTTAAGGTAGCCCCCCTTTCCTGGTGCCAGTGTAGACAAGAAATCAGAGAGATGGCTCCAATAGTTAAGGGCACAGAGGATGTTGGCTCGATTTCTAGAACCCAAATGGTAGCTCACAACCATGTGTAACTCTGGTTTCAGGGGATCCAGCACTGTCTTCTGGCCTCCTTGGGTACCAGGCATGCAGTGGTACACAGATACATAGGCAGACCACCCATATACAAACAATAATCTCTCCTTTGGGATTAGCAGCCACTGGGGCCCAGGGGATAGACACTGAGACAGGACAGTGTCTTCACATTTCTGACTGAATCACTGGACCCACCGCTATGTTGATGCGAGCCCTCCTGGACAGCAGTGCTCTTCAGTGAAAAGCACGGCTCCAGTGAGGATGGGCAGTCTTTATGTGCCACTTGTGTTTCTGGAGCTCTGCTCCCTAGTCCTAGACCAAAGGATAGGCTGGTAGTGAGAGACTGGGGACAGCCCAGAAATGATGACATTCTTTGGCTGAGGCCATTTTGAGCCTCTCCTTGTCCTGCAACATCCTAGCATAACCTTGGAGCAGATCAGGTCCCCAAGCTCACCTTCTCCAGTGTCTGCACGAACTGTTCTACTGGGATGGAGCCGCTCAGCAGAGGCTTCAGCACTTTGCAGTCAGGAATGTCCTCATTCACCCGCTTCCTCTTCTTACTGCTGGTGGGCTGGGCTGGCCTGGGAGGGGGCTAGGACAGAAGGAAAGCAAGGCTTTCAGAGGGAGCCGCTTCACTGATACAGAGGCCTTGACTCTGCTGTCTGGAGTCACCCATGGCATGAAAAGCCAGGCTCATCACCAACTGTATTCCGTGTGAGTTAATTTAACCATACACTTGGAATCCTTTCATATCCCTTTCAAGCAGGAACCATATTTACGTTTCTGGGGATTCTACTGCTGACGAAATCCCTAATAGACACTGGCATCCACAGCCATGCATGCTGACTAAGGACGGATCGCAGTACCTGCAGGTAAACCCTAGCTGGGCCACTGCAGCTTTGGAAAACATTAGGAAACCGAGGTCAGGGAAACCCTGGAACTCAGGGCTCTGAGGATCGGCTAGGAGAATGCATGGTAGCAGCCAGCACAGTGCCCAGTACTCTTAAGTCCTAGCTACAGGGACACACAGGCAATGCAGTGCAACTGTGGCAAGAATCCTTCCGAGGGGAGTGCTGCCCACCCGTGTGCCAGGCTTCCGGCCTTCCAGGTCTGTGCTGTGCTGTCCAGGCATCATAAAGGATGGGCACTGTCTGCAGCTTTTCTGGTCTCCCCCTGCAGTGCACAGGTATGTGGCTCCATAGTGTGCCATGACAAGTTGGGGTAATGCTGCTACTTCCACAGTTGGGGAATGGAGACTACTCAGGATGGCTTGTGGCTAAGAATTTATAGGAAATGCCTTCTCTGTTTTAAACACACACATGCCTCACTCAAACCCGTCTAACTGGGATATGGTGAACTGGGAGATGGCTGGGTGGCCAGAGCTTTCCTGAGAGAGTGGGGTCTCTCCTGGGCCCCTGCCCAGCCTCCCACATGCCCTCAATACCTGAAGCACATGTTTGTTATCCTTAGTGTGCAGCACAGCTGAGACAGTTGCCAAGGAGATGCCAGGCTTGATCTCCATGGGCACCAGGGAGTCTGCGAGCTGAAAGCAAATGCAGGGTTTCAGATGGGCTCGCTCTGAGGAGGGAAGAATCCCAGGGCTTAGTGGAGCACAGCACCGAGCTCCTAGCATTCTTCTGTCCTGGTGGGAAAGTCCTCCGAGGATAGCCAGTACATTTTTGGATTTTACTTACACTGCTGTAGTCTAAAATGACCAGACAACTCACTGCATGAGTCAGGTGTACACCCCTACAAATCCTGCAAAGTACTGTGATGAAAGGGGGGAATAGCAGAAAAGGGTGGAGGAAGACAAATGGTTAGAAGAGGGAGTGAGATCTGACAGCCATGGTGGCTCCAGAGCAGGGTCCATCAGGGCAGCAGTGTGCTGGACCCCACAACTCTGGAAATAGCAACATTTGCTGGGTGCGTACAGCAGATGCTTCCACCTCCTCATTTATGGGGCTCTACACAGTTCCTGAAGTCCTCTCAGAGCCTCCCCGAACCTACCAGATTCCTCAAGACACCAGGTGCAGATTCCCTGCACTCTGCCTTGGGGTGACCACTGTCATACAGAAGGGTAGGGACTGTTTCGAGTGGACTGATTCCTGGCAATCCGGGGTCTGCCAGTGGCGGGACAAGTGGCTCTTATTGTGGGTCTGTGTCTTTTCCAAAATATGAGCTGTATGGGTGCCTTTTCCTGTGCAGCTACAGTGAGCACTGCAGTGAGCCCAGACCTCTGGGTCCTGGTGCTCAGGTCTGGCTCTGTGCTATCCCCAGATGCACAGATCTTCACCAAGCCAGGCTACCTTCATTTAAAAACAAATGTGCAAGATGCCATTACATAAGTGTTGTCCTTCACTACCAGTTGGGTAGAAGAAGTAGCTTATAGCATTTAAACATCAACAAACAAGATGTGAGGGCTGTTCCATGAAGCAAGAAAGCGTGAACCGAGTGTGAGGTGTTCCCCACTGTGGGGGCAGTTACCCAGCACCTGACAGTGCCAGGTCCCATCCTTCATCTCTGCCTATTCACAAACACACTTAGTCATAGAAGTGACTGCTGTCTGTTGGTGTGGGAGGCCTGAGGATGGCATCCTGGGGGCCAAGTTGGAGAGAGATTCTCTGGGTGGTTGTAAGTTACTTCCAAGGACTCAAGGTTGGGGCTTTTCAGAGAGGTCAAGTGCCTAACAGCATCTATGCCTCCAGGGGGCTCAGCCTAGAGCCCCAGACCACAACTTAGGTCAGCACTCTCAGAAGGCGGCACTTCTCGAGCCTCTTCTGAGAACAGGCCTAAGGACTGACAGCTTAGCTCACAGTTTGTAAATCCTCCTTCCTGTAAGACTGGATCAAAGAAGCTGCACAGGTGCTGCTGTTTGGGGAGAGACACTCCTTTAATTGCAGTAGATCTTAACCCTTTCATCTTCCACACAAACTTTCCAGGCTTGTGGTTGGGTGACACTTCTGATTTTGTTTTACACTGAACTGAGGACACTACAACCTTAACCCACACATGAAGCAGAACCTGGAGAAAGCACTCTTAGAAACTGAAGGGACAGTGGTGGAGCTGCAGGGGAGGCGAGCATTGGTAACTCTCCGTAAAAGAAAGTCGGAGAATCTTCTCACTGCTGAGCCATTTGCTTTCTGGAACTGAGTACTTTTCCCCAGGAAAAGCTCTTTATTCAAATCAAAGATATTTGAAGGTTATGACAGACACACTGAGAAAGCTGAGTGCTCGAGGCCCCTGGGTAGCAGCCCCCGTTGCTCAGCAGGCACCTCTTCTTCCTCGCTCTCTTCCCTAGATGAGTTACCTAGCACAGCACTACTTGACTGTTCTTACATAAACATGCCTTTTACGTTTCCTTGTGATAAGACCCAAGCCAGCACTTAGTAGAATGTACACCATTCAGTTTGTAGATGAAACTGGTAAACGATGCCAACGTGGATACAAATGAGTAAGTTACCTGAGTTCCAGGTAGTATGGGAAACCTTCAGAGGACACTTGCATCCTCCATGGTGGAGACCTAGGATGTCACCTCCAGGGCCACACCACTGAAGGCAATCATAAGAGCAGTCACTTGCCTAAGGGTATGTGTTCTTTCCTTCATTTTGGCAGAAACAAGTTTAAGGGTGAAAGGACAGCGGCTCACCTCTGGCATGATTTCAATTTTCTCATAGCGTCGTTTGAAGGGCAGGGCGAGAACCTCAGCCCGCCGATAGGACATGGCTGGTGGCTGGCAGTCGATCATGAGGTCCATCCTGTGGGACTGGGCTGGGGGTGGCTGGGTGTACTGCTCAGGACAGACCACGTGCAGGGGCTGAGAAGCAATGGGACAAGGAGGTCATAGGAAAGGGCATGAGCTGGGTGCAGAGCCTCTTCCTGACCCTTGTTTTAGCCCCCTGGATGTTCAAGCCCACCAATCAGGCCACTAGGCATTTTTCTCAAACTGGGCTGAGCCTTGCAGGGAGATGAGTTCAGTGCGAGGAACCCAGGTGGATAAGGGAAGGATCTGCCACCTCTCTGCACTTGCTTTTATGTTTCACTACATCTAAATACTTTTGTGACACCCAACGTGTCTATTCCCTAAGGTCAGCTATTTCAACGCAGTCTTCTGTGATATTGTCAGCTACTACAAACCCTTGACTAGCAAGAACTAGCTAGCTCAGAAGTCTGGGTTTGGCATATCTTAGGCTGTGACAGTGTGAATTGGAGGGTGAAACTATTTGTACAAACATCACCCATCTGAACATTAATGCTGGCAATTCACAGGTCAGTGACTTGCCCTGCTCTGATTGAAGAGTTTGGATTAAGCCGCAAACATTTGAAGAATAAGGTTTCCAGTGGCTAGGCCTTGTTGGATCTAATTCGCTTGTTCTTCCCTGCTAGCACATTTCCCGGGGCCTTGTGTTTTTGCTGACCTGGCTAGCATCTGACAGCTCTGTGTCCCCTGCCTCAGCCGAGCCTGCTCCTGATGTTACTCACTGAAGGCGAGGACCAGACAGCCTCTGATTTCTAATATTAGCATGTGACAGAGGGGTGTGAAAACTGGTTTAAGGACCTGGACTTGAAGTTGCTTAGTAATGAAAAGCATGAGGCCCCTAGCCATTCCCTCTGCATGCTGATGAGCACACACAGTGCTGTGTGTCCATCCAAAGTGACAAGCGAGGGCACTGGTGTCAATCTTCTCTGCCTCCCTATCCTTTTGTGTAGAGCATCTCATGATGGCAGTCTGTGAAGAGGAGGAACAAGCTAAGCTAGGAGATAAAGGAAGCAACCACACCTGCAAATGACCAGGTCTCTCAGCAGGCACTCAGCTCTGGAGATCCCGGTCAAGACATCAGAACCTTCCTCTCACAGTGTCTAAGCTGTCTTCCTGACCAGCTCTAACAGCCCCCCCCCCCCCACACTCCCACACCACCCCAATGTCTTGGCCCGCCTCCCGCCACCTGGTACAGAAATCCCCACTTTAGCTACTTTCCCTCTCTTTAGGGCAGAAAATGCAAAATGGAACAACTATGAACCTACCATAAAACTCAATTTGGGATTTAGCAGAAGTGACTGAGTTGGAGGGGAGGGGCATCCACGTGCTTTTCAGTTGCCACCCTGGACCTCATCAAAAGGACCCATTTATGCTTTCTTTCCCTCCCTTTCTATTCCTTTAGAGGGTAAACATTTTCAGGGAATAGGTTTGAAGGGTAACAGGCAGTATTTTATAGAGCCGAGGACAGGCTTCTGTGACGACAGGCATCTTCACATCACGGCTGTGCAGACCCAGGCCCAGTTCTTTGTTACCTGCACTTCTTTAAGCAGCTTTGACACCTGGATGAAATTCAGTCGAGTGTCAATAGGGCAGTAGATGCACTTCATGGCCAGTGGCTGGTAAGGAGCCAGGGCCTCCAGGTAGGAGAAATCAGGTTCTAGGAAAGTATAAACAGGGGACTTTAACACACAGGCAACAGAGGTGCTGCCAAGCAGTGGAAGAAGGAACAGGGAAACAGAATATGGGTCAGAGGAGGAAAAGGGGTCTCATAAGGAAGGGAAGAACCTGGAGGCATGGGTGCAGGTTCAAAGCTTACAAAACAGAAGTTGAGACAAATACAGGGATAAGCAAATGAGCTCATAGAAAGGAAAAGGAACTGTGGTTGTGTGCATCGTAACTTCAGCACTCTGGAAGCTGAGGCAGGGGTATTGCTAGGTTAAGTCTAGCCTGGGCTACATAGTGAGACCCTGCCCCAAAAAAGACAAAAAGTAAAGGTTTATAAAGCTTTTCATTTAAAGCATCACAGGAATTATTAATCAATGCTAAAATTCCAGGTACAAAAGCTGGGGAAGAATGGGGTATCCATTCTCTCAAGTGTCCCCCTCCAAAAGACAAAAATTAAGTTTACAGTGGCAGGACCTGGTACAGACACAGGAATACCGCATCAGCTGCTCAAAATTAACATCCAGGTGGGAGACAAAGTGCTGTAGACACCTACCTGATACCACACACCTCACAGACAGCTCAACAAAGTTCCCACTGAGACTGTCACTCTCCCACCAGGAGCCCAGGCCTCACAAGTAGAAGCAATCTGTCATATTGCCCAGTTTCTCAAGGGCCACCAGTTCTTGCTTAGCAGGGATTGCTCATAGCAAATAAGCTGCCCACCAGAGGTAAGAGAAAGCACTCTATCGTGCTCACTCCATAATACCCAAGGGGACAAGAATAGGCTAAGACACTGGGCCCTTCCTCTCAGCTTACCCAACTTCTGAGGCGATGGACCTCAAAGAAAACTTCCCCAATGAGCCCCAAGCTGGGGGGCAGGAAAAGGCTGAAATGCTAGTACCAGCCGGAGGAGGAGCCCCCTCCAGGAAGAGCTTTGACAGTACAACTTAGAGGACCACTTTGCAGAGAATGATGGGACAGGGATGGGCAGGCTCACATCTGGACCAGGTTTGCTAATAGGCATACTGCTAGACCTCTATTTAAACTTAAATTGCTACCCCAGAGATGGATCTAGGGGTCACTGGATCCCTTTATCTGTTCTTCGTAATATGGTCACGTAGAATAAATATTTCTATGCTTTGCATTATATTTTGTCTCTTTAATTGGCAGATTAGGGATGGGTGGCTGAGCCTCACATGTTAGGGTTACCAGAGCCCAGGCTTTCATTCTAAAACCTCTGGCCACCCAGGAAGGAATACTATGCAGAGGTCATAATGCAAGCAGAAAATGTAGATAAAACTTCCCCTCACTTGAGTGGTATCAGAAATGACACACCTGCTCCAGAAACCCGACCAGCCAGTGTAACTGTAGCACATTGTCTAGTGCTGTCACGAGCTCTCTCACAGCCTGATTTCTGAGCTGGCCTCTTTCACTGTGCCCATGGAACAGTCATATTAATGTCACATTAGTTACAGTTTATCAGAGGGCAGGAGGGATCAGCCATAGCCTTACTACAGTGTTCTCTTGACAACCTCACCAACTCCTGGAGATGGCCAAGTTTTAGGCTTTGTACATCACTGTATTGTGGTCTGATAGCCTCTGTCTTTGTTCCAGAGCTGTTATGAAGAACAGCAAAGCAGGAGCCCTCCTGGTACAGTGAGCCTGTGTCTTCCTGCTGGATGCACACTTCACAGAGCATCAATATGAGACAAGACTATTTAGTGACCATAAAGATCCACGGAAATGCCTCAAAAAATCCAGCTCAAACACAAAACTCAGCACTGTTCCAAGCCCTACATGAGCGATCATTATCCTGGTCTGGCTATATTCTTCCAGTCTACACAGGACACTGAGATGACAACTATAGAATTCCCAATGCAGAATGAGCCCAACATCTGTGAGCTACTGTGTTACTCTGTCCCTGCCAAGATCTCACAAGAAACTTTTCTCTATGCTTCCACTGCAGTGTGGGTACCTTTCTGCAACAGTTGCAAGGAACCCAACTACTCTACTGCAGTCAAGTTTCTGGTTGTTCTGCCTGGGGCCACTGATAATGCTCACAAACTGAGCCTGAGCAAGGGCAGGGCCAAGTGCCCCTGACCCAGATGCTATTGGTGTGATTAGACTCTCTAACCCCACACCCAAGTCTTAAAAACATTTCTGTTTTGTGGCGCGTGCATGTGTCATGGGATGTGTGTGGGGGTCAGAGGACAACTTGTGAGAGTGTCTCCTTTCACCATGTGGTTCCCGAGAACTACCTCGGGCTGTCATTCTCAACAGCTCCTTTACCCAGTCAGCCATCATGCTAGCTACAAACCAAGTCTTCAAAGGAAGTAGGAAGTCCTAAGAAGGAAGAGGGTGAAGGACGTTGTGTTGACAGCCACTGTGTGCCAGCGTACTGCTCTGAGGTGCTAATACCTTTCTCCCTAGGGCCTGGGGCTACCCAGGCAGTGGTTACCAACAATCCCATGTAGTGAGGAAAGTCAGGCTATGGATGGGCACAAGCTTTCAAGATTCTGACTTCATAGAGTCTCTAAGGTCTTCCTTCCTCTCTGAGGGTCTGTTTCCAGAAGAACAGCCATAAACCAGAGCAGACCATAGTCAAAGACCCAAGACCCAGCTAAGTAAACAACTTCCAACTGGCAAAACTACTGGAACCATTGAGGTTCTTGACACCTTACAAATATCTACCAAAACACAGTTCAGCAGATTTCAATATTGGGAAAAAAAAGTATCAACAGGAGCAGAAATAAAAGTTGTGCTTGACAGTTTTTATCCCTGTTTATTTTTGGAGACAGGCTGCCCTGGAATTTGCTCCTCCTGTCTCAACCTCTGCAGGGTTGAGACTATAGGTGTGCAAGGCCAATGGGTCATATTTATGCCTTCCTCTCTACCCTGTAGGCTCATGTACTGTCAGCCCAATGGAAAGGATAGGAACCTCTTTAACCCTTAAAATTTACCTGTAAATATGACGGTGTTAAGACTAGATTTCCCCCAGAGCTCCATGAAGTGGACGACGTCCCCAAACCGGAGGGAAGGATGGCCAGTGAACACCACACAAGGCTGTCTGAAGTCATTGCTGAAGTCTCCGTGGATGCTGGGGTAGTGCTTAAGCTTGTTGGTCTGAATGAGCTAAAACATGAAAAACCCAAGAGCTGTCAGCTGAAGAACCCAGTTGTGTTGTAGAAATAACTGAAAAATACAATTGAAGACGCAAGCTACAGACTAGGAAAAGGTTAAGTACAAAGGCTACACCTGCCTGAGAACTGCTGTCAAAACTGAACAGCCCCACTTAAAAATATGCAAAAGGTCTGCAGAGATAACTCACCAAAGAGGTTGACAGACTACGAGTGAGCATCTGGAGATGCTCAATACCAGGCACCAGCAGGGAAATGCCAATCAAAGCAGCAGACACTTCTTCTTACTCAGTTCAATGGCCAGAGACTAGACCCACCATATCAAGTGCTGGTGCAAGTGTGGTACAGAGGAGCCCTCTCTCCTTGCTGGTGGGATGAGAAATGGCACAGCCGCTGTGGAAGACTTTGTTGTTGTTTGCTGAACAAAAATATGTATACACTTACCAGACGACCAGTGATCATGCTCCTTTGGTATTTAATGCAAAGAAGCTGAAAGCTTAAGATACACAAAACCTTGCCTATAGATGTTTACAGCAGTTTTATTTAAAATTGCCAAAACTTGGAAACAAAGAAAATGTCCTGCAGCTGGTAAATAGATAAACTGGCACATCAAGACTGTGGAATTATTAATTCAGTGCTGAAGAGGCTCTGAGAAGATGGACTAAGTGACAGATGGAAGCATGAAAAGGCTAGCACGATTCACAGGAAGTAGCTGGCACTCTGTGGAGTGCAGCAAAGTCCACTTGACTCTGGGTGGGCCTTTGAGTGCACAGTAGGGCCATCACCCAGAGCTCTTGTGCATTTCTGGCAATATTCTCATGTATTACAGAACACAGGAACAAAGGCACCAAGTGTGTTTATGGCTGTGCCAGACACTGCTGCTTTCTGAAGTGGTGATATCCGCTAAGAATTCTTTTAACAAAAATGTAACAAAAATTGAGGAATAACCTGATCAATAACAGGAAAACTGTCTAAAGTCACTGTAGGGTATCTGTGATATTGGTGACTAGGCAACAATAACATAGTAATAATACCATGAGGCACACAGAGAAATGTGCATGAGATGCCACTCAGTAAGCAAATAAATGATAATAAATCAAACACTGACACAGAAAAGCACCCAACACCCATCGGGGCCTGTGAGGAGGGACTTTTCTATCTTGCTAACTGCAGTGTTATCACTACTGAAATTTTCCACACGGGCCGGGAATACTCAGTTGGTAAAGTGCTCGCTGGGCAAGCATGAGGACCCAAGTCTGGATCCACAGCACCCACATAAAGAGCTGGTGTGTCTCCGTGTGTCCAGTGCTGGGAGGTGGCGTCAGGAGGGTTCCTGGGGCTTGAAAGACAGCCAGCGTGGCTGAATTAATAAGCTCAGGTTATTAATTCTCAAATAAGGTGGGGGGTTTAAAGTTGATAACTGGTACACAAACACCTGCCACACAGGAACACATAAACAAATAGTTTACAAATGAAAGAAATTGACCTGACTAGAAAGAACATTTTCATAATCTGCTCCTAAAAAAATGGGAGTAGATATTAGATTAAAAATCCCTTGCACAGTCTTCAAAAGTGGGCTGTGAACTGTCCAGACTTGTGGTAATACAATGCATTAATCAGAGGAAGCAAACCAATTGTGACCTGGAGTACTTTTCTATTATCTTTTTGTTTACTTGTTTTTTGAAACAGGGTTTCACTCTGTAGACCAGGCTGGCCTCGAACTCACAGAGATCCACCTGCCTCTGCTCCCAAGTGCTGGGATTAAAAGCGTGTGCTACCAAGCTCAGCCCCTATTATCTTTGAATGTGTGTGGGATGGGGTGGGGTGGGGTAGGATTGAGGACGGTTAAGACAGAGTCTTGTTAGAGCCCAGGCTGGCCTAGAACTCATGACCTGTCTGCTTCTGCAGTGCTGGGTTTACAGGTGTGTGCCATCGTACCTGGCTCCACGTAGGGATGTTTAAGGCGTAAAGACTGCTACCTCAAGTCATACCATCATCCACATTTCTTTTGTGCCCTGGCTCAGTGGCTCCATTTTCTTACCTCTGCATGCGGGAAAGGCGGTTCTGGGAGATATACTTTACTCTGTTTGTTGTGACAAAGCCTTTAAAGAGAAAGACACAGCAAGGCATTAGGCAGTGCACTGGGCATCTACTGCCACCTAGTGGCAGCAGTACAGACACTAAATATACAGTTCTTTTAAAGCTTCTCGCACACTTTCTTTTAAAAGCTGGGTGTATGGCTCATTTAGGATGCTGTCTCTTGAAAATAGTTTTTCTTAAAAAAAAAACAAAAAACTACTTGTTTGGAATAACCTTAAATTTATATAAAAAAAAGTCTGAGAGTACAGTCTCATGTCTCCAGTTGTTAACAACTTAACCAATTGTGATTCATTCTCGGTACCCAGCTCCTAGGTGCCCCAGGGTGGCCTAGAACTCACAAGTGCTGGTGTTACAGGTCCTCACTGCCATGCCTAAGTTAGACGTTAGACACTCGGGTTTTGGAGCTATGATTATTATAACTGTTTCGGTTTTTGCATTGTCCATGCTAGACAAGAACTCTTCCACTGCACCACGCCCCAGACTTGTTTTGGATTTCAGCCATTTTCCTCATTCTGTCCCAGGATCCATATTACATTTAGCTGTTTTGGGGAGAAGAGCATCTATCTGCCTTTTCTGAGACATGGCTTTTTGCTGATACACATGCCCCATTCCATTACAGTGGCACTGCTCACTCCTGTTGCAAAGGGAACTGAGGCAGGAGGATTTGGGTTTGAGGCCAAGACTGGGTTACACAGTAAGACTTTGGCTCAAAACAAAAAATTACAGGAGCCTGGGAAACTATGATGTGACAAATAAAACAAAAAAACCCTTACAACTGACCAATCAATGGGTAGTGACCAGATTGGTCAACACACACACACACACACACACACACACGCACGCACGCACGCCATACTGTATGCTTTAGGAATTATTTAAAAAACCCTGTCCAAACCCTGTAAAAAAACAAGGAGTTTGGGGATAAGATTCTATGCTAGTCTCCACAATGTATTGAGTTTTTCTATCCATAGTTTCTTTAGCCTTCCTTTAATAATTATTGTTCCTTTTGGGAAGATAAAACATGGAAGACACTTTTAAAGAATCACCTTGTACATCTAAGTGGACTCTAGCTCTGTCCTCATTTCGACACACGAGAGAGAAATGTGTTTAGCTCAGAAGGCATCTGAACTACTGTCCAGTAGTGTACACTGTACATTAGAAGGTGATGCAGAAGGGACCACAGTCTGATTAGGGACTGGGAAGCGACAGGAAAGCACTTGTGGCCAGTTCTGCTAAGAGAGATGCCCTCCCTTCAGTTCTAGAATGTCATGTAGGCACAACAGATAGGGCCTTCCACACCCTGCCGAGAGGCTAAGGGGCTTGTTTCTCCCGGGGCTGCAGCTGCTGGAGTTCAAAGAGCAACTTGTGCTTACTGGGTCCTCAGGGGAAACAGTAAAAGCTGTGTTCAGAGTCAGGTCTGCGAGTCTGTAATACCCTCCCGAGAGACTCTGCTCCCAAAGCTAGAGCTACTGCAGGATTGTACTCTTGAGACACAGTACTGTGGTTCAGGAAGAGAGGTCTCAGGGGCTTTCCTTTCCATCCTCTCCTCTAAAAAGAAACCAAAACCAACAACCAAGGAAGCAAATGTGGTCTTACTGGGGCTGACATTGGGATGGCAAGGAGTGGGGCTCTTGCAGGCTAATAATCTGAAGCCCCTGAGATCAGAACCACAGAGTGACTTTGAGCAGATCCAAGCAAGAAAGAGGGGAAGCAGCAAGCCCGAGTGGACTGATGGCAGCCCTAGCTTAGGGTGACCAGGCCTAACTTAGCTCTACTGCAATGCCTTGCTGAGTCAGTCAATCCAGCCTAGAGCTCCAGAGCGAGCACTTGTCCATTTACGCAACTGAGTTCCATTCAGGGAGAAAGTGCTTTGTGGGCAGGCTGTACAAAGGGAGCTAGCAAAATAAATCGGGCAATCTAAAGCCAGTGGGGATTCTGATCCTGACTGGGAAAAGGTCCTAGAGCAGTGGTTGTCAGGCTCCAGCACACACTGGAATGGCCTCGAGGACATTCTCAAAACCCAGTAGCTGGCTGGTCACCAGCTGCCCAGGGGACTCCCATGTAGCTCAGGATGAGACCAGCATGTGGTTGGGAGGGAGGGCAGTGACTAATGCTGGGAGAGCTTATAGAAGTGAGGAAGACTTACTCGGTAGACCACGATTGTCAAATCATGCTGAGGAAAGAACTCACGTCCTAATCTTAGTCCTCTTTACACCGCTCCTGCTCCCTCTTCTTCTAATGTTCCCATAGCCCTCGAGGAGCTAGTGTCCATCCCTTACCAGCTGCTCTCTGAATGTGACTCCTCTGCTTGGCAATCGCACCATTCTGTGGCTTCCACCACCCCAGCTCCACAGACATCCCGACCTGTGATGCCTGTCCTGGCTTCCAGGTCCTGGACTGGTAGTGCTTCATGTACTCATACATACTACTTTCTTTTTTGAGACAGGGTTTCATGTTACTGAGGCTGGTTTCAAACTCACGATGTAGCTGAGGCTAATTTTGAACTCTGGACTTTTCTTCCTCTGGGCTCCTAAGTGCTGAGATTGCAAGCATATGCTCCTACACCTGGCTCTATTATTACTTTTTAGTTTTCATGCTCTCTCTTTTTTTGAAGATACACTTATTTCTATTTTATGTGTATGGGTATTTTGCTTGCACATGTTTGTGTACCACATGTATGCATTGCCCGAAGAGGCTGAAGAGGGCATAGGATCCCTTGGTACTGGAGTTACAGACAGTTGTGAGCTCCCATGTGGATGCTGGGAATCGAACCTGGATCCTCTGGAAGAGTTCCCAGTGCTCTTAACCACTGAGCTATTTCTCCAGCCGCCTCAGCTTTTTTAGTTTTGGCAAATGTGTTTGTCTAACGTGATGTTAACATCAGGGGAAAACAGGTGAAAGGTGCCCGGGAACTCTATCATTATGCTTTTCTATAAATCTAAAATTGTTCTAAAGTACAAAGTTTATTACTTAAAAAGTTAATATCTTTAATATACACACAGTTCAAATACGTAAGAGAGATAGAAAACCTCTAAGAAGCAAATGGGCAAAAAAAGGGAAAATTTACATAAAAAACTTTCTGGCAAGTAGTTCACTGTCAGATAATGAACATTAAAATATATTTCTACCCTTTATTCCAGTAATTCTACTTTTAGTAACTTACCTAAGGCAAATGCTATCATATATATATAGAATAGTGTCAGTTTAAGATTTACTCCTAGAAGGAGAGGCCCTGCCAGCCAGCAACAAGATAATAAGCTAAATTATACAGATGTGAGTGATGCAACAATGAGATAATACTGCAGCTGTGTGCTCTCATTTTTTGAGACAAGGTCTGGCCTATATCTGGATCTGGCCTTGAACCTGAGATTCTTCTCCCTCAGCCTCCCAAGTGCTGGGAATACAAGTACACACTAGTTTTCTCAAAGATCTGATAATGATTTAATATGTGTTTTCTGCTCGATAAGCACTGCACTACTGAGCTACAACCCCTTTCGGAAAGCAAAGCCAGAATTTAAAATGAAACAGTCACACTTGTCAAGGTGCTGCTCAAAAGCATTAACTATTCAACATGATTTCTATGTCAGAAGCTAACAGTGGGGTTCACTGTAACATTGGTGTTGTAGGCTTAGGATCTCTATTGTTTTCTGTAATTTTTTTTTTCTATAGTAAACATGGATTACCCACTTATGAGCTAACAAGCACCTGTAAAACAAAACCACAGAAAGAGCCTACGGCACTCTCATTCCTGTGTGCTGGGTGATGGCCATACTTGTAGCCACAGACCCGGCAAGGCTGGTGCACTGTCTACTGGGCCTACAAGGTTGGACCCAAGAGTGTGTTGCAATGTTTTTACTGGGGATCTGGATGAAACAAATCCTTAACATGCTGACTCAATCTGCACATGATGCTTAGGGCACCCTGTGTGAAGGAAGACACCTGTGTGTAAAGGATAAAAATCAGTGAGGACCAACAAGGAATAGTCCCACCAACCAAGATGAGCAGTGTCATTCAGGGAGGACCCCGAGTCTAAACTCAAAGAAGTCCACAATTCAATGGGAAGGAAAAACCCACTTACCAAAGCCAAGGTCAGGTGAAGGGCCTATGTTATGACAGAGTAGTTTATTTTCAGTGAGAAACTTAGTAAACGCTGTGTCTATTTGACCTCCATATAACTAAAAATGACTGAACATACTCTATTGTGTCTCACAGCTTCTGAACGTTTAGAAATAATAGGTACTCTGTAATAGGTAACATCTACTTCCATCTCCCTCTTTTTGGCCAGGGGAGTTAGACTCAAACTCCATGTACATGATCAGGGCTCAGTAACCTCATGATGTCTAATTATGTGTCTCCCTAGGATTTGATTAGCTTCCTAATATATATATCATGCCTTTGATAAATGGGCTATGGAAATAAAAATACAGTTTTTCTTGTCAGATACAGTTAATTACAACAATGTGCGCTTGGGGCTTAAAGACCTTTTAAAACGGAACTGCTCTTTGCAGTAGGTAGGAAAGTAAGCAATAACTTTTAAGCTGGTTTAATCCTCTCATCCTCTCCTTGGTACTTATGCCTTGAACTCTAGCAGTATATGGGAAGTGACTTTCAGTAGTTCAGTCTTTTTTTTTGTTGGGGGGGTTTCAAGACAGGGTTTCTCTGTTGTAACTCTGGTTGTCCTGGAACTCACTCTGTAGACCTTGCTGGCCTTGAACTCACAGAGCTCCACCTGCCTCTGCCTCTGAGTGCTGGGATTAAAGGTATACACCACAACTACCCGGCTGTAGTTCAGTCTTTTGAGCGCACACACACACACACACACACACACACACACACACACACACATTTTCTCTCTCTAAGAATTCTAAGAAATCCCAAATATTTTCATTCTTACTGCCTGAATATACTAAATTAAGTAGAACTCAGAGATAGGACATTGACATACCACTCAGCAAAAATCTGGGAAAACTCCAGTGAACTGTTGGCCACTGGGGAGATGAAGTAGAAGGGAATGTTGGAGAGGCCAGCAGAGTCAATGTATTGATACAGGCACTCCAGGAGGTCATAGATCACTCCTGAAGGGTAGCAGGGGACCAACACGTTTCCTCCATTCCGAACTGTCAGAGCTAGAAAAGTTGAGGACGAAGAGAAGACGGTACCAAAAGGACAGTGTTAGAAAGGGCAAATGCAACCTTTAAAGCAGCAATTACATTTCTTCTGTTTCCTTAGGTTTGATTTTACTTATTTTTGAGACAGGATCTTTTTATATAGTTTTTGTCAGGGTCAAAGGAAACTCCAATTCCCCAAACTCCAAAAATGCAGCCCAAATATCCAAAAATTAGCTCACCTTGGACTATAAGAGAGTTCTGGCAGTTAGATAAACGCCAGACCCTATCTACCAAAGAGTCATCTGCCTTACTTCCGGCAGAAGGGACATGTGACGCCAGGCTCCTTCAGTATCACAAGTACCTGTTTTACAAAGTCCATGCTAGTAGCCCGCTAGCCCTTCTCGCCTCCTCCCTACCCTAAACTTCCTCCAGTCACAGGCTTCTCTCCCCTCCACATAGCTACTCATTCTCCTTATAACCCTGCTGTTCACGCTATGTTCCCCCACTTCTCTCTCTTCTCCTCCTCGCTCCAAACCTTCCTACCTCAGCCTGTCCTTATTATGACCCACACACTTTCACACTTGTTGATTTCTTTTGCAGAGGAGCGCAGGTCAGGGCAATGCAGGGCTGAAGGCTAATGTTTGCATCACTGTCTAATTTAAGCCCCTGTGGGCTTGCATGTGTGGGTTTGAATGACTCAGTGAACCTGAGCTTCAAGTGGCCCCCTCTTTAACTCCTATTTAAATTTTGCAGGATATCTCTGTCCAGTCTCTGTGGCTGAGTGACCAAGAAGGATCATACAGAAGGATGTTTTTCCATTTGAGCATGTGAGTCCTTTTCATTGCATTTCCTCTTACTGGCATTTGTCTGTAAGAATCTATCTCTTATCTTAAACACTTAAAACCAGTTAGGGATGTGGAATGAACCACACCTTGTGGGCTGTAATGTATTAAAAGTATGAATGGCTGAAAAGGTGTAGAGTCAAGTCTGTTTTTGCTCCATTTATGAAACAATGGAATCCGGTGGCTTTGGGTGTATAGGGTGTAAAGTCTGGTGCTATGAGCCTTCCCAACTCCTGCTGTGATAGACAGGTCTCTGGAGGCTGTGAACTGCTGCATGGGATGAAAGAAACACTTCAGAGAGCCTGGCTCCAGTCATGCTTCTGCCTAAAGACATAAGTAAGAGTCACAAGTTTGCCACTACAATCTGGCTGGGTCTCAGTTTCTTCATTAGTTATGTGAGGGGAATGAGTGGGGCCAGTGCTTTTTAAGCTTTAGTTTGTATAAAAATTGCCAAGGGGACATGCTGAATATGCAGCTTTTCTCCTAGGTCCTTCTCTCCCCAGCCTAGTGGATCTGTGGCAGGACCTTCAAATTTCCATTTTTATTAAATGACTTGGATGATCTTGAGGAGGGTGGTTAGTGGACCCCCATCTGACACAGTGCATTAGATGTTGGGTTTCCCCAAATCTAAAGTTCCTTGAGTCTGTGAGTCTAGATTAACAAACACACAAAGCTCAGATTCTATATGAGATCCAGTCCAACAACTTTTCCACTGTAAGAATAAATTACCTTTGGCTTTATATCAGCAAAGAATAAAAACAGCATGATTAGTAGCAAGGCTCAGGAGAACAGTGTCTTCCATGCAAATAGAAGATGATCACTTCTTCCTGGAGCCAGAGTAATACCACTTAAAGTCACTGGGAGGTGAAGGTCAGCCCCTCAAGTCCTCTTGGGTAGACAGCTCAGACTTAATGTTTTGTGCCTCCTGCCCCATCAAGTTTATATGTAGCAGCCAGATGGCCAATATGATGATGTTTAGAAGTAGGGACTTGAGAAGGAAGGCAATTAAATTTAGATGAGGTCATTGGGGGCAGGGACCCCACGATGAGAATAGTGCTTCTGTAAGAAGAGGAATGGGGACTGGAGCTTCCTTTGTGTGGAATTCCATGTGAGGATTCAGGAAAAGGGTGGCCACCTGGACCTCTGAGTTCCCAGTCTCAGGACTGTGAGGCAACTGCTTAGGGGCTAAGCCACCTGACTATCAGTCCAAAGGAAACTCCAAAAGGCAGCTCAAATATCCAGAAATGAGCTCAACCTGGACTATAGGAGGATTCCTGGTAGTTAAAAGCCAGCATTCCTCAAGAACTTGTGAAACTGGTTCCCATCCACCAACCAGAATCACTTCCCTTACCTCCAGCAGAGGGGCGTATAGCTACTATGGTGCTTATCAGCAAAGCAAAGCTCATGCTGGCCTCCAGGCTCCCTCAGTATCACAAATGCCTGTTACACATTTCAGAGTCCATGCTGGCATCCTAGTCCTTCTCACCTCCTCCCTACCCTAAATTCTCTCTAGCTCAGAGGTTTCCCTCTTCCCTTCCCTCCCCCCAGCTACTCATTCTCCTTATAACTCTGCTATTCTCTCACTCTCGCTCCTGCTTCTCCATGTTTTCTCTATTTTCTATCCCCTGCTATTCCCCCCCCCCACCCTCTTTTAGCCCAGGCAAGGCCCAGTCCTCTTCTTTCTCTCTCTCTGGACTTTTCCAGATGCTTCTGACTGTTCTTTCTCTCATATCTACAATAGAAACCTTCCCCTTGATCATACCATGGAGAGTCCTGTTGTCATACCCTAATGATGATACTGTTATAGCAGTCTGCATGTACAAAGACAGCCTACTTTCCTAAAATAAGGACAGGATTTTGAGATTTCACTAACAATTCATTTTCTAAAGGAAAATAAAATGTCTTCCAGGCAGAAAACATCCTAGGGGCTCTCAATTTAGCCTTTTCCCAAAAGAAGAAGAAGAAAAAAAAAAAAAAAAAAGCACCAAATATTGGTGGGAATAATTCCACGGATTCATCTTTTCATTGCTGTGAATTTCAAGTGGGAGTCATTTCTGTGCTAGTATTTGCAAAGCAGAGTGAGGGGATGTGACTCTTGTTTTCTGCTGTTACCTGGCCCTTGCCAAACCCACCACAGTGAAGGGTTGAACCAACATGGTCTGTGAAAGAATGCTGACTACCTGTTCTAGAAACTGCTAGCAATTCTGATCTATGTACAATTCTTAGCACACCTTCTGATGTACATTCCTTCAAGAACGACTCCTGTGAGCAGGAGTACATTTTGAGGAGGAACCTAAGACTGGAAGGAAATGAGAACAAAGCTTCAAAGAGACACCAGAGGCCAGGACTGAAGGGAAGGGGCAAGGCCTCACTCAAAACAAACCTAGGATGCAGAACCCAGGCTCAGCCTCGAGTGGCCCCTTACCGAGGTTGCTGCAGAACTCGCCCACCATGCCGTCAGGGTTGGCGGTGGGGATCTGCGTGAGCCCTGTGAGGACCAGAACATCGCTGTTTTTGAGAGAAGCTTGGTCCATGGGCTGAAAGACAAGAGAAAACTCTAATTAACAACTTCCAAAAGGCTGTTACTCACAAGCAGCAAAGGGGCAAGCCCGAATGCTGCTCTCGCTGTGTCTAGGGCAACAGCAAGTTCTCCCACAGGGCGGCTTAGCAGCTCTGTGCATTGGCAACAGTTCTCTGTTGTGACTGTGGGCCTCACAGAATGAGATGTTTGAGATCACTGTTTTTTTAATCTATGCATTTTTTCCTCAGTCACAGCAAGGCTTCCTGTTTCCACAGTGCTTCCCTCTTCAGAATGTCACACACATGCCTTCTACATGTTTTAAACCTCAGCATGGATCAGATTCATCCGGATGTGTTCAAGACAAGGGCTGCTGAGCTCACTCCCTTATTTTCTGATTTGTTCCAAGGCAGGGCCTGAGGATCTGCATTTCTAGCAAGTGTCTACAGAATACTCCGGCTGCTCGCCTGGGAATCATACTTCAACAGAATAACTGTGATGTGTAGGAGGCAAGCACGCATGGGAAGACAGGCAAGGTGATTCACCTAAGTAGCAGGGGTGGAGGAGCCAAAAGGAACAGTGAGTTAGAAACTTAGGCCTATTCCCAATTCCACAACTAGCCCCATAGTCCTGAGCATACTCTGAGCCAGGTTTCTGATGAGACAGGAAGGTCCTGACCCACCTCCTTTGGTTGGCTTTTGTGAATATTACGGGCTCACACATTCTTATCTGCTTTGAACCATTAACACTACTGGCACAGGACAATGAGTTTTTTATGATGCTGGCATTTATTTTTACTTAGCATGATTTAAACTGTGATTATTTTCAGAGCATTTAAAAAGATTCTATGTTTCTGCATAAATTAGGATTCAATTAGAAACTAAGGTACAAGACCTGAGAGGCTGGGGAACCCATAAACGTTTTCATCTTGTGACTATCTGTCCCAAAAAGCACCAGGCCACTGGTATACTCCTAAGTAAGGAAAGAAGATCCAAATAGCAGCCTAGTGAAGTCCCAATCTGGATTGTCACTTTTGAGTACCCTAGCTCTCGAGAGATTCTCCTTTAATACTGAGCACCGAAGCCCGGAGACACAGGCTTCATTATTTTGTTAAGTAACAAGGTATGATCTATAAACTGCTTCATAACCTGAAAGAAACTTCTTTCACTGAGCACAGAGAGCACAGCTGTGAACATGACAGTACGTGACTGGCTTGTTTACCCTCTGTAGATATTTACTAATGCCTCTAACAGTCTTTTCTCTTCTTGGGTAAAATTCTCAGATCTGCACTGATGTACCACTGTTTCCACAAAAGGAAGGAAGTGTACATTTGTGTGTGTGGGGGCACAATGGGTTTTAGCAGTAACTATGCAACGAGCCTTGGCCTGTTTCCTATCTATACCAGAAGGAAACTGAAATGGTGACAAAGGGGACTCAGTAACTCAGTGGGACATATTTGGCTTAAGACGGCAACAATTTTCTACCTACATTAGACTAAACTGACTTGGCTGGAGGTGGACCACAGAAGGCCCCCCCAAATTCCCTGAAATGGTGTATTTGACTCTGTGTGCCTCTGTAGATTTAACCATGTGGTCAGAAAGGGCCATGATTCCTAAAGTGTATGGATGACGGATCCTGAAGAAAACACAATGGGGAGCAAACCACCCTCAGAACACACTGTCTCTGAGTCTCAGCCATCAATATCTTCTTTTAAAAATTGAAAACCCACAAACAAATGTGGGATAGTACTCCAGTGTGAGTACTGGAACTATTACGAGACACGTGGTGGTCGGGTTTACAGATGTTTGTGATTTCAGTCCTAAGAAGAGACAGTCTCGTTGACTCCAGGGCTCTAGGATAGATACAGACTTAAAAGGCTTTAGTGACAATTTCCAGACCCTGGTGACACTTCAAATATCTGTACATTACCAAAGTCTACATGTATGACTGGTGTCAACAGCCACTTGGTGAGTGCTTAAAGCAGAATATTTTGTTTAAACAAAAGAAAAACACTGTCTTGTCCAATAATCAAAAGCACCTTATAATCGGATGGGATAAAATAGTAAAAACTTTAAGCTTAGAAGGCTGGAAAGACGTTTCAGGGTTAAGAGCACTGGCTGCTCTTGCAGAGGACTGGAGTTCAGCTCCCATCACCTACAAGAGGACTCAAAATAATCCATAACTCCAGTTCTAGGGGATCTGATGTCCTCTTCTGACCTGTGCAGGCATCAGGCATGTGTGTGGTGCACAGACATACATACATGCAGGTAAAACAGCTATATACGTAAATTAAAAACAAAAAACCAAAACTCTAAGCCTAGTAAGAACTGTATTTACTGTGTTGGTCCTCTAACAATTAACTTTAATTTTACAAGCACATACTCACTTATAAAATAACAGGTTTGATTATGACATTTTAATCACATATATAAAGCACACTGATCATATCCACTTCTCCATTATCCTCTTTTCCTTCCTCCTCCCTCCCCACAGTCTCTTTCTCTTTCCACTCCCTCCCCACAGTCTCTTTCTCTTGCCACTTAACTTTTATACCTTTTGTGTGTGTGTGTGTGTGTGTGCGTGCAAGTGTGGTGGTGTGTATGTATACATATGTGCACAAAGGTATGTCTGTCTGTGCATGTGTCAGCAGTGAAATGAGAGAGTGTAACTGAGAAAGGGCTACAAAGGTCAGAATGATGCCTATGAAAAGGGTGGACAAAAAGAAGTCAGTAGCCTGAAATAAGGAATGGCTTTTGGTAATAATACTTATAATGACAATGAAGGTCAAGGGAGTATGGGAAATAGGGGAGGACACTCTTAAGGTAAGGTGGTAATTTCACTCCTAGATGTGAAACAGAATCCAGGAGGTACAACAGGAAGGAAGCCAGGGTGCAGAAGACTAGATGAATGGAATATATAGAAGAAATGGCAGCCTGATTAAGAGAAAGTGAAAACAGCAGTCAACAGTGATGCAGAGAAATCTGAAGGTGCTTTACACCTTACAGACCCTAGATGGCAGAAAAGGAGGGATGAGAGAAATGGTTAAGGACTAAGTGCCTTTTGGAAAGTAAGAAAGACATCCCAGACCATGAAGCTCAACTCTGCCCTCCAAAATCAATTCAAATTCCACCCTTTCATGAACCCACAATTCCCTAGCTGAAGGCCTAGACTCCCCAGTGGACTTCTGGTCTTACAATAATGTCCATTTCCACTGTGAAGAAATGCTCTTCCCCTATGAACTTCTGTAAAAGTCACCATCTTGTCTCCTCTTGCCTCTATATACTCCACTGCTAAAGGGAGGGGCTTAGTAGCTTTGACTCAATGAGGATATTAATACACAAATGCACATAGGAGTGCACTTAAGCAGCACACATTATTTCTAAGAGAAGGATGTCAGAAGCCATGTCAGAGGAATTGTAGCCAGCATTGGGCTTGAGGAGTATAGCCCACTGTTTGCGTCTGAGGGATTGTCTCCTGAATAACCCCATCCGCTGAACAGCAGAAAAAGGCAACACCACTCAGTTAAATTGGTTCAACTGAAATTCCAGAAAGAATAACTTAAGAAACATGTATAGTTAGAAAGACTATCGGTATGTTTTGCCAACTGCTATGGATAAAGTTACCTAGGGAAAACAAAAACATATTCTTGGTAGCTGAGGACTTGCTAGGATTGGAAGCACAAAGTACAGTTACGAGGGCCCATGGGTTTCACCTATGAGAGACAAGTCTATGATTAACAGATGGCAGGTGAGTTTCAGTGCCCACTGTTAAGTTCAATCAAATTTGATTTTCTGTGTTTTATAATTATTACTGGAATTTGCTGATATACCTTGAGAACATAAACACAATGGAATAGATAAATTTTCTCTATATGATAAAGAAAAAGTAAAAATTCTTTTACTTGTGATCCTTTGATTAAGCTTAACAGAAAGATAGTAGGAAGACTGATTGTTTGGTTACCGTAACCTACACCCTAACAAGGAAATTGGCCAAGAGAAAATACTTGCTTTCTATAAACTCTGTTATCTGTAATAGAAAATTAATTGCTTTATTTATAATGTAACTATGAGAACAGAACATAAGAGATATTTGGTTATATATGGATATTTTCATGGTAACTGCTTTTGTTCAAAGGGTATGTAAGATATCTGGGTGTTGAAGCTTTGTTGAACCCACAAGATAGCATGCACAAGGCCTGATCTACAAGGCTTCATCCAAAAGACAGTAAGAAGTCTAAAAGATATGTGGGTAAGGTGTATGTGTGTTAAAGCTTACAAGATGTAGGTGTGTGTGAGGTGTGTATGTGTTGAAGCTTTGCTTCGTCCACAAGATGTATGAATGTGTGAATGAGTGTGCTTTATGGGAAATGAAAAAAATAAGGTTGTTGAAGTTTGCTGTCACCCACTAAAGGCATATGTCTGTGTGCAAGATGTGTGTGTGATCTTACAGGAAAAATACAGTAGACAGTAAGTTTAAATAAGAAAACAACTGTATAAAGAAAAGCTGGAATTGTATATATACATACATACACAGAGAGAGAGAGAGAGAGAGAGAGAGAGAGAGAGAGAGAGAGAGAGAGAAAGAGAAGGAGAAGGAGAAGGAGAAGAAAGCCTAAATAAAGAGAAAAGTCTGGTGCCATCTATAAGAAGCTTGAATAAAGAGAAGTTTGGTCCCATCCATAAGAGGTGCGTATGAATGAGTAATTTCCCCTGCCGACTCCACATCCAATTCCTCAAAGCCCTGACCTGCCAGGGCCCGACCCCTGCAGGAGGAAATACTCTGAGGAGAGATAATGTCCAGCCAGTGAAACAAACAGGAACAAATCAAGAAAGACACTCAGAGGACAGTCATCTGTGGGCCTCTCCTAGCTTCTTGGGATCCATTAAATGAGCAAGTGGCACCAACAGATCCAGGGCCTGTTTGTAGTTCAGCTCCTTGTCCCCATTATATGATGTTTACCTTTCACTGTGGATCATCCACATCAAAGTAATGCATAAAAAAACCCTTAAAACAAACAAACAAGCAACAAAACTTTTGGAAAAATTCATAAGAAAATTGTCAACAATACAAAATCAAACCAACTAACTCAGTGGCTATCTTAGATCTGAACAACAGTTCTAAGGGCTTCAAATTTAAAATATTTTCTTTAGAATAATATTTCTTTCACATTTATGAGAGCACAGACAATGAGACTTTAAGGAAACAAAGCAATGATATGAACTCTGTCTAGGTGCTCTCAAGACATATGGAAGATACCCACACAATGCAACCCATGCAACCACAACAACAATTATCTTGTCATCTGCGGCAAAACGGATGGAACTGGAACAGTGCATTAGGAAATTACTAGCTATAGAAACACAGAAGGTGAAGTACTGCATGTTCTCTTTCATGTGCAGAAAGGAAAAAAAAAAGATAAACTACCTCCCCTCCCCCGCCCTGCACACACCACAAACCATAACAGGCTCTGGGAGAGGGGAGGTGAGAACGAACAGGGGCTGGATAGGATCAATGTGCACTGCATGCATGTGTGGAAACAGAATAGCGAGATACAGTAGTCTGTACAATGAACTGTGCTAACTAAACCAAGAAGATTAAAAAGAAAGTCCTGCCTAACCCAAGTCTAACCAGACAGAATGGACTAAAAACAAAAACGCAGTAAAATACCACTGGGTTATTTTAGGAATGAACACTGTGGAGGACATTATGACCTATTTAAGAGGAACCACGAAGCACTACATACCAACACCTAACAGTCAAACAACAAAAAGACAGTTTTTCAGATTTACAAAGATGAAATATGGTAGAGAAACAGAGTTAACCCTAATATATAAAGAAGCAAATAAAGGGCAGAATAGAGAACAAAAATTCATTAATAGTCTACAGATCACATGATTATCTCAGACTCAGAGAAAGCATTCTATAAGGGGCATGTCTTAAAAAAATCATAAAGTGAGGAATAGAGGAAAACTTCTTAATAAACAGGTGTGGATCATGATCACATTACATCTAAGGGACTGGAAAGCATCACCCAAGGGATTGCAAAAGGACTCCCTTTAAAATTTGGTACAACAAGGACACCAACTATCATTACTTGTGAATAAAGACTTGCCTATGTTTTTTAAAGCCACCTCTCCACTCCTGCTGCCTCCAGCTAAGGCCAAAATCTCATTCCCCTGTGTTTACAGATCACTGTAGAAGCTTGCTGTGTTTCTCTGCTTATAAGGGCTCTAATCAGGCAGACCAGAGGACAGTAGACTTTCTGTGAAGTTTAAGGTAGACCCTGCCATTATAGCATAAACTGAGCTATAAGTGATCCACAAACAAACAGATGTGTCTGTAACCCAATTACCCCGCATCCCATAAGTGGTAGGCCATATACAGCCCGGCCACATTTTCTTGGGCTCTATAGTATACCATCATGCTTTTTTCAAATGAAAATTCCTCTATTTTCACTAATTCAATACAAACCAACAAATATCGGTGAAGGAAAATCTATTTTTCTTCGTTACATACAGCATAGGTTGCCAACTAGAAATTAAAACCAATTATTTAGGTACATTGCTCATTATTCTCAAGACCTTATTTCCCCTTTAAATTTATGGCCCTTAAGAGGACAATTTACTGGAAATTACGTCAACAGTACTGTAAAGGTTTTGATCTAAGCAGGACAAATCAGAGCAGCTGGCAGCCAAGTCATCCTTCTGTCTTTTAGGGCAGAATACATCAAGAATGAGAGAAGCTGCCAATAACAAAACTTGATTCAATGAGGCAGATTATGATGATACTGATGGGACTTTGCTTTCAGTAAGCGGGAAGGGCCCAGAATTCTGCTAGCTACAAGAAAACATGGTAACCCATCTCCTCCAGATCTTGAGATAAAACTTGGTTGTGAGCCAGAGGTGGTGGTAAACACCTGTAATGATCCTCTGATGCAGATCATAAGCAATCAAACAAAAATCCAACATCTCAAACAGTACAAAATGCCAAGTCTATGCATCCCTATTTCAAACAGTGCACAAAAACAATTATTTTAAACACAACTAAAAATAAACTTCCACAACAGGCCATCCTCAGCTATTCATCAAGTTTAAGGCCAGCCTGGGTCACATGAATGCCTGTCCCTGCCCCGACAGAAACACAAGTACTGCAGACTGGCAGAAACACCTAGTGTTTCAGACAGAACACAGAATTCTTTTTCGTATTTGAAAGTAGGGTATGCTAATTAGCTTGAATTAGCCAGTCTGTAAGGAGTATATGTATGCATATGCTTACAAACAGATGCCACGTTTAAATGTTACATTTATCTGTCACAAATGTAGCAAATATTTCTAAAACATGAGGACTTTCTGTAAGAAGTGTGGCAATCACTAACCCCACAAAGAGTTAGGGAAAGCAAATTTGTGACAGAAGGAGGGGATTATGGTATAGACCAAAGCAATTGTCAAGGAAAGGGCAGAACTACAAAGGAAGCAGAAGGGCCTGGGATCCAGGTCTAAGCCTCAACTTCTGTTTTATTATGAAGACAATAACATCTTAAGGTTCTGTTCATAAGGTAACAGATTTCAAAGATAAAATGTTACAAGGACTTCCACAAGTTATTTATATATTCAGCAACTGATCACCTAATCTTGACCACTCTTCCATTACAAACATGAAAGAACCAGGGTTTATAAAATAAACAGTATTTTTCTCTACAAATATTGAGGATTAAACATCATATTCATAATGATGTTTATGTTTAAGTTATTGTCAAATGTAACTGTAATGAAGACTAACTTAAAACTGTCCGTAGTTCCCCTCCACATTCAATACAATGGGAAGAGGGATGGAAGTGGTGTGAGTCTTAAAGCCTAGCACTTGGGAGGCAGAGGCCAGGGGTAGAGACAGGTGGATCCCTGAAGCTCACTGGCTAGCTAGTTTAACAGAACTGGTGAGCTTCAAGTTGAGTGAGAGACCCTGTCTCAAAGAATAAAGGTGGAGATGGATCAAGGAAAGATATTTGGCTTTGACCTTTTTTTCATGTGTACATACACACGTACCCACATTAACAAGTACACACAATACAATCACAATCACACACACACACAGAATGAATAATAGAAAGATACACTCAGAGCTCATCATGGCCCACAAAGGCTGATGAGACCTGGCCTTGCTCCTTTCCTGGCTTCATGGCTCATTGTGTGTAGTATGCTGCCATCACAAGGCTTTCTCTGCTCTTCCACACCTCCTGCCTGTTCTGCTTCAGGGGCTCATAGACATCTCTGTAGGCTCTGCCTTACAGCTTCTTATGGCTTTTCAATCTTGGTTTCAAATGGACTGCCCAATCTAAACCATCTCTACAACTCTAGAAATAACCCTGTTGTGCTGTTCACAGAACTCCTATTACAGTCTAAAATCACACAGCTCATTTATTTATTCATCTTTTGTCCTGGTCACTATCAAGTTACCTTGCCTGGTGGTCACTCAATTCTGATCCTGAGGTCATGCCTGATTACTGCCCTTAGCAAGTATTCAGCAGTTAGTATGTGCTGAGTGAATCAACAATCTCTGTGTCCTACATCAGGCCATGCAGGGTCTTAGAAGAACAGGAATCATCATCCTAGATGTAACCTTGAGTGCTGGGAGTAAGGCAGGGTAGCTAGCTGTGGAGCTTCAGAAGCACAGCTCACCGGTTAGCAAAGACTACAATGAGTCTACCTCAGTTTGACAAAGTCATATAGAGGATTGTCTCCTGAATGCCCTTTGCCACTGCTGAGCCCTGTTGTGCTTGTTGCTACCATGGTCTCCCTGTGTCTCTTGTGGTAGGAAAGTTCTGGCGGGGAGGTCTCTAACCCCTCACTAGGCAGTGTTACTGGCACACATAACAATGGTGGTGATTTTCCCTCCAGCACTGCCACTCAGTTAAACTAGTGATTCATCTGAAACTCCAGAAACAATAACAACAACAAAAAAGTATAGTTAGGAAAATTAGGTGTTTCCCTCTCCCTTTTTGAAAAATACTTTTATTGATAATCTGAGTTTCAAACAATGTATCTCGATAACACCCTCTTCCCATTTCTCCTAGTTACAGAATTAGATTAGGATGTTTTGCCAGCTGCCTTAGAATCAGTAACTTAGGAAACAGTAACCTAAGGAGTAACAGAGAAGTAAGAAAATGTATTTTTTGCTAGGGACTTGTTAGGTCACTATTAGTAAAGCTAAAACAAAGAAAGCATAATTGCTAGGGCCCACAAGTTTTGCCTATGAAAAGCAGGCCCACGATCAAGAAATAACAAATGAGTTTCCGTGCCCATTGTTAGGCTTGAACTTCCTCGACCACAAGTAAAATTGATTCTTTCCTGGTTTCTATAATTAAAAGTTTGCTGAGTTTGGGGTGCACCTTGAGGATATAGAGCTATGCAGAGATTCTCCTTTTACCTAAGAAAAGGGGTCAAAAGACCCCTAACTTAAAGTTTTCTAGTTATAATGAACTTGTTCCACTGTGTTAACTAAGTAAGAATTGTGTTTGGTTAGGATCCTTTGACATGTCCGTGCTTAATCATGTGTGGGTATTGACAACAACCGTTTTTTAAAATATGTAACTTGTAATCATTCACTGGGAAAAATAGGACTCATGATTAAGATGTGATTTTTTCTTACATAGAGGGAATTGTTTAAAAGATATATAGGTGTATGGGAAATAATAAGAGAGAAGAGAAAGGAAAAGGGAAGCTTGCAAGATGTGTGGGTGAGATCTATGTGTGTTGGAGCTTTGTTTCTTCCATAAGGATGAAGGAGTTTACAAAAGGAAGCTTATAAGATGTATGGGTGAGATGTGTGTATGTTGGAGCTTTGCTTCTTCCACATGAAAAAGAGGAAGCTTACAAAATGGGTATGGATAAGGGGTGTGTGTGTGTGTGTGTGTGTATGTGTGTGTATGTGTGTGTGTTAAGCTTACAAGATGTATGTGTGTGTGAGGTGAGTGTGTGTTGAAGCTTTGCTTCATCAAGATGTGTGTGAATGTGTATGTGTGATTTTATGGAGAGGATATAGAGAGAGTAGAAAAAGAATAGAGAAAGAGAGACAAAAGGCCTGAATAAAGAGAGAAGTCTGGTCCCGTCTATAAGAGATGTGGTTTTATTCATATTAATTGCTGACTGCCTCTCCCTCCTGGGTCACTGAACTCTTGCTGGAGCTGGACCTCGGTACCTGAGTACTGCAGAATTCCTTCAAGAAAAGAGCAATCTTAAACGTATGGCCCTAAACAGTCGAACTTTCTAGAGTATTTAAGAAACAGATATTACAAAGGCTTAAAAACTGCTCACAGAGCTAGATGGTGGTGGTGCACACCTTTAATCCCAGCACTTGGGAGGCAGATCTCTGTGAGTTCAAGGCCAGCCTGGTCTACAGAGTGAGTTCCAGGGCAGCCAGAGTTACAACAGAGAAACACTGTCTCAAATAAATAAATAAATACAAAACAAAACCAGACAAACAAAAAATAACAAAACTGCTCACAGTACATGGAGACATTATAAATTTGAGTTAGATAAGCATAGGCTGATGATTAAAAGATAATTTACCTGAGGGTGTGTGGTAAGCAAGGAGGATCCGGAGACATAAGATACTTTCTCATAATGGGACTGGATAATCCAGTTGGAGCTTCCTAGGGCATACCCAGAGCTCAGAGGGGTCACCTGGACAGCACCAAAAAGCTCCTAAAAAGAACCACACAGAGAACACGCCAGCTATCAGCAAGCTAGTCAGTTTACTGGAAAAAGCAACAGGAATGCTCCCATTTTAAAGCAACCTGAAAACATGTGGAAACAGTGGAGTCTGTGCAGCAGATAATGGCAACAGTCCTGCAGTCTCTGCCACCTCAGTTTCCACTCAGGTTTTGTCACCAGGTCACAGGCCCAGGCGTTAAAAGGCAAGGGTGACAAGTTACCAAGAGCCAAAGACTAGTCTTCCTTCTCCACTCTAGGTTAGGTTCCAGCTCTGAGGGGCTCCAGCTGCAGGCCAACAGCAGAGCAGGAATCCTTCCTTATCACTTAGGTCAGCTTTCAAGTCACCCTTGGTAAACTGGTTCTCTGTTTCCTGTTGCCTTTGTCTCAGCTGGGTAAAGCTGTGTCTGGCTTCTCAGGTGATAGGATGGGACAAATACCTTTCTCCAGACTCATCACCAGCTGGCCCCCCAGTTCTTGCTGGTGTCAGGGAATGGGACTGATGAATGAGCACCACTAAGAAGCAAGGAGGGTAGAGAAAAACCACCTACATTCTTTCTTCTCCAAACTAGCAGAGAGGTGAAAGGGCAGCTGGAAAAAAGAGGGCTTCAGGAGTCCCCCAGGGACTCAACACAACTGACAGCACTTACGAAAACACTCACAAAGATATCAACACTCACAATTTTCTGAGAATACCCCACCAGCTGGATTTTACTCAGGGCAGAGTTCACCTCCTGCATTGTATAGCATCTCCTCCAGGTTGACACTTCCACTGCATCCTTGAGAGGAGAAGGCAGCAGCCTGTAAACACAACACAGTGTCAATCACTAGGTGAACATGTCATCAATTAATAGAGATTTCTAATAATATGACTTTACTTAAGTTCGCCAATTTATCGGCACAGGACTGTTCATGGATACTTTCATAATCATTATGTATTTAAGGTCAGTATTACTGTCTCGTCTGATTCTAATATTTGACTCTTCTCTTTTTATGTCAATCCAAGAAAAGATTATCAATTTTATTGATTTAAAAAAAAAGTGTGTATGTGGTGGCTCAGTGGGCAATAGTGCTTCTGAACAAGCTTGATGACATGAGTTCAACCCCTGGAATCTATTTAAAAATCTAGACACGGTGGTGGACATCTGTAATGTTACTATGAGATGGGAAATGAGACAGGAGAGACAGGAGAATCAGCAGGAAGCTCATGGGCCGGATAGTCTGGAGTATGTGACATAGAGACAGAAACCTGAGGGCCCTGCCTTAACAAGGTGGAGGGTGAGAACCGATTTCCAAAAGTTGTCCTCTGACTGCCACACAGGCACCATGGCACACTCACACCCACAATCTCACCTGCATGCACGGACGGACACACAGACACACATTTTAAACCTTTTGATTTCATTTTCCTCTTATGTTTCTATTTTATTTATTCAGCATATAGTTGAGATTTTTGAAAATCTAGCCTGGTAGTCCCTACAGTCCAACTGGACTGTCTAGTCCATTCACTTTTATTTTCATTATGGACAGAGTTGGACTGTATCTTCTAATTTAATTTTTGCTGTTTGTCTCACCTCTTTTCCCACTATTTTCTGATGCAGCTTTTTACATTTCTATTATGATTTTTTGAGTTAGTTTATTAATAGTGTTCAAAGAGTTGTCATATATACTTTAAAATGATTTATTTCATTTTTATTTTTCATGTGTATGTGTGAATGTCTGTATGTGTATCATGTGAGTGGGTGATACCATGGAGACCAGAAGAGGGAGCCAGATCCCCTCAAACTGGAGTTAGAGGCAGTTGTGATCTGCTGTGTGGATGCTGGGAACCAAACACAGGTACTCTGCAGGAGCAGCAGACACTCTTAACCACTGAGCTGTCTCTCCAGCCCTGTTATCATATACACTCTAACTCAGAACTTTCCATGTTCAATTGTGTTTCCTCCCTGCAGCGCTGGGGATGGAACCTAGGTCCTTGCACATTGTAGATGATGCTCTGCCTCTGAACTATACCCCACACCAGGCATTTCTACCCAACATCTCATATTCTCTTTCCTGTTCACAAAAGATAAATGAAATAAACTTTACCAGTGGGCTGAGAAAAGGACTGAGTTTAACACAGGTGAGGCTTGGTATAAAAGAGGGGAACAAAATATGACCTGTGACCTTTAATACCACCATCAAAAACATCCCTTTGATAAATAAACATTTTTTGCTCCAATTATTCCAATGATTAAGAGGAATAATCTGTAAGACTGACCTGTGTGAGACTGACGGTACAATCTAGGTCAAAGTGCTTCTGGTGAACTGAATGCATGCATTAGGCTCTACTCTCCCCCCAAACACACTGAACAGCAAAGGGTTTCATTTTCTCTCCCTCACACACCCATTCTCATCTGTACTCAAATGGTTCCCCTTCAGATTCAAACTCAAGACTCTTAGCTGTATTCTGTTTTCAGTGCCAGGTTTCCCAGTGCTGGAAGCCCACCTTCTCATCACCTCTGTCTTTTACATTTTAGATGGGCAACACATTGCTACTCCAAACCTAGACCACAGCCCTTTTTTCAGATCTCATGACAGCATCTGGGCCAAGTACTCTCTCACATGCTCAGGGAAGATGCCTGCCTGCCTATTGCCACAGCCCAGATCAAATGTGGCAGTGTGAGCAAACCGTAGACAAGGATTTCGGTTGCTGCAATGCCCGAGGATTGTGGTCCATTGGCTCTTCTTCATCTTTTCAATTGTATAGCTGTGAAAAATCTTATCGAAACATTGCCCACACTTCTCATGAATAAAACTAGCCCCTGAGTGGGCCACTGCTGGCTGGAATGGGACCCAGCTATTCTATTCAAAAGTAAATTGTAATCACTTCATGGACTTCCAAATTCTGGTATGAGAGCTACCCAAGTTAATTGCAAGTGCATCATAAAAAACTGTTCCTAGAGTAAATGCTGATCTTCCCAGAAAGGGATAAGCCTTAAAAGAAGCCAGAGAGCTTAGTTAGAAAGCTAGAAACAAATAGTTCATCCTTAACTCATTCCCCCAGTTAATGAAGGAACATAGCAGGCCTGCACTGACCTAAAAGTAAACTTTCCCAGGACTTAAAAAAGAAAGCTTCCTGAGTCAATAACACCAACAGATAGGATCGGAAATTTATAGCTGTGACTCAGGAAAAATAAATACGTTCCAAGGAGCTAAAAACCAAAATAAAATTCTCCTCTAGTGCCTACATGTCCTTTGCCCTATTTGACCTAGGTAATTGGAAGTTACCTAGGAAATTCAGCCAGCAAGACATCCAGCAGTCCTAATTGACCATTGTGTCATGTTATGTGGTCTCTGTTGATAATTACAAACTTTAAAGCTTGCAGCTACAGAAGAAAGGACACCACTTATCTACATGGGCTCCTTCTGAGATGTGCCTGACTCCTGCATTCCGTTAGATAAGCATTCCTGCAGTTTGCTACTTAAGCCACAGAAAAGTCTTGGTCAAAGAACAAACGGACAGGAGAGACGAGGCAAATGAACTAACTGGGGAATTAGATTGAATGGCCTAGAGAACTGAATTGCTAGCTTAAAGAACCTTTGTTTTATTCCCTTAATGTTGCACATCGTAATTTTCTTTGATTTTACTCTTTATTTTTCTTGATTCTTCTTTATTTTACTATTAAAGAAAATGCTCCTGTGTGTCAAAATCATACATAAGGCATAATCTATGCGAGTCATTAAAGCACGTTTAGTGTGCCAACTAGGGTCCCAGAGAAGAGTGAGGTACTGTGCTCACTTGTCATAGCCTTCATTGTTTACCCTTCTTCATGGAGACTGAGGAAACCATCATGGGGACTAGAGCTGGACTTGACCCCCTGCAGCCTATCAGGGAGCAGGGAAGCAGTCAGGAAGCACACTTTGGACAAGGCCACCGGCAGGACATTGTTACAGCTTCTCTACTCCAGGCAGCCCAGAAACTACTTACTGCTTTAAGAAAGGAGAGATTTCTCTCAGAGGTATTGTGACAAGCCTGGATTTCAACCCAAGGTTATTACTAAGCTCTGACCTGCAGTTAACTTATTTGTAAAAGGGGGGAATACCAAAGTTTCTGTAAGGGGGATGGATGACACAGTGGATGCACAGTGTCTGCTGCAGCCACACTGACAGACACCACAGCAGGAAGCATATGCACTGTCCCGCACCCCAGAGGGATCTCTGATGAGTGGTGGTGGCTCTGAACTCACTCTCCAGGGTCTTGAGAAGGAAGCCAAGCTACTACCCCATCCTAAGTTCCTCTTTAAGTTCCCACAACCAGGGACTCCAGTGCTTGGACCTTCCAGGACGGCTCTCCAGGAAAAATGGTGACTTCTCACATGGGCTGCATGAGAGCCGGAGGGCTATCATGGGAGTGGCTAGAAGTGCAGAGTGCAGCCCTAAGCACACCACTCTTTTCAGGTGAGCGTTTTACATGGCTCCCCTGCGACTGGCTCCTTCCTCTAGGAGACTGACTGAAAAGTCACAAACAAGGCTGGACTCCCAGCTACTTTTCCTCTGTGAGTTCCCTTACCTGTCACTCGGTAACTGGCACTTCTACCACCCAAGGTAGCACTAAGCTTTCCTCCCAGCTAGGGCTGAAATCTGCTGGAGATTAAACTGTCTTTTAGTTAGTCAACAGCTGGAGTCAGGGTCTGAATCTTGTGGGAACATTGTGAGCATGAACATGGGAAGTAGCTACCGTTTTTGTCTTTGGTAACCCAGAGTCTATTTTTAAAGAGGGTACTGGGGTCTTTTAGATAGGAAAGCAATCACTTAAAGTCATGTAAAAGGGCTTGTGAAAAGCTCAAGACTTCTTAGGCTAGAACTTACACTGAAGACATCACTTTTACATAGAAACCTCCCCTCCATGTTTCTGACAACAGTTCAGTAGAGAACTGCTGCGATGGAAGCAGGCTTGCTAAATATGCTTTTACTTTTAATTTTAGTAATATATACTGAAATAGTAATGCATCTTTTTATCCTATTCTGTCACATTAACTTCATTCTCATTTTTGTATATGCTGCACTGAGTACTCAATACAAATAACACACACACACACACACACACACACACACACACACACACACACACACAATGGCTGTTCAAGATAAGAAAAGGACCTCCAATCCTAAATGGCTCCTATTTGCACTGCACTAGCAGGTGGGGTTAGAGGTCACTCTGAAACAGTGAGAACTATGAAAAACATCCAACAAAAACTCAAGTGAGTACAACAGGAAACTGAGCAGTCCAACTTTGGTCTCAGGTCTGACTTTCTGGGTTAGGGTTTTGTGGTAGGTCATTTCAGACAAGGCTCCCCGTGACACCCTATCATGTATTCACTACCTTGTGTAGGCCCCTCTCTGAGCATGGACCAAGTGCTTCTTCTCACGAAGAGAGCATGACAGACATGATGGGCTTATCCCTTTGGCGATTAGACTCTAGGAGGGACTCCAGGATGCCCACTTGTTCTTGCCCTGTTTTTGCACGCTCTGATGAAACCAGCTGCCACGTGGTAAAAAGTTCAGCTGATGGGCACATGGGAAGGACCTGAGGGGAGGCCTTAGTTCAGCCACCAGATAGGCGAGCCTGTGAGGGGTCCTGTCCATTTGGGTCTGGGTTTGCCTACACCCTGCTGTGAGATGCAGAAATGGAGAAGCTGTGCAGTGTCGGGGCTCTGATGGTGTAACGCACCTGCAGTCCCAGCCATCCAGGAGGCTAAGGCAGAAACACTTCCACCCTCAGTTCAAGGCTGGCCTGAGGAATGTAGTGCGATTCCATCACAAAACATGCAAGGTTCTGGGTTTGTGTCTCGAAGGCAGTGTTTAGTGCCAACTAAGTTTGGCTTTTGTCAGGCATCCTCAAAGTCATTATAATAAACCAACTATACAGAACAATTAGCAACAGACTGTTTCTCATATCTAATTTAACTTGATTTTCTTCCTGCTTTTAGTTGAAATATTAAGCATTTACTTAACCTCCATTCTTCTCTATATCTCTAAATTGAGGGAAAATATCTTCCTTATAAACAACATCAAATGAATGACAAATAGTAAATTTATTTTGTTAAGAAATACAAACTTGTTCCTCACGGTCCATAGGGGACTGGTTCCAGGAATTCCTGAACACACCAAAGTCTGTGGATGCTCAAGTCCCTCTAACAACACCACGCCATTTATACAGTCATGTGCAAAGTCTCCAATATACTTTACTATTATTTTTTTAAATTAGAGATAAGTCTTCTTATATAATTGAAAGTAGGCCTGAACTTCACAGCTTAATAAAGCAATTTTCCTGTCTCAGCAGGGTGTGGCACTATGCTGGACAGCTCTATAACATTTAGATCACGTTTAGGTTACTGACCATACACAGTGTGTGGTCATAGTGCAATATAAATGCATTGTAAATGGTTTCTAGGCTTTACTGTTCAGCGAATAATGTTGAGCACAAAAGCAATATTTAGTTAGGTAGTGGTGGCATAAGCCTTTAATCCCAGCACTGGGAGGCAGAGGCAGGTAGATCTCTGAGTTCAAGGCCAGCCTAGTCTACACAGTGAGTTCCAGGACAGCCAGAGAATACATCAGAGAAACTCTGTCTCAAAAAATAAAATAAAATAAAACAAAACCAAAAACACACCAGAAGTAGCATTTTCCTGAATAGTTTCCACCAGCAGTTGGTTATACACACTAATACACACACACACACACACACACACACACACACACACACACACACAGAGCATATACATACATAGTATATGCATGTATGTATATTTACATAGACACACAACAGCCTAAATTCATTGGATAGCTTATTCTATTTAGTACCTTATATACTGTTTATGTCTTATAGATCTTAACGTACTGTTATTTCTCTATTTGGAAATGTTTAGAAATTCCCTTTTCATAAAAGTATGACAGCTACATTCTCACAAATAATCTAGAGATTTTTTTCTTATTAGCTAGACTAAAATCTTAAGTTAGGGGCCAGTCAAATGTACTATTGGCTTTTTCAAAAGAACAAGACTTCATTATTCTTTGGTTTAATGCTAAGGCTTAACTTAGAATTCTTTTGTCTCTTTCTTGGCGTATACTGGATGATTTCACCAAGTCAGTTATTTTTGTCCAACCCATCACTTGTATCAGAATGGTTTCTTGCTGCATTTGAACCTACCTAGCTTACAAAGTCTTACCCCTTGGCTGTATGCTTAAGTGTTAGGGGCCCTTTTCTACAGATGTACCATAATGTCAGTACTTTGTAGTTATTCAACAAGTCTGATTCCATACCTACATCCACTCTGGCTAACACTACTTTCCCTTGACACTGGATCACTCTGTTATATATAACTATCTCCTAACATCTTGTTGGACTGAAGCTTTCCCTAAAACTCCTATGTATATGTGAGGTCACACTTAAAGCAGGGCACTTACAGATCCACTTAAAGCCATTAGGATTATTAGCTGACTTAGGATAAGAAGGATAAGGAAACCCAGAGGGAACTGGTTCTGTTTCTGGCTTTCTAATTTATCAAAGTCAAATTTTTCACAGTCTAAATTTTTCATAAGTACTTTCTAAAAGATTTCATCGTTTCATTCTTTTCTTATTGCACTTGAGTGCCTAATAAACTTCTTTCCTGGGCCCCTGACATTGAGCCAAAGTTCTGTTGCCTCTTCCCGCATCTTACCAGCACAACCAGCTACCAAAGATCATGGGGTTTCGTTAAAAAGTTAAGACCTTCAAGCCTTCGGGGACCACTTAAAGGCAGACAATGAACACATTGATCGGGTTCTAAGCATTTGCTGAACAAATGGACAGACTGTAAGAGTGGATTATGAAGAATACAAGAAGCAAAACTGTGTGTAGCCTCAATAAAGACCATTTGACATCTGCGCTGCAGGGATAGGTCAAAGGTAGGCCTGATGCTCTACACTCAGCTTAGCAAAAGTGAAGCCTCAAAACCAGACATTTCTCAATATTAATTGGAAACACTATAACCCTTGATTTTTGTTTCAAACCAAATTATCTCTAGAAAGAACAAAGGCAATTACTTTGGCTAGCAAAGCATGATACGCACTATTTCAGAGGGTGTCCAAATGGTCTTTGCCTCAACTCTACAGTCACTGAACAAAACAAACTCTTCCTTATATTTTGGCCTTTTAAGTGGACTTGCTGACCAGGACAGACTCATAGACAGATGAGCCAAACTTTCGCTGAGTCTCAGTAGAAAGTAATGGAAACGTATTTTTTCCATCAACATCCATGGAGTTTGGATATCATGCATTGGTCCCTCAGGCTAACTTAATGACTTACAATGAAACAGAGGGCCTGGGATCACAAGGCTCAACAGTCTGTGAAGACCCCCCCGTAAAGAGTCCCTCCCATGGATATCTTCTAAAACTGTAATTTATGCTCAGAGATAACAACACAATTCTATGTATTTTACAGAGGAGTCCATCAACTCTCAAAAAGCCTGGCTGACAATGTTAAAGCAGAGGCAAGTGTGGGCTTTGTCAACTTGTTTTCAACAAGAAAGGTGGCACCTAAGATGAATTAGGCCTGGAAGGGAGGTGTACTCTGCTTGCTATAAGTGGATTAGTCATGTTCTTGGTGCTGGGTTAAAACACCAAGACCAAAAGCAACTTAAGGAAGAAAAAGAATTTATTTTGGCTTATGGTTGGTTCCACAGGGTTAGAGATTAGAGTCTGTACTGGTAGGGGAGGCATGGTGGCAGGAGCAGGAAGCTGAGAGAAACTATAAGCCCTTAAAGCCTGCCTCCAGAGGTGTAACACTGAGTGCACTGAAGGTTCTACCCCGTGATGTACTTCCTCCAACAAGGCTGTACCTCCTAAAGGTCCCATAACTACCCAAACAGCACTACCAACCGGGACCAAGTATTCAAACATGTGAGTCTATGGGGGACATTTCCCGTTTAAACTACACCACCAAATGTCTTGCTAAAGTGGGTAAGGCTATTTTAAGAACTTCACTCACAGCACTCATGTGGTCCACTCAACACCCTGCAGAGCGGTTAACACCCATCTTGCTTTTACAAATGAGATAATAAAGCCTAGAAGAAATGAATCGATTTAGCTACTAAGAAACAGAGCTGAAATCCAAACTCTAGTCTGTGTGACCTAACCCATACTTGTCAAATTTCCACCTATTATACAGTCAGACCTGATAAATTCCTCAGCAAACAGTCAAGGAATGTCAGAGCTAAGAAAACACTTTTAATATGCATTTTAAAGCCTCCTGCAAATGAGCCTTCTTCTTATGTTCTTAATTCTTTAGTGCTTATGAGAAGATTATGACACTATCTTACGATTTTTATCATTTTTTAAAAAACAGAATCTCACTAGTAGCCCAATATGCCCTTGAACCTCTAATTTTCCTGCCTCTGGTCCCTACCTTGCAGGTGCTAGAACTACAGGTGTGCACCATCACACATAGCAATACCTTATAATGACTTTTTTTTTTTTTTTTTGGGTTTAGTTTTTTGGGACAAGGGTTTCTCTGTTTTAACTCTGGCTATCCTGGAACTCACTCTGTAGACCAGGCTGGCCTTGAACTCACAGCGATCTGCCTGCCTCTGCCTCCCGAGTGCTGGGATTAAAGGCGCACCACCACTGCCTGGCAACTTTGTTCTTAAGTATGACTATGAATTCTAATCTTATAAAACAATTATATTAAAAATATCAGACACCAGAGTAGTTTTTTAGGAGGAATATTTTGCTTTAAAATTGCTCATTAACAATCTAAACTTTATAGTAAATCTGAGAAAATTCTATTGTATAGGTTTTCCTTTCCTTCAAAACCCCATCTCCTTTCTCAGGAAGAGTAAACTGTGCTGTCAAAATTAGGAAGAAGGATGGCTAACATCTTCTATATAAATCTCAGGCACGTGTCAACTGAAGCAAGAAGTCATGCAACTGTCAAAAAGCAAGAGTAATAGGATTTTTGAATATACATACTAATAATAAATCGAATGTTAAGTCTAACCAACTCCAAATGATTTAAGAGAATTTATCATATTTTTTTGACCAATGAGCTTGAAATTCTTTAATTTGTTGTCTTCTTTACTTGATGACCTTATTACTAACTCAAGCTACTTAGATGTATTAATTCTAGGCACTCAACTAAGATCTACTTTGAGAATCCTTGTGTAGTTTGAAGTAAAATTAGGGGCTCAAGTCTCAAATCTGACTCCCAGTGATTTGCTTAGATCACACAGGATTTTATTTTAATGTATAAGCCAACACTTAAAAAAATCACCCATAAAGCTGCCAGATTTGAGCTTTTTATTTAAAAACAAAACAAAACAAAACAAAACAAGGGGCAGCTCACATTCCTAAATAGCCAAGATACATTCAGTGTGCTTCAGCTGCCTCAGTACAGTGCCAGCCAGTCCAGGCCCCATCTCCTGCCTCTATTTTAGAGAAGTCATGGATTACATCACCTAGGGAAACATTCAATGAACTAAGCCATAAAAGCTCATTTCTCAATGGAGCATGCCTCAGTCCCTTAGAATACTAGGCATCAGAGGAACCTAAAGGTAGAAGGCATCCTTCAGCACTAAATCCTTCAGCTGACCAAAGGAAGCATTTCTAGTTCCTGGCCCAAGGCGAAACTCTAGCGCTCTGCTGTCTGATGCCAACTAAAGAATAAAGAGCTTTTGAAAAAATTCTACTTCATCTCCTAAGAAGTATTTTTTCTGAGGTAGAACTACCCCCACCCTCAACCTCAACCTCACGTACACGTGCGAGCGTGTGTGCGCACGCACACACACACACACACACACACACACACACACACACACACACACACAGATGTGCTTATCCATGCGTGGGAGCAGAGAGCCACAGACTGAGACCAGATGTCCTCCTCTCTTATTTTCCACCTTATTTTTGGTACAAAGTCTCACTGAACCCAGAGTCTGCTGTTTAGGCTAGACTTGCAGGCCAGCTGAGTCCCGGGACGTGCCTGTCCCTTCCTACCCTCCCCCAGCACCAGGTCACAGATGCTCACCAGTGACTGCTTTAAGGAAGGTGCGGAGGTGGGAACTCACGCTTGCAGGGCAGGTGCTTCCCTAATGAGTCGTCACCAGCCTCCAAGAGTGCTTCAGTTTTAACGTCAGTTCTAACATTTATGCTGAGTTTATCCAGGACAGGAAAGGGACAAATCTAGTTTTTTGCTTTGTCACTTTAGCATTTTCTTTCCAATTAGACTCTCACCATTGCTGCCATCAATAACTAAGGTCCAACATGTGTTTCAAAGCCAAAATGTAAGCCCCGGTCAGGGCCAGATTGCACATCGGTCTGCTCCAGCAGTGCACTGTCTCTACTCTTCTTCCAAGGCGGTTTTTCCTTTTTCCTTTTGCTTACCAGGTGGTGGGATGAGAAACTGGTGGTTCTATTTCAACTAACACTTTCTTTTAAAATGGAGATTTGCTAAGCATCTGCTGAATGCCTCCAGGTCCCTGCCCTAACCCTCTCTTCTTTCAAGCTCTATTCATACTTTAATATCTTATTATGTTTTAAGGGTTTGTTTTTTTTTAAAAAAAAAAAAAAGGACTTTGCTCAAGGTCAAAGAAGAGGCAAATTAAGACTCAGAACTTGGCCCAACATTTGAATACCATTTCTGATGTGCCACAATTATTTGCAGCTGAGTACATAAGGTCTTAACAAGAGGAGATAAGCAAGGGAGGCCAAGGCATATGTGGTCTACTGCTGGGAAAGGAGGGAGGTTGTCTGGATCTGGAGGCCCATGTGGTCCAGCGTGCTCAAGGCAGAGAGTGGCTCAGTAATGGCTGAGAGAAAAGGGAGCTGATTGTAAATGACACATAAGAGGGGAGGGGCCCGGAGTAGCCAGATCCTTATTGACAGGAGACGTCCAGAAGATCCATGCAAGACAGGACAAAGGGTGCAGAACTTCCTTCCCTTTCCACTACACGAGGGGGATACGAGGAGGACTGCAGGACATGTCCTCAAAGGCTGACTCGTCAGAGTAGAGTGTGGACTCTGTAGCTGGGAGTGAAGGCAGCAGTTGCTGGGGTTAAAGACAGTCCAGGTCAAGGCTGACCAGTGTCTTCTACTGCCAGTGGGGGTCAGAGTGTAAGAACATGAGCTACCCACTTGCTCCCTCCATAGTACTTCTCCTTGACCTTACCTCTGACAGTCTAGTCTCTTGGTCCTTGCATGCCACTCCACCTAAATCTCATAGTCAATGACCTCCCAATTTCCACACGCAGGGGCCCCATCTCCATTTTACTTGCTACTTTAAGTCCTTTGTGCTTTTTCTGCACTTGGTTTCTATCAGTAGCTCTGACTTAGAACTTGCTTATGCAGCCCAGGCTGGCCTACTTGCAGACTTCCTGCCTCCCACTCCAGAGTGCTGGGATTACAGGCCCATGTTGCCACCCACAAGTCTGTGTTTTTGAAACATCTGTCCCTTGGCTCCCACTCACCTTCCTGTTTACTATTTTGCAGCTCCCTTTACACTTATGGATCCCTTTAAATCCCAACTCAAGCTTCTCTGAAGCTGTAGTCTTCCTCTTAATGTTCACTGTTACCACCCTAGCTCAGACTTTTGTCATCTGTTTCTGAAATGGCCCCCATGCTGATCTCCCTGTCTCCATATCTGCATGCCTCCTCACTCCCATGCTGCTTCCAGAATTCCTTTCTTCAAAACTACGTGGCATGTCACTCTTCCTACAAGCCTCTACTACTGACCTGCACACACTCAATGATGCAAGTATCAACCTCGCTTGTAAGAGACTGTACAACCTCATTCCAATCTGCCTCTCCCCTTCACCTCTCTCCCACTCATCAACTCTGAATCTCATCATCCTATGACATAATAGTCACGTGTGTGCGTGTAAGTACGTGTGGTGCATGTACATGTATGTGCTCACATGTGTGGGTATGTATGGACATCCAAATCTAATGCCAAGTGTTTTCCTTAATGACCCTCCCTTTATCTGATAATACCAGAGCTCACCAATCCCATCCAATCTAGCCAGACTGTTCCAGGGAGAACCTGCTCCCTCTTATGTGGGTTTTAGGGATCTGAACTCTGATTTTCATGAATGTGGGGAAAATGTTTTATCCACTGAGCTATCTCCCCACTGCCCAGCCTTTATATAAGAAAGTCTTTTCTTCCAGTTGATTGACATCTTCTAAGAAATGTACTCCACAGCTTCCTTAATCAGCAAGTACTATGTTCTTACTTTAAAAAAATATTTATTTATTTATTTATGGTGTGTATGTGCATGGGTACATATGTGACAAGGCACACGTGTAGACGTCAGAGGCCAAACTGTGATGTTTGGTTCTCTCCTTCTACCAGGTGGGTCTTGGGGACAAATTCAGGTCTTCAGGCTTGGTGGTAAGCACCTTTACCCACTGAGCCATCTTGCCATCCCTAGCTCTTTACTTTCTGAGTGTCAACAGCACTGTGGTGAAGATCTCTTAAGACAGTCCTGGCAAGACTTGAGCGACCTACTTACTGGATCATTAAACCAGAACCTCCATGGTAGAGTCACCTGCTCCTAAAGCTTACATACTCAGCATAGGGTCTAACTGTGCAAATTAAAGGAAGCCCTTTCACCTTTCACTCTTAACAAGGTCTGTGCTGAAGCATAAAATGAGACCAAAGGAGATTTGTGAAGCTCTGTAACCAATAAGAAGAGAGGGCTGTTCTTACCGCTGTATATCCTTATTCTTCCACAAGGAGGCAGACTGGGCCTTTGGCACTCTTTCAATGAAGTTCACCAGCTCTTCCATGAGAAGCCTGAGTTGAAACAAAACAAGAAAAATATTGGGAGAACAACTTGCTGTTAACACTGTACCTAGAAGAGGTGGATTCCCCCACTTCCTACTAGCCTGTCTCATGAGAAAGACATTTTAAACTGATGCAAGAAGTTGATATGTGCTTTGGGAATCAGAAACGCTCCACATACGGAGACCTCAAGAGCTAGTTTGAAATCTGCCCAAGGATCAGCAGTGGGACAGACTTCCGTCATCCTGACACAGAACACCTGAATATAGTCAAGGGAGTCCAAGGAGTGCTGCTCAAGGCTACACAGACATTGATAGCACTCCTGAAAGTTGAAAGATAATCAAAAAGCTAGAAAGCTGGGTATGGCAGCTCATGTCTATAATCTTAGCACTTAGGACGCTGAGGCAGGAGGACTGTCATGAGTTCTAGGCTAGCCTAGACTACACAGTGAGTTCCAGGCTAGCCTGGGCTACAGAATGAGACTCTCCCTATATACTCACTTACCCACCCACATAGAAATACATTTTCGAACATCCTGAATCCAGTTCATGTTCTAATAAAGATAATCCATGCTGAGTAATACCCTCTCTGTATCAATATATAGATAATAACAATACACAAATTCACTGGTAACAGAAATCCAAACAACCAAGTCCACTTCACTTCACAACTTTCTTTCTTTTTGGGGGGGTATTTTTGAGACAGGGTCTCACTATATCAGTCTGGCTGTCCTGGAACTCACAGTGATCCACTGGCCTCTGCCTCCCAAGTGCTGGGATTGAAGGCGAGCGCCACTACATCTGGCTGTCTCCTCTTTGAGGCAGCGGTGCTGGCCCCAGCACCTCAAGATCTGAGGCCCAGGCTCATTAGTGATCTGGGATGTTCCACAGAGCCTGTCCTCCAGTGCCATCTTTCTCGGACTACAGCCTAATACGCAGCTTTTCTCTCACTGCTCTGCTTTCCTGTGTTTTTCTTGTTTTCCTATAACGGCCCTTTCTGATCTCTGAAATCCTGTCTTTGTATACACTGCAGGTGTGGGGTTTAATGTGGGGTTTGAGACCCCTGACTGGTTTAAGACCTCTGACACTAGGCCCAAGTTGCAGGCAGAAGCTTAACAATTTCTGTAAAAGAAACTTTTCTTAGACAAACAAGGCAGCTAGACGGCCTTGGGCTGGAGAGTGTGCTTCCCCCTCCTGCAGGTGGCCCATAACCTTGGGCCCACAACCTTGGGCTGAGGGGTTTCCTCCTCCCAGTTGCCCGGAACCTTGAGCATGTATTCTTTTTAGGAGCCCGCGACCTTGCTATATGCTAACACCAATCAGCTTAAAGGTTAACTGGCCCCTGCCTATCAAAATGGGAAAACAATTTGGGGACCAATCGACTTGTCCCAACTTGGTCTGTGCCTAGCAACTGTACATCCCCCTAGCAACCGTCCGTTTCAACTGTAAATAAAAAGGCTTGCTTTTTGCTCCTCCGGGCCGCTTCTATCCTGTGTGTTAGAGTGGTCCCAGTATACTGGAATAAATCCTCTTGCTATTTGCATCGATTTCCCGACTGTGAGTCTCTCTGGGGGTGTGGCGTTCTGGTTTGGGCCCCTGGGGTCCAACACAGGTAATTTGTTTTCACATTAAAGATTTTGTTTCATTGCTCATCACTGGTTCATCTGGTTGGCTATCTGATAGAAACCAGTATATAATCTAACAGTTTAAACTTACATTAGTTATTTCAAAGTAATATTTTTTTTCTCCCAGTAATACTTTCTTTACATTTTTTTTTTTTTTAATCTCTCAGTAACAGATTCTGTGGTGACTTGCAGCAGCTGTCTACACTGTTAAGGCCTGGCTGGGGTAAAAAAGAGAGCATCATCTTTTTGTTTGACTGAAGATTTTAATTTTTGTCTTTTAAGATTTATTTTTGTGGCTGGAGAGATGGCCCAGTGGCTTAGAGCACTTGTTATTTTGTAAAGGACCTAGGTTTGGTTCCCAGCACCCACATGGTAGTTTACAATTATTTTAACTCCAGTTCTAGGGGACCCGATGCCTTCTTCTGATCTCCACAGGCACCAAGCACAGGAGTGGTACACAGACATACACACAGGCGAAACACTGACATATAAAATAGAATGAAAAAATCTTAAATTTTTTTTTATATGTGTATGTATATGTGTGTGTATACATGCCTGCATATATGTGTATGTCATGTGTATAAGTGCCTGTGGAGCCAGGAGTGAGATCCCTTGGTAGAGGAATTATATAGTTGCCTAATGTGGGTGCTGGGAGCTGAGCCTGGGTCCTCTGCAAGAGCAGCAAGTACTCTAACTGCTAAGCCATCTCTCCAGGCCCAAGACTGCTTAGCCTTAAATCCTTAGAGTGCTATATTTCATTCTGTCACGGGGAAGAACAACTTAACTGCTTAATTACTCTTCTTCCCTTGTTTTCTACAAGCTGTCTCCATTTATAGCTCTCAGTAAATCATGAAAAGGGGGACATTTTGAAAGCAAAGTAATAAAGTTTCTTCTTTTTCTTCTTCATTTAAATATGAAGAGTCCCTTTGCTCTGAAGCTCTTTGCTCTGGATTTTCCTAAGCATTTGTGGCATTTTCCTAACATTTGCTCTATTTAGCATCATGTACAGAAAGCTGCCTACAAGCATCCCTTCCAGCTATGCTAAAACAAAGACTGGGACTACCGGCGCGGCACCAGTCTCTTCGAATCTCCAGTGAGAACTCCTGTGTCTGGAGAGCAGCCTACTCTTCCCCATTCCTGGGATATTATACTCAACAGCGGCCACTGAAGGAGCTTGGCAGCCACATTCCTCTCACCTGCCGATCTGCATGGTGGGTTCCGTGGCGTACACTGTGCCTGTGAATCCCGTGTGCTCGGTGATGTAGGGCAGCGCCATCATGCAGTGATAGTTAGAGATGAGAATTACATCGACTGTAGACAGGTCTATTAGCTCAGTCTGAAGAGAAAGGGAGGGGTGATATGCATCTGTGCCAGGGCACACTTGATCAGCAGGATGGGACTGACAAATGACGCTGTCAGAATGTAGAGTAGCAGTTTGGGTTCTTCAGAGTAATGAGGCCTTTCCGCAACACCGCCCTTCTCTCACTGTGGATGTGTCCTAATACTGACAGCCAACAGAAGGGCAGGATGGCTAGCTGTGAGAATGTGTGGTTGGCTCACCAGCATTACTCTGATCTTATAAGTTTAGCAACCTGCTCTTCAAAAGTCAAACAGAGAGACAATTAAATTTTTTTCATTATTGTTTTTTTAAGTTTTTGACTTTTCAATGTTTGGTTACCATATTCATAAGGGAGGGGGAAAAAAAAGAGAGAATTGTAGTCTCTTCTTAGAACTCCAAAGAGGCTTTTTATGCATCCCTATTGTGACGGTACTCTGTGTGGTAGCATCCTGTGTGGTGCTACCTGAGAGCAATGCTTTTCTTGTGATTCATCTGCCTTCCCACCTAACAAGCCTTGGAATGCGTGTGTGCGTGTGTGTGTGTGTGTGTGTGTGTGTGTGTGTGTGTGGATTCGAGCAAGACTGTAAGAAAAGTGAGTCACTGCAGCTCATGGCTGATACTTTATTCCTTGACTTCATAGTGACTGATTACCAGTATGTTTTGCTTCCGATAAGAATCACTTTCGTCTTACCTCTGGTAAGCAGAATTCAGGCACAGAATCCACAAATACATGACCTGAGCATTCTTTTAGCTCCTAAAAGAGAGGGAGAGGAAAAATACTAAGATACTTAATAGATATAGTACCAAGGAAACCTGATCCCCACACCTAGAGGGTAGGAGGTTATTTTTAGACAAACTGTTTCCTATTTAGGCTCAGGTCAGCTAGGTGCTTGACAGAGGGTGAAAACGCTGCTTGGCAGCAGACTCAGGGTTTGAATACATATTCCCTGATGCCTCTTTAAGAAGTTAGGAAGAATACATACGTCTGCTATAATCTGAGATCAATTATTTTCCAAGAACTAGTTATCCAGTCAAAGCTCCTCGGCCCTGTCTAATATCTAGGGGACCAGAAACTGGAGAGGAGGCCATGGACTCTATATTTATAACAAGGACCTCTGGTCATTCTGCTATGCTATCAGGTTAGGAGTCCAGTCCTAGACAGATTACACAGGAGCCTTTTCTTCCACCTATCAAGAGTTGAAGGGAAGGGGCAAGAGTGGGGAGCAGGGGTCGAGGTGCCGCCACCGCCATAGTGCATGTATGGTCTGCTCCACAGAAACATATATTTATTTATAAACCAAACATATTTATTCAAAAGAAGGAAGGCTTCTGTATTAAAAATGGGATCATATAATTCCCTACCTCAGATGCTACTGCCCATATTTATAAATACACTTTAGTTTGGATTCCCCCAAAGGCTGGCTATGAGAAAAGAGTCTGAGAGCAGTAGCTCAGACAGGGTGCTGTTTTCCTGATAGTTCTTCCTGCAATGGGGGATGGTAAACAGAAGTCGAGGTGTCTGGAGATGGACATGCTACAGAACCATGTCACACTGGAGCAGCTGCATTTATTTCCATGTGGCAACTCAGAAGAACATCAAACAGTCCTGAGTCCACTGAGAAGCAATGTCTAGAACCTCAACCTTCCAGTTCCCGTGTAGGAGTAGCATCAGGAAAAACTCCCAGACAAAGTTACACTGTCTGTGTATCTTTATCTAAGTGCCTAGAATTACGCCAGGGCATGCTGAACTAGAAAGGCTGGAGACCTGGGTGGGCCACTGACAGGTTAGCCACAGTGTTCCCAGAAAGTCACTGGTACTTTTAAACAAGTGGTGGAGTTTCTGGATTGTCAAGGGTGCAGATGTCTATGACTTTACGACCAAACCATCAGGATTTGACAGTGTCTTTTGCTCTTTTCAGAAAGGGAAATACACAACTTTAGTTCTACCACAAGTCACCCAACAAATATTTCTACATATTCACACACATATCTAAATTTACCACAATCTTAAGTCTTTATCTGAAATCAGGGTGTTAACTGCATTGCTACCCTTAGGATTTTAAAGTCTTTATTGAGGTCCCAAACACTTCTTACCCTTGCATCTGCTCTTGTGGACACTGTGTTACATGAACACTGTTTAACTATTGATAGGATGAGTGGGAAAAAAAAGATGAAAAATTCTTAATTACAATGGACACATTAGCTAAAAATAAATAAGCAATTATGTTTACTTAACAGGGGAAGATTCCCAGCTCCAAGATGAGTCTAAAAATAATAAGCCACACCACAGGCAGTTTCAAACCTTTGTGTGACCTTAAGAGGGTGCTGTGATCTTCCTTTTCACAGAGCTAGGCATCAGTGTGCATCCTATAATAAAGTCTCTTGAGTTCTCAGCCATGGGGCCTGCAGGAGGCTCATTTGCCATTCTAAACACTTACAATGTCACTGTCTTTCACTCTTTCACTCACCACTCCCTTTTAATAAAATACTCCCTCTTATACATGCAAGTCATTTCACTCACAATGCGATGGTAATACCATGCTTTTGAGCCTTTCTCGGGATAATGATTTATAGCCAGCAGGAGATCCAGGCTGAAATCAGGTACACAGGTTCCTGAATGCCACATAATTTTATAGTCAGAGATGAGGGAAATCTAGTTTTAAATTATGCATCTGGCTTGCACTTGAGTTTGGGGTGCAACTACAGGAATTAATTCTGAAAAAAGCTCACGCCTCTACAGCAGTGTCCATTATAAGCATAGCTGTCTTACTCAGATGAATAATGTTAAAGATCTTTAAAATCATTCAGCATTTCAATTTTGAAGCTTAGGCAAGGATGAATGATTTAGAGGACCATGGAGTGGCGTGGAGAAGTGCTACAGGTTTTAATCTTCTACCTCTGATACAGTATCACAGCTTTAATTTTTTTCTTTAAGCACTGGGATCTCATTTAATAAGCTGACCAAATTCTAATAAGCATCACCTTTGAGACCCTAATTACAACTGTAGACAGCTTTCTTTCTTCGGTGATAAATTATTTGCAAAGTATTTAAGATTGTCACAGACACAAATATGATCTGAGGCCAAACACAGAGAGTCTCTAAAGATACTTAAAGATAGCAATTATCAAGTATTAAAGACCCTAGTGTGAATCTTAAGGGTTTGGGGAAGAACACTCATAAAAGACACAATGAGCCTTGAGTCATCAGCACGACCCTAGCAGGACATGGCAGCTTTCCACTGTATGTAGGCAGGCTTTAGTTTTTGTTTTAGATATTACCTTGTCCAAAAAAGCATTTCCATCTTTTAGAGACCAGCCAGGAAGATTAGACAGCCTGGGACTGCAAAACAAAAAATTGAATTATCCTAAATCCATTATAATCTTCAGTGAATTCACGATGATTTTACAATCACCATACATTTAAAAACAGAAGTTACTGGCAGTGGTTTTTACCCAAATTAACTGAAAAGATGAGAACTAACCATGTTGTTTGTAGTAAGCTTAAGAATCTGTCTTAGAGCTGGTTGTGCTGGTCCTAGCCTATAATCTCAACACTTACGAGGCTGAACCAAGTGGATCTCAAGTTTGAGGTCAGCCGAGGCTACACAGTAAAACCCCGTTGGAACAAAACAAAACAGTTGTTTAGTATGGTATGTGCCTGTGATCCCAGCACTCAGGAAGCTGTAGCACTACAGTGACTCAGAGGTCAGCCTAAGCTGTGCAGTGAGATGTTATTTCAAAATTACCTAGGGCTGGGAATATAGGTGGTGGTAGAATGCTTGTTTATCATGTGCATGACCCTGGGTTTAATCCCTAGCACCACCAAAACCAAAACAAAGGGTGTTTATGTGGAAAAGATCAGTGTAGAACAGAACTGGGAAAATTAAAAGAATTTATGAAGAATAGAAAGGAAAGAGTGCAGATGAAATACTGAGAGCATTTTAGAGCTTCCAATCACTAACTGCCTTGGATAAAGATCTTTTTGTGTTCAATAACCATTATGAGTGGAGGCAGAATTGGGACTTTGAGAAAGCAGACTTAGGTTAGGCGCTGGGTTGTGAATTTGGGTCAAATGAACTCTTTTTTTTTTTTTTTTTGGTTTTTCGAGACAGGGTTTCTCTGTTGTAACTCTGGCTGTCCTGGAACTCACTCTGTAGACCAGGCTGGCCTTGAACTCATAATGTGAGCCTGCCTCTGCCTCACGAGTGCTGGGATTAAAGGCCTGCGCCTGGTAAATGAATACTCTTGATTTAGTGTTGACAAGTGAATTACACCAGATCACCTTGAACTCTTTCTACCTGTAATCCCCTTTTGCCCAAATATTTTTATGTGATTCCATGTATACAGGTATATAAAATATAAAATAGGTATATGGGGGTTAGAGAGAGAGTTTTGAAGTTAAGAGTGAGTATTGCTCTTGCAGGACCCAGGTTTGGTTGCCAGTACGCAAATTAGGTATCTCAAAACTGTCTGTAGGTACATTTCCAGGTTATCCAACTTCTGTTTCTGGCCTCTGCATACACATGGTACATAAAGACTCACACAGGCACACACACACTCAATAAAAGTCAATAAGTAAATCTTAAAAATTAAGTACAGAAACCAAGCATTTACTAATAATCATAAAGAAACAATCCTTTGGCATATATATAACCTTACCATCTACTAAAGATCAGAGTAAACTGCATACTAATGAGATGGATATGCTTATTTGTTTTTACATACATAAATAAATCTTGGATGAATATTTGGTTCTGATAATAGAATAGTAATTCAAACCTAATTATGAGTAACATCAAATACACCCACATTAAAAGACTATTTAAAATAATTGACTTACATGTCTAAAAATGTCCAGGTCATTAAAACATTGAGAAACTCTTCTAGATTGAAGGGGACTCAAAACCAGACAACTGAATATGGCACGTGATCAACACAGGATCCTGGATCACAAATTTCCCTTTGTTTTTGCAATAAAGTACTTCATAATGAAAACCGAATTGGTGAAACAGAGAAATACGAACAGATATACAGATTAAGAACTTACTCTAGATGGTAAGTCAGCCATGTTTGGTGATGTACACCTGTAATCCTAGTATTGGGAAGGTTGACATAGGAGGATTATGAGTCTGAGGTCTGGAGATGTAGCTCAGTAATGCAGTGATTGCCTAGCATGTGCAAGTCTCTGGGTTTGATCCCCAGCACCACACAGACAGATACCCTCCCCCACCCACAAGCTAGAAATAAAACAAAGATGCAATAATTTAACAATCATACTTTAATAGTAAAAAGACTCTGAGAAGGTAAGGCAGGATGGGCTCCAAAGAGAAGAGAGTGGTTTACTCATAAAGACAAATATTTACTGAGCTGCTATAGCAGGCCAAGAATTGGCCTAAGTTCTGGGAATGCAGTGGAAAACAAAATTACCTTATAAAACATCTTCAGTGGAGAAGAAAGATAATAAATATGTATATATGAAGTAATGTAATGGTAACAGCTACAAAGACAAAGCAGGGTAAGGGAACAGGGAGGGGAGGATGGATATACTTATTTTAAACAAATGTGCCTCAAAGTTTCTGGCAGCATGTATGTGTGTGGTGTGCCACACATTTGTGTGTGGAGGCCAGAGGTTGATGTAGTCTTCTTTGATCTCTTTTCACTTTACTTACTGGCCCAGAGCTCACTGATTCTGCTGGTCTAGCTAGCCAGCTTACCCAAATGAGCAGCCACGCCTGCCTCGCTTTTATGTGAGTGCTGGCAGTATGAACTCTGATGGGAGGCATGTCAGAGGAACCGCAGCCAGCATTGGGACTTGAGGAGTACAGCCCACTGTTTGTCTCCTTGGGACTGTCTCTTGAACAGTCCTTTCTGCTACTGCTGCTGTTGGACTCTGACATGCTGACTGCTATTAGAGTCATTTTATCTTTCTGGTGGTACAAAAATTCTGTGGGAAGCCAGGCGATGGTGGCACACGCCTTTGATCCTGGCACTCAGGAGGCAGAGGCTGGCCTGGTCTACATAGTGAGTTCCAGGACAGCCAGAGTTATAACAGAGAAACCCTGTCTCAAAAAACAAAAATGTTGAGGGCCGATGATACCCAAGCAGTGGACGTAATCAGCCTGCAAAGATCCTGGTTTTTCCCTTTGCTAGGAATCTTAAGCCTACCAACTGCTTTACCCCTTTCTCATCTTTACTATACGGTGACAAAAGCCTCTCATCAATAATATTGTCTATTTGGTCTAACAGTTAAAACTCAAATCAGTTCCTGGGCTGGCTGGGAGAGGGTCACTGCCATCTCAGCTCTAAGTAATTGTAAACTAACCTTCAAGTTTGGCATGTGAGAACTATTCGTGCTTTCTGTAGACATGTCATGAAAACTTACTCTCGGTTACCCGGACCTTCCCATGGAAACAGAGCCATAGTTGTGATCAGAAACGAAGAGTCTAGACAGTAGGTCAGCAAGCGTGAAAAACAAATAGATAATTCACCCCTGAATGTCTGCCTCCTTTAACAGTAAGTTTGCAGACCACAAATCAGTTATTCATTAATAAACTACTGTGTTAAGACTACTCACTAAAATTGACCTTGAAGATCAGGGGCCTGCAGCTGGGCGGGGATGAACACTCACGTACTGGTTTCTTTTTTGATGAATGCTTGACATAAGCAGCCTGAAGTGTTTTGCTAAGTTAGAGAAAAGTCTGTGTTAAAGAGGGAAGCCTTGTAATTTTTCCCCCAATGTGGACATTGTTATTTTGCTTTCTCTAATTCTTAATTTTTCTAAGTTTTAATTTCTTTAATTTTTATTATTAAAATAAACTCTTTATCATACATAAGCCGTGTTCTATGTGAGTCTTAAAAGCACTTAAAAGTCTTAAAAAAAAAAAGTCTTAAAAGTGTGTCACTTTTCTTAATCTCTCTTAATTTTCCTTCAATGATCCACCCTCTTCTGTGGAGAGTTCGTGGAACTGTATTGTGGGTGAAGACTGCTCAGTAACCCGCAGAAAAACAGAACAACAACAACAAATTCTGTGGGGTCTTCAGTCCCTCACTACTATTCATAACAACAGTGGTGGTTTTCTGAGGGGGCAATGCCACTCGGCTGAACTGATGGTTCAAATGAAACTCCAGAAAGAATAACTAAGAACATGCATAGTCAGAGAGATTAGGTCAGTGCTTGACAGCTGCTATGGAGAAAGTTACCTGGGGAAAACAAAACACATTCTTTGTTGCCGAGGACTTGCTAGATCAGAAAGCAAACACAAAGAAAGTGCAGTTATGAGAAGACAGGTCAATGATTCATACGACAGGTGAGTTTCAGTGCTCAGTAGTAAGTCTGATCAAATTTGATTTTTCTTGTTTTACAATTATTATCAATTTGCTGATGCACCTTGAGAACATAAAGATAATGAAACAGATTCTTTTCTCTATATGATAAAGCAGAAGTAAAATTCTTACTTGTGATCCTTTGATTAACTTTAATAGAAACTGACAGGACGATTGATTGTCTGGTTATCATAAACTGCAGCCTAACAAGGAAACTGGCTAAGAGAAAATACTTGGTTTCCATAAACTCTGTTGAGCTGTAATAGAAAATTCATTGCTTTGTTGTATAATGTAACTATGGGAACAAAATATGAAAAATGTTTTGTTATATATGGGTATTCTCATGGTAACCTGTTTAAGGGCTTTTGTTCAAAGGGTATATAAGATGTATGTGTTGAAGTTTGGTTGAATCTACAAAACATGATCCACAAGACAGTTTGCGAGATATATGGATGGGTAAGTATTGAGAGCCATACTACCCAGACTATGGAAGCTTCAGCTTGACAAGGATCCTGGACCTCTGTTGTCAGAAAATTGGAATTCCTTAACTACTTAGCCCCTTTCTTATCTTTGCAGTACAGTGACATACATTTCTCATCAATAATAAGGTCTGCATAGCCTAATAGTAATATCCAAATTAATCCCTGAGCCAGCCACTGCTGGGACACAGCCATGCTATTCAGAAGTAAATTACAATCACCTCCGGACTTCCAAGTCCTGGGATGTGTGAGAGCTACCCAGGTTTATTGCAAGTGCATCATAAAACTATTCCTAGAGTAAATGCTGATCTTCCCAGAAAGAGATAAGCCTTAATAGATAGAAGCCAAAGAGTTTAGTTAGAAAGTGCACCTGGAAAAACAAGCAGATAGTTAGCCCTTCACTAATGAAGAATATAGCAAGCCTGCACCAACTTAAAAGTAAACATTCCCAGGACTTAAAGAGAGAAATAGCCTTCAACCTAGCCAGGCCACCAGATAAGGATAGAAATTTAGAGCTTTGACCCAGAAGAACAAATACGTACCAAGGAACTAAAAAACCATAAAATCCTCCTCTGGCGCCTTCATGGTACCCTGAACTATCTGTGCAAGGCAAATGGCAATATAATTCAATCAACAGTAACATCCCAACCATCCACTAATTGGTCATTGTATCATTTACTCTCTGATGGTAATTGAGAAACCTCGAAGCCTGCAGCTATGAGGAGGAAAGATACTTTCGAATTGGTTCCCTTTTGATGTATGCCTGACATCCACATTCTGTTTGAGAAGCATTTTCTGCAGTTTGCTACTTAAGCCACAAAAAAAGTCTTGGTAACTTGGTAAAAGGACAGACAGACAGGAGAGATGAGGCGAACAAACTGACTAAGAATAGCTTGAACGGTCTAGAGAACTGAACTGCTAGCTTAGAGGAAATTTGTATTATTCCCTTAATGTGCACGTTGTTATTTTCTTTGGTTTTACTCTTTATTTTTCTTTATCCTTCTTTATTTTACTATTAAAGAAAATGCTCCTGTGTGTCATAACCATAAGGCATATTCTATGCGTGTCATTAAAGCGCCAACCAGGATCCCATGGAAGAGTGATGTACCGTGCTCACTTGTCATAGTTTTCATTGTTTATCCTTCGTGGAGACTGAGGAACCCATTGAGGGGACTAGAGCTGGACTTGACCCCCCCCCCCCCCCGCAGGTAAGGTGCATGTGTTAAAGCTTGCAAGACATAGGTCTGAGTGAGGTGTGTGTATGTTGAAGCTTAGGTTCATCCACATGATGCACGAGTGTATGATTATGGGAAATAAAAAGAATAAGGTTGTTGAAGCTCATCTTCTCCCACAAAAGGTATTCGTATGTGTCTAATAGGTGTATGATCTTACAGAAAAAATACAGTAGAGACTAAGTTTAAATAAGAAATAAAGTTGAATTGTATAGAGAGGAAAAAGTTTGAATTGTAATAGAGAGAGAAAGGAGAAGGAAAAAACCTGAATAAAGAGAAAAGTCTGGTCATCTATACATACGAATAGAGAAGCATGTTCCCATGCTTAAGAGGTACGTATGTATAATTTCCCACCCCACCCCCACCGACTCCATATCCACCTCCTCAAAGCCCTGACCTGCTGGGGCCAGACCCCTGTAGAACTCCAGTCCTCATACCTGCACAGTAAGTGCTGTAACCAGCGAGCCACCTCCTTAGTCCCAAGGGACACTTTTTATATAGAACTAGATCTATGAACTGCTAGCCATCCCTTCAGTATCACTTCCCTCTAACGTAAAAAAAAGGCAAGAGAGGATGGCTGTGGATTTCCGTCCTTGTCAGTGTTGGTAACAGAGGGGTTACCTAAGGAGAAAGAGCAGGAAGGAGAACATGAAGCTGGGACTGTCTGATCAATTCTGGTTTTGGTAGTCAAGGAAATTCATGAGCCTATAGAACAGGTAGGTCCTCTTTAGAAACCTTCACGATCTTTAAAAAAAAGTAATTATCGTAGAACATAGGTGTTTGCTCATCTCAAGTACAGGCAGTCTCCAGCTACGCACTGTCTCCCTTCTGACAGACTTCACGCTCTCTGAGGGTCAGAAACAAGCCTTGTGATATCAGTATCCCTGGTCCCACATAGGGTGGGTTTTTAATAAACACCAAAACAATGAATATTTTGTTTTTGGGAAAAAAGACAACAGTATCCAGGTCTTTAAATAAGAAGTAATCTGCCAGCTATGTAAATACCATCTTCCCCAGTCTTGGCTAATACCTGTATTTTAAAGTGCTGAGTGTAGTTATAACTGAATCCCATCAACTTTGCATAAAATGTAATCTGAAATTATCTGTGACCTTGTCCCCATAGCCCTTTGTAATATCCTTTATCTCAGAAAAAAAAAAAAAAATCAATGGCGATTATAATTTTTCCGGATGGTTCATAGGGTTATCTTTGTGAATAATCACTGTACTTGGTGCTGTCTTCAGGAAGGACGGAGATGAATTAGATGGTTTACTCACTTTGCTATGCTTTTAAGGTCTTAAATTTATTTCAGATAGCTTTTCCATCTCATCTTTTATATGTGGTTACCCTTTTTTTTTTTTTTGCTACTGTGAGCATATTTGATTCTAAAAGTCACTTTTCTTACAAACTGCCCTTTCTAAGTAGAAGCAATCTTAGTTTAGTGTCAACAATGCTGAGTGTAGGGTCAAGGCAATCTAGCTGACTTAAGACATGGACTTGGGAGACACATATATGCATACATACATACATACATACATACACACAAATCTAAAATTGACTAATATAAAAACAATGCACAGAAAAGAAATGTCAGCATTCACTTTGTCAAGTCCCTGAAAAGGCAGTTAAATGATCCTAAAATTCAATTCTGGGGCTCATCAGTTAGTTATTTATTAGCTCTTACATGAATTAGGAAGACAGATAGAATATACATGACCTCAGTTGCACTGAGCAGTTGCAGGAACATTCTACAGAGGACCAGAAGTTGGAATAAAGGAGTCAATCAATAAATCAATATAGCACTTTCCACCAACACAACCAAAGGAAATTATTTTGATAGAGCTGTTTTAAGGGGACAAAGCAAACACATGTGACAACACAAGGTACCAGTATTATTCACACTAATGGGCCCCATTTTTCAGGGAACTGCAGCTCATTTTTATCTCAGGTTGAATCAGCACATACCTTTGAACAAGAGGCAAAGGAAGGAAACTGAGGGTGGAAGTCATGTCCAGTCCGCAGTCCAACATGATAGTGGTGGATTTAAACTTGAGCACATTGCACGGTAAAGTGGGATGTCCTGACAGGCAATACTGGAAAGAAAAAAAATTAGTTATAGAAACAGCCTGAGAATTAAGCAAAACAATTATTTTCTCCATTAAGAACAGCTGGGCAGTGGTGGCACACGCCTTTATACCCAGCACTTGGAAGCAGAGGCAGGCGAATCTCTGTGAGTTCAAGGCCAGCCTGGTCTACAGAGTGAGTTCCAGGACAGCCAGGGTTACAGCAGAGAAGCCCTGTCTTGAAAAAGCAAACAAACAAAAAAAGAACGTGTCAGGCTGGAAGGATGGGTCAGTGGTTGAGAGCACTGGCTGCTCTTCCAGAGGACCAGGACTCAGTCTCCAGCACCCACACGGCAGCTCACAACTGTTTGTACAGTCATACATGCAGGCAAAAAAAAAAAAATGCACATGAAATAAAAATAAATAAAATTTAAAAAATATATTGTTAAAAAAAAAGCGTGATCTCAGCTAGCCTTCTATATGACATCATCTTCTCCCATAAGAACAGTGTGTGACTCAGCTAGCTTCCTACGTCACATCTTCTCTCATAAGAAGAGTGTGTGAACTCAACTAGCCTTTTATGTGATGTCTTTTCCATAAATATAGTGTGTGAGTCCAGCTACCTTTCTGTGTGACGTCACCTTCTGTAAGAACAGTGTGTGAGTCCAGCTACCTTTCTGTGTGACGTCACCTTCTGTAAGAACAGTGTGTGACTCAGCTAGTTCTTTATGTGATATTCTTTTCTCTCGTTGAGCTCTAACTACTTGTAAAGTACTCAAAAGTCTCAGATCCCAATAGTCTGGGACAGGTCACAGTTGTTTAAAGCAGAGGATTTCAATGATGCAGCCATGTACTCAACCACCTACGGGCTTACAGATCCCTATTGTCCCATTTGCACCTACGTGCAGCACAAGCACTGCTTGAAGTTGGGAGGAGTCAACCAAACTCTCCCCAATTTGAGTCCTCAAATTATGTTTCAGGGTTGGGTTTCTCCACCTATAAATAGTGTTTTTTCCAGAAGGGGAAATTGTTGGAGACTAGTCATCAGACAGGGGGTTCCTATCTAGAATATATATGGAACTGTAAAAATTAAACATCAAATAATTTAATTGATAAATGAGCTAATAAACTGAACAGTCTTCTAAAAAGGAGAAATACAAATGACCAATACATATTTGAAAAAGTGTCCAACATACTCAGCTATCAGGAAAATACAAACTGAAACTCTTCTGGGTTCTATCACTATTAATGACTATCGTTAAGAAAACAAGCAGAGCCAGATGGATCTATGTGAGTTTAAGGCCAGCCAGGGCCACACAGAGAAACCCTGTCTTGAAAAACCAAACCAAACAGAAGAGGGGGAGGAGAGATTTCGGGGACCAGAGAGGTTGAGGACAACAGGAGAACAAGCCCCATGGGGTCCCAGAGAGTCTGAAGTGGCAGACATAGAACCTGTAGGGTCTCCTAGATATTTCATGTGATTCTCTGGCTTGGTGTTCTTGCAGAGATCCTACAAGATAGAGATTATGTGGAGGTTCTCTGGCGCTTTGGCCCACCCTTGGGACCCATTTCCTCCTGCTGTTACCTAGTCCATCCTTGATGAAGGGTTTAGTGCCCACCCAGCCTTGTTCCATCTTGTTGTGCCCTGTTTGAACAGTAAACCTGGGAGGACTTCTCTCTTTTGGGGAGAAGCTGGGGTGGGGTTGAGTAGGTAGGGGTGGGGAGGGTAGATAAGGAGGAAAGAGGAGAAAGGGGGGAGCTGGGAGGAATGGAGGAGGGGTGTATTATAGGGAGAAAAAAACCCCAAACCAACCAACCAAATGAGCACAAGAAAACAAGCAGAGAATGGTGTGCCTGCCAGCAGTCTCAGCACCTGGAGGCAGAGGCTTGAGGAGCAACACAAATTGGAGGCCAGCCAGGTTTCTTATCACAATCCTACCTGAAAAGACAAAACAAAAGCCGAAACAAAGATGACAAGTGCTGGTGATGGTGAGGAAGAAGGAACACTTACATATCACTGAGGGGAATGTAAACTGGTACGGGAGGTATGGAGAGTTCAAAAAACTGAAAAGAGAACCACTGTATGAGTCAGCTGTATCACTCCTGGTCATACACCTAAAGGACTTGAAGTCAGTAGTAAGTACCGTAGAGATATTTACACACTCATGTTTATTGCTGCCCTATTCACAACAGCTAATCAACTAGAACCAGCCTAAATGTCCAACAACAGACGAATGGATAAAGAAAATGTGGTACAAATGTGCCATGGGATGGAATTCAGCTGTAAAGAAAACAGAAGTCATGGAATCCACAGGGAAATGGACCGACTTGAAGATTGTTGTACTAAATGAAACAAGCCAGTTCTTAGAGATCTTTAGCAATAGATGGCAGTGAATGTATGTGACCGTATATGAAAGTGGAGTGGGGGACTATTTGGGGAACAGACGGCAGCCAGTAAGGGAGGAAGGGAGTGGGAGTAAGACAGTGGGGAGGAGGTTCGAATAACAAGATATAGACATTTACAAATGCAAACATCAAAATGAAATACATCAAATGCTAACTTTAAAAATTAATTAAGAAAAAAACCTGACATGGTTTAAAAGGTTAATAAACACCAGTAAAGACTATGACTTAGCCTTGTCAGCAGACATAGCTCCAAAGGATGTGTATATTCTTGATGTGCACACTTGATGCTGAAGGGTGGGATATTCACTCTTAGCCAATCAGGAGTCTCCAGCCTAAGGCAGCAGAAGATATAACCCACAAAGGTGTATTAAAGACTATCTTTGGCAAGACAATGCCCTGACCTGAAACATTTCTCAATGTAAAGGGAAGAATAATGTTCTACACAGGACTTTCCTGTCACTGTGTGTGTCTGTGTTTGTGTAAGTGTGCCTATGTAGGCTAAAGGGCGACTTTGGGTGGTTTCCTTAGTGGCTCTCCACTTTATTTTTTTCAGACAGAGTTTCTCATAGGAAGTTAAGCTCATGGATTTGGCTAGGCTGGCTAGTCAGTAAGCTCCAGGTATCTAATCAGTATTAGGATTACAGACAGATGCAGCCATGCCCAGCTTTTTATGTGGGTGCTGGGGGTATGAGTGAAAGTTTTTATTCCTGTAGGGGAAACACTTTATGGGCTGAATCATCTGCCATCTTTAAGGACAAAGACCTTTTCCTTGACTGATTCAAGTCATTCTGGAGAAGCTTCCATAGAACTGTAAGACCAGAAGATGAAGCAAGCCATGCTCTCAGTCCCTTAAAAAGTCCACTGCTTCTCATTTAATACAAGGACAGGACAGGTCAGAGCAATGCCACACTGATGTCCAGCTTCTGACAGCCATCCACTGCTTAGGATAAGTCTTTTAGATATCTACTGCTTTTTGTGGTCGCTATACATGGTAGGAATCTTTTATTTTTCCTCAGAGGACATTATAAGAAATGGTCACTTCATCTAAACTATTTGCATGATCTTAAAAAAATTAATGCCAAGAACCAAGAAACTGTGTATTCTGTAAGCGTCCTCTGGGGTAGGCAGCCAAAACTTTCTACTGCTAACCTTTCAGCAAGCAAGAACCCTCAAACCAGTCACCACGTAGTTGCAAATGAACCAGAAGAGCAGCTTATGGCTTATAACTGATGAGCCAAAGTCAGGAACCCATAGTAAGGGTTATAAGACCAAGCCACAAAAACCTATGTCAGCATGGGATTTCAATTTTTAAAATACAAGTACATATACAAATATATATACAAATACAAATACCTATGTTACAAAAATCTTTAAAGACAAAGAAAAGTATTAAAGTCATACCTGTCTAGTTATTTGAGCATTTCCTCTCAACTTATTTAAAGGATGTAATTTGTGTGCAGGGGATCAGCAAGAGTAAGAGGGGATAAACAGGGAAAGGGAGTGAATATGATAGAAATACACATATACATGCATGAAAATGTTATGATGAAACTTACCATGCAGAGTTAATATATGCTAACCAAAAAAGAGAAACAAAACAAACGCTTTGCTTGTGTGGTGGCACCTATAATCTAAGCATTGGAGAGACTGAGGTGGGAAGACGCCAAGTTCAAAGGCTTGGGCTACCGTAGTGTTCTAGGCCAGTGTAGGCTTCATCAAGACCCTGACCCGAACAACCACCCACTTCTCACAACTCACTAAGGCACAAACCACACAACAGGGTGAACTATTATTTGAGCAGGCACTCACTGAATTTGACAGTGGACAGTAGATAAAATGCTGATCAACAGTAATCATAAAAAGACATCACTGTATCTGCATTAGAAGGGGAATAACTTAAAAAAACAAGTGCTGTCCAGAATGCAGGGCACTGACTGGACATCTACAACTCCACAGTTCTGCTGACTCATCTCATTGCCCGTAGAGACCCTTCCCTCCTTTTCATTGTATGGCTGCCCCCGAGTCAGCTTACGTGTTCACAGAGAGATGGATATTTGGGTTGTGCTGTGGTAGAGAAAAGCATACACATTGCCTATGATTGTGAATAATGCTGCTATACATGCTTATTCACAGGTTTCTGAAGGAGCACACATCTTCATATAATGTCTTACGATAAATAGGTAAGGATTGTTAGGTGATGTGGTAAATGCATGTTTAGATTTTTAAAACTAGTATTTCCCAAAGTGAAATATTATTTTTGGCTTAAAAAAAAAAAAAAAAAAAACCAGTCAGGTTTTTTTTGCTGGGCTGTGTATCATCACATCCAGTACTGCATGGGACTGTTTTCACTGTCTCTAAGGTGGGTACTGCCCTGAGTAGAAGCCGAAAATCTTTAGGCTTCAAATTTCTCAGTGGACAAATGAGATTTAACTAAATCGTTTCTCAGCTTTCTTTTAACACAAAGATGTTGCTTTTTATTATTCTATCGATATGCTTAAACAATGAACACGCTGGGAGGAATTACATTACTTAAACCTAATGATTTTTTTTTTAAAGAACTTATTCCGCAAGGGCTTATAAGCTTTTCTTCACTCCAACTCCACTCCATCGAAGTACCAGTCACTGCCCTCAGTAACAGCAGTTCACTAGGAGATGTTCTAAGGCAGTGGTTTTCTACCTTCTCAATCCTGCGAACCTTTAACACAGTTCCTCATGCTGTGGTGACTGACCCCAACCATAAAATTATTTTCCTTGCCACTTCATAACTATAATTTTGCTACTGTTATGAATAATAATGTAAATATCTGGTATGCTGATGGTCTTAGATGACCCCTGTGGAAGGGTTGTTCCACCCCCAAAGGGGTTGTGACCCACAGGTTGAGAATTGCTGCTCTATGCCCTGAGACGGATGTTCTGGATTCTTAATGTAGCAAGGAAAGGGGGAGGGCATCTTCTTCAAGGAACCTCTGCCTTATGCCTCACCATCCTGAGCCACTGGGCCAAATGTACTGAATCTGGAACTATGACTACCCCTTCTAAGATTTTTTTGGGCCAGGCCCTTTAATAGCCAGAGACTTCTTTAAATATATTGCAATTTTATTTGTTAATATTTTACTTTCTTCTACTTTTTAGCTTGATTCTATCTTGTAGGAGAGATATTAAATGTGCCAATCATACTTCCAGTCAAACAAACTACACAGCTGACTAAGATAAGAGGGCTAAATTTTCACTTGGGCAGAAAATCTGTAGCATCCACAGTAAAGGCACTCTCAGGCTGGAGGGTGACTAGGCACCACATACAGCTGTGTAACTGCCACCCAGGGCTCTCACTCCTTGGTCTCACCCTGGTCCTGCTCCTTGCACTTCCATGAAAGCAAGTCAAGATGCAGAGGAAGGGTATATAAAGCAACGTCCTGGTCAATAGAAGCTCAGAAGGGAACGGGAAGGCTCACAGTGAACAATTACGGCTGAGGGAAGTAAGACAGGTCAGGGCTGGCTGGAGATTGTAGGATGCCTGGCACCAGCATGTGATAAATGTGAAGAAGTAATTGAATAGATGAGAGCAGTTCACAGACCTATTTATGTGAAAGGAAGCAAATCACCCCATTTCACCCTCATCTCTAGTTCTCAAGGAATCCCTTGCCCTACACATCCATTGACTTTTTCCCCCTTCCATGTGTCTCATTGATATAACCTAAGAGACAATGCTTCAATAAACTATCTTAATTTATGGAGTTAAAAAAAAATGTGGTTAGTGCTAAAGCTTTCCAAACTTAAGATAAAGCACACTAAAAATGCATGACTGATTGTAGGCTTAAAGCACTGTCTCTTCCTGGGAGGATGACAACGAAGCTTCTGGGTCCTTTTTCCATGTGAGCACTGTGGTTTCTAAAGCAATGAAGGCATAGCTTCAAAGGATGTGGCCCGTGAGCCCAAGACACAACAGGAAGTATGCTTGCTTTGGACCTGGACATCAAGCTTCTAGCAATTTCCACAGCTACAGTGCTTTTATTTCTGTGACAAAGAAATGATGGGTGAAAATCCTTGCTGTTTCAGTATAAACAAAGGAACATTTCATTCTGGCACCGCATCACCATTCCACCAGTAATCCTCACTTCCTGACTTGGGTTCAATCCTTGGGAAGAGCAGCGTGTGCTCTTAACTACTGAGAAAAGTCTTACTGGTCACACAAGTAGCAAGTTAGGGATCAATGCAGGAAAGTTTTAGTTCCCCTTTGACATCCGAAGCCTTGGTGGAGAATCAAGAAGCATCATCTTTACAATCAATGGGGTGAGCCATACTTACTGTAGGGATGAGTACTTTCCATGTTTAGTTTTCCTTGGTCCATAAAAAAGACTTCTTTGAAAATCAACTTTTAAGGAATATGAACAAAAAAACTCTAAAGTTTTAGTAAATTTCATATAAAAATCTTAACGTAAAAAGGATTTTTAGAAGTACATTCACAACGCTATACTTCTAGGGGAAAATAGCAATAGATTTGATCTTTTATATTATCAACTTTTACATGGCAGGCATGACTTCAAACAATACAAAGATACACTGGAAAAAATACTTGTAAAACTAAGACAAAAATCTGATATCCTAAAGATTTAAAGCGCTCTATCAAATGAGTAAGATACAGACTCCGTTAGAAACTGAGCAAAAATAGGGACTGAAGAGATGGCTCAGCTGTTACAGTGCTTGCTGCTTTTGCACAGGGCTGGAGTTCTGTTCTCAGCACACACATCAGGCAGCTCACAACTGTAACTCCAGTTCCAGGGGATCTGACATCATCTTTGGCACTGCACACAGGTTCATAAAACCATTCTCTCTCTCTCTCTCTCTCTCACACACACACACACACACACTTAAAAATAAAATCTCAATAACAAAAGGGCAAAACGACACAAATAGGCAGGTAATTCATGAAATACCAAAAGCTAACAAAAATGCACATACATTAACATAAATTGTATTTCTACACATAAAGTATGGTTTAAATTAAAAAAAAAATACATACACAGATATAAGAGAAATGAAGAACGGAAAATTAGTAAAAATAAAAATACAAAATAAAACTGCACGGAATCAAAATGCTCAGTGCCTACAGTGACAAAGAATTAAAAACTAACTATAAGGGCGTGGGGATGGCGGACTGCCATGGATATTTTGTGGTGGAAATGAAGGCACCCTGAAGAGCGATATCCATTCACAAGTTAGAATATGCACACTGGGTCTCTGAATGTTAGGAATGTGCACTCAGCAGATACCCAGTGTGTGGAAGGATGAGTGAAAACTGAAGTGCTCAGTGGTGGAGTAACGAGTGAACTTCACAAACACTCAAAGTGAAAAGCTTTCCACTGGTGATGGTTAACCTTGACGGTCAACTTGAAGGAACTGGGAATCACCTACAAGACAAACCACTGGCATGGGTGTGAAGGTGCTTCTAAAAGATTACCTGTTGTGGGCAGTGCTATTTCACTGTTGGCGTCCTGAACTAAATAAAAATGACAGAGCAGCCAGCAGCCACCTCTCCGTTTCCTGACAGTGGACACAATGAATGTGACCAGTCGCCTCATATACCCTCAAACCCTGAGCCAAAGTAAACTCCTCCCTAAGCTGCTTCTGTCAGGCATGTTGTCACAGCCACAAGAGAGGCAAGTAATGCAGACTTGCTTATCTTTTCACACTAGAATCCGAACCTAAGGTGTGATCGTGGCTATCTGGAATAGAGACTGTATTTGCTAGTCTCACTTGTAACCAGACATAGCCATGAAAGTAAATCTCAGCTAAGGTAAGTCAAAGTGGTACAGGCACTTGAGAATTCATTCAAGGGAGAGGGTAGGTGTTACTTATAATCTTTTACCCTCAATTTGGGGAAAGAGAAAGGAAGAATAAAAAGAAATTTTCACCGCTTTTTGCAGGTAGCCTTCATAGAAAATGAGAGAAAGGTAGAAATCTTCACAGCCTCTTTTAGGCTGTCCTAATCTTGAAGAAGACTAGCTGACTGTGAGTCAGACTAGCATCTCAGCTCACGGTCTGTAAACTCAGTATCTCCAACCTTTGTTCTTTTAAGAATCAACACACTAACGACAGACAAACTAATCAATGACCTACCAACCCACACCCACTTCGGCTCTCGGGGCTTCAGATCTTTTATATCCTAAGCAAAAGTTCCCATTAAACCCAAGGGGCACACAATCCCAAGAACAAGCTACATGTGCCAAAACAACTGCACCTAACCAAACTATAGCCACCTGCATCAAGTATTCCAAATCCGACTCATAATCATCCACCACACCTGGGATGGGAACATAAACCTAGTCCAAATGTCTTTTTGTGTTTTTAAAAAAACCAAAATAACAAAAACTTCTTCCAAGTGTTCCACTACAAGAGAAGGCATGCCTCCCCGCTACACACCCCCCACTTCCCCACTGACACTTCTTGTTGGCTAGGATAAAGGTATAATGGCCCAAGCAGGCAGTCATACTGGAACATGAAGAGTAAGTCCCAAGTTGCAACAAGCTAGGCAGGAACCTGGACCTGCTGCACCAGCAGTCCTCAACCTGTGGGTTGAGATCCCTTTAGGGGGCTGAACAACCCTTTTATAGAGGTCACCTAAGACCATCCTGCATATCAAAAATTTACATTATGATTCATAACAAGCAAAATTACAGTTATGAAGCAGCAACAAAAATAATTTTATGGGTCGGAGTCACCATAACATGAGGAACTGTATCAAAGGGTTGCAGCATTAGGAAAGTTGAGAAACCACTGTGCTACACCAAATCTGGACTATTTGTCTCTGCACCTGATTGACATAAGAGGGTTAAAGTCACAAGTACTTCAGACTTTCTGTCACTCAGGCTGAATCTGTTAACTGATTCATAGTTTGGGTGATTCACATGGAGAGTCTATCAGCCCTCTCACACTATAGGATATCAAAGGGTTAGTCACTGATTACAGAGGATTACAGGTGATTTTTATTTCTTTATATTTTTCAATTACATCTTGAAAATAATTTCTTACAGTAGTGTTTGAGTTTATAACAGGATTATTCTTATTTTGAGAAACACCTTTAAAATTTACATGTTAGGAACTAGAGAAATGGTTCAATGGTTAAGAACACTGGCTGCTCTTGCAGAGGACCTGCATTCAGAACCCAATGCTCATCTGGCAGCTCACAACCATCTGTAACTCCTGTCCCAGGAGACTCAATGGCCCTTTCTGATCTTCATGAGGACCAGGCATGCATGTGGTACACATCCATACATGCAGACAAAACACACATGTGCATACAATAAATAAGTCTAAAAATTTACATGTTAAAGAGATGTTTTATTTTTATTCCTCCCGTAGAAGGAAAGCCTAGTCTGGTGGGTTTCTCTGGACAGAACACTGCTGGCCTTGTTGCAGATTTGCACTGGGTCTCAGCAGCTAGCCCAATATAGAACCATTTCACCAAGTTGAATTTCTCAGGGGTGCCTAGGGAACCCAATATGAAGATGGCGACTCAAAAGCAGCGTGCCAGTCCTTTGCAGAGCTGCAAGAGATAGTAGGGTTTTGTGACACTAAGCCAATAACATCAGTTTCATACTTTAGAACTTTCAGGTCAACATTTTGCTAAGTTAAAGGAAGGTAGACACAAATGGGACACTTAATAAGGTTTAAGGGCAGGCAAACACAGCGCTGATAGAAACCAGTGAAAGCTGGGTGGGGGTGGGGGTGACTATTGACTGAGAGAGGGACAAGTCTGACACAAATGCTTTCCACTTTAGTCTAATGCACAAGCGCGCACACGCACACACACACACACAGGTTAAAAACTCATCCCACTGTATGCATGATTGAAATTGGTGCTAGTTTTACTATGTGAAAACTTTAGCTAAAAACAAATAGCAGAGTGTGGTGGCACATGCCTGCAATTGCAGTCCTCAGGCAGCTGAGTCAGGAGTATGAGCTCAAGGCCGGGCTTACCTACATAGTGAGTTCAAGGTCAGTGTGGTATCCCCATCTGTCACCAAACCAAACCAGGAGCCAGTAAGAATGGCCCAGTGGATAAAGGTACTTGCCATGCAAGGCTGGCAACCCGAGCTCTACCTCTGAAAACCACAAAAAGTGGAAGGAGAGAACCAACTCCATAAAATTATCTTCTGACATTCACATTCATGTTACAGCACACACACCATTCTCCACACCCATCCAATGTAGTAATAACAATGAATCAAAATGAAGAAACAAAGCAACCTTGCGGCTTTGAACATAGCATCATACTGTTTAGTGATTCATCTGTTGATGGCTCTGATGATAGTCAAGCTATTTATCGAATCTGGAGGAATAGGGTCCTCCCACCCATTCCTGCCCTTATCAACAAAGATGAAAACCAAGGAATTATTGGCGTTCTGTTATTTCCTTTTCAGATCTGGGTCACTCCTCAAAGTCAAGCCACCAACTAGTCTGTTGCTTCTCAGGATGCCACTGCCTTCTGCTTCTGAGGCCCCCTGAGAAATGACTGGCATAGCCCTCTGTTCTAGACAGGTAGTTCCAACTTTGGACTTTCTTTGATGTATTTGCTAAACTTCCCAACTCTATATGTTTTGATTATATGCCATTTTTCAAAACATTTTCTGTATCTGCAGCTAGGTCATACTTTTTCTTTTGCATTCCAAGGTTTTTAATTGTGCACAATGTGGTTCTTACTGCTGTCTTGAAAAGAAAAATCCTTATTCCGTCAGTATTTAGACAGTATTGTGTAAAAGCCCTACTGCTACCACTAAACCTTCCTCAACTTTCAACATCTCCTGGGTCATAAGTCTGCCCAGTCTCATGACAATAGCTGTTGTTCTGGCCAAACACACAATCTTTCAAACATTAATAACACTTATGGGATAGAAATGATATTCCACAATAATAAAGTATAAGTACTACACACACTGCTGTAAGTAGTAAGAACCAGTTGGTCATACTTGCCCATCACTGGGGAAATGGACATCTAGCATCTTCATCCTTTTAACTGTTTTCTTCACCCAAAATAAGACTCACCCCTCCTATTTAGACATATTTGCCAATCAAAGTACTTTTGTGTGTGTGTCGTACTGGGGGTTAAACCCAGGGCTAGTTCATGCTAGGCAAGCACCCTACCATGGAGCCACAATACTCTGCCCCAGGTGCTTTGTAAAGGCCAAGTTGGATTTTACTTCTGGAAGAAGCTGTGCTTCTCTAGATGGAACTTATCCTTTACAACTTGTGTCTTACACAGGCTGCTACTGCCTTCATCCCAGTCTATCGCCAAAGCCCATCAATCACATGCTCGAACACTGTATCCCACAGCCCTGACAGCGCTGCTTGCCCCACAGGCTCAATATTCACTTAGTAACACTCACTGGACTGTACTAGACAACCAGGCAATGGGTTTTGCTACTGCCTCTCTTACAGTTGGTTATAGATCATCGTTCTGCAACAGTTTCTTCTTCCTACCGGAACTGTGCAGCTTGAATACCTTTAAAATAAATAAGTTGCCAGGTGGGCCTGGCTCTGAGCCCCTTTTGCTCCCATGTCATTTTTGAGGGGCATGTAAGTGGTAATTATGTTTATTTTAACAGACTATCTGTTTATATTTCTTGCCTTGATAGGGCCTGTCTCTGGAGAACAGAACTATTTCTGGCTGCTGTTTTTTTATTTTGAGGAAACTGCCATTTCTTTTGAGGTCACAGAAGTCTTATTATTTCTGTGAGTCTGCTAAGAGTCACCTCTAGGACTTCAAGTTGTAAAATCCATTGTTTACTTAAAACTCTGGAAATGACTTACGAGATATAATTAACTGCCTAGGACAATCAAACACAAATAGATCTTTCCTGTGGAAAATAACATATGGTTGGACCGTGTGAAAGAATCTCACTTTAGTAATGAATAGAAAATTCTAACAGGAAAGCAGCTAGCTATAGGACATAAATTATTCAAGAAATTCAACCTAAAGTCAGCATCAAGGTGATGTGTTAACAAGGCACGTCCACTCACACCAGAGCAGAGCGAGATGCACATCACCATCACCATTCCGACCAAACTGTTCCACATGTGTGCAGATGCAGCTACACACGATGGAGATGAAGTATGAGAAAATGAGCTACAACGATGAAAATGAGCTACCTAGAAATTTCATAAAACCCAACTGGATAAATGAAATAGTAAAACAAATTTAACAAGGGGGCTTTATGTCTTATACATGTAGGAAAAGATTCCAATGAGCATATGTACCCCCTGTATACATGTGAGCAAATGCCATACATACACTCGTACAGACAAACGCAAAGGAGACAGAAAGTACTTAGACATGTATTTAAAAGGAAATATCTAATAGAAGCTTTAAAATACAATAAAGAGACAGTAAAATGATTTAAGTAAAAGAAAAGATTTCTTGTTCTAGGACTCAATACTTTAAAGCAATATTAAGCTGGTGGTCCATGCCTTTAATTCCAGCACTTGGGAGGCAAAGGCAGGTGGATTTCTCTGAGTTCGAGGCCAGCCTGGTCTACTGGGCGAGTTCTAGGACAGCCATGGCTACACAGAGAAACCTTGTCTCAAAAAACCAAATATATAAAAAATTTCCTTATTTCTCCAGTTATCTCTTTAAAATTTACTAGGTTAATCTAGTTGTAAAAATCACAAAGGATTTTAATGGAAACAATTTTAAGTTTATAAGAAAGTGAAAGGATATTTTATACAACAATGTAATGTTGTATAAATGTAATGTTTTAGCATGCTCTGGATCCTGGAGCGAAGAGCAAGAAGGGGGAGTAAGATACAGAAGTATTGGCCAAAGCCCCACAAGTCACATAGTGCAGAGCTGGAGTGTGACTAGACCTGGAGGAGAATGCAAACAAACGTGCTTACAAATACACACAAGATGTCCTCTGTCACACAGATAGAGAAATTAAATTACAACACGTTGACACAAGATGTTTTCACTTTTCAGTGAGGGGAAAAACAAGAGATTTTGATGCTAACACGTAAGTGGTATATTGGAGGGAGCTACTGGCAAGTCTAATCTGATGAACCACTGTGGGGGGATTGGGGGGTACACAGCCTTCGAACCATCAATTTAATAACAGGAAATGTATTTCAGATACACTCTCAGATGCTACTGTGTATTTCAGATACACAAAGGCATGCGAAACACAATTCACTTGCAAACAATGGGGTATATAACCTAGCACTGTGAACATGTGTTTGGTTAGATAAATTTGGCTATATTTAAACAACAGATACTATGAAACTATTTCCTGGAAATAGTCTGAGTGTAGGATTGAGACACAGTGCTTTATACCAGCAACATACTCCACACCTTCAACTTGAATGATTTCACAGTAACTGGGAGTGGTAGAGACATGAGCAGCAGAACACTATTTTCCAGGCCAAAAGCTACCTTTCTAACTATCCCTTCAAGAAACTAAAACACAATGTTTGTTAAAAATACTTCTAACATTTCATAGTTTAGAACAAAAGTACACAGAAAACAAAAAGTCCTTGGGTTTTGTCACATGCAGTTCTTGTTTATGAGGCATGATCATTCAGTTTCAGAAACTGAGGCAGTTTTAGATTTCTTTTTAAAACAGGGTCTCATGTAGCCCAGGCTGGCCTCGAAGTATGCAGCAGAGGATGGAGCTCTAGGCCTCCTGCCTCCGTCTCCAGAGTGCTAGAATCAAGGGTGTGCCACCATGCCCCATAGTTCTAGAAACTGAAAGGGAAAGATCTGTACATTTCTAACTCAAGACAAAGCAATATGTCACATGTCAGTATTATCTATTCATGCAAAAAATAAAAAGGGGATGTTAATTATATTTATGTATATAAGCCCACAGGCTATCGCTAAGGACACACAAGAAACCAAATAATGAAGTTGTTCTGGAGAATAGAATAAAGAGAAGAGAATATATGTGTGTATATATACATACATACATATGTATGAATATATGTGTGTATGTATTTAAAGATTTACTTTTATGTTACATGTATGAGTATTTTGCCTGCATGTATGTCTGTGCACGTGTGTATACCACAGAGGCCAGAAGAAGGTCTTCGATTCTCTGGACCTGAAGTTACAGTCTGATGTAGGTGCTGGAAACTGAACTCAGGTCCTCTGCAAGAGCACCAACTATTCTTAACCACTAAGCAACCCCTCCAGCCTCAAGGGAATTAGTTTGTCTTTGATTTTTTTGAGATAGAGTTTTATGTAGCCTATTCTGGACTAAAGAGACTATGTGGTGTAGGTTGAACTCCATTGTGCCACCACACCATGCCAACACAGAACCTTTTCACTTTTTGTTACTGTCATTTTTACATATTCAGTTTGTTTTCAAGAATAAAATTAAACAATGTGGCTGCATTACAAAAAGCAAAACAAAAATGTGTACATGGGAAGTCTCAGGATAATCATTAGGGAAATGCAAATCAAACTATCAGATATAGGATGGCTATAACTAAAATAATAGCTCATAAAGCTGTTAGCAACAATGTGGAGAAATCAGAAGCCTTGTGGTTACTGGTGAGATTATAAACTGGTGCAGGTATAGCGACTACGGAGCATACTATGGAGGCTCCTCAATAAATTAAATTCAGAATCCTGGATGATTTAACAATTTCATTTCTGATTATATACTAAAAACAAAACAACATGCAAGCAAAATGAAAACAAGGACTTGAACAGGTATTTGTACTTCCAGTATCTAAATAGCAAAAGGCTGATTAAACATAATGTGGTCTATACCACAGATCATTACTCAACCTTTAAGGAAATTCTGACATTAGTGACATGGATGAATCTTGTAAACAATGCTAAGTGAAATAAGCCAGTCAGAAAGGGCATGGTGTATGACTACTGCTGTGAATGAAGCACCTACTGCAGTCAGATTCAAGAGATAGAATGGACAATGGCTGACAACCAGAGGCTGAGGGGAGTGGGAAATGGACAATATTTAACATGTACAATCTCAGAACATTCTAGAAATGTATGGTGATGGTTACATAACAATGTGAGCGTACTTAATGCCACTGGACTGTTTGCTGAAAAGTTAAACGGTTTAATGGCACACTTAGTATGTTTTATCACATCTTAGGCAACAGTGCACAAAGGCTTACTGCAAGTGAAGCTGAACTTATCAATTAAAATCTTTCCTCAGCAGGGCATGGTGGTGAAAGCAGTCGGACACAAAGGACTTCACAATATACAAACCAATTTGTATGAAAAAACCAGAAAGGGCAAGTCTCCAGTGACAAACAGTCGGTTAGAGGGTGCGCGGGCCTGCTGGGTTAGCTGGTAAGAGGCATAAGGAAATCTTTTTGGAAAGATGAATTGTGATTTTAAGTGGATATTTCTCACTTCACTAAAACCTAGTATATCTGACCCTTTAAATACATGTGTTTTTACGATATATGTCAACAAAGCTGTTTAAAACACAGAAAATAGGTAAATATTACAATATCTTTTGTTAAAACTGCTTTATATTGGAAAATATGGGAAGGAAGCCTTAACCAGAAGATCTAGCTATGCTGCCTTAGCACCTCTCCTGCTGCTGAGGGTCACACTCGACAAAAGCAACTTAAGGAATTTAAGGGCTTCTTTTAGCCACTGCTTAAGGTATAAACCACTATGGCAGAGAATTTAAAGCAGCAGGAGCTGTCAGATTGTAGCTGTCAGGTTGTATTGACAATAAGGAACAGAGAGGAACAAATGCATGCTTGGTAGTGCTCAGTTGGCTTTTCCCATTTTATACAGCCCATGATCCATGCTCCATCCACAGTGGGCAAGTCTTCCCTCAACACACTACAATCTCTCACAGGCGAGAGGCCCATCTCTCAGGTGATCAAAATTCTATCAAGCTGACAATAGACACTAATCATCACATATGCTTTCTTTTAAGGAAAGAGGAAAATGTAGGCAAACTGTACTTAGAAAAAGAGTATCTGCTTAAGCCAAAGTCTGAAAATTTGATGTCAGACATTTTGTTATAAATTTTCTTCATCCCTTTATAAACACAAATGATTAAAAAAAATAACTACCTTTAGAGCAAAAGGGGCACTAATTTCACAGTTTGTATTGAAGAGATGCTTTGTGAATATCATCTGTCTATCCATCTTTGAGTAATGGTTGTTCACTTAGTTTCAATAAACTTAAATATTTCAGACATAGACATATAGGCATATATAGACATACAGCCAACACGGGACATGCTTTTCTCACAGTAAGTTCTTCATCTTGGTCACTTAACATCTTGGGGCTCTGAAGCTGACTGTTCTCGTAAAAGTTTTCTCTAGGGGCTCCTGCCCAATTTGTAGTCCTGCCTTGTATGTCAGTCAGTTCCTGGCTTTGAGCTGGCCCTTTTCTGGAGGTTTGGAGGATGGTTCCTGCTCACATCTCTTGCTAACCTGCTTATTCCATAATTCTGTTCACTTTAATGCCTAATGTTCACACATCAGCATTTTCAAAGCAACAGCAGAGATCTTTTGAAAATGTCCTTTACGGATGCTTACGGCATCATGCTATTACTGACTTGTTTCTCTGTTTAGTTTAATGCAGTGCGGGGAACCAGAGTCTTACAAAATATCCCTGGCTGGCCTGGAACTCACTATGTAGATCAGGCTGGCCTTGTTTGCATCATTCCTTTTGCCTCTGCTTCCCAAGTGCTGGGATTACAGGTCTGAGTCCTTGTGCCCAGAGGCACATTTTTAACTGATGAAAGAGCCCCTTTCTGAGATGTTTTTCTACTAGGGAGCAGCACCAGCAAAGAGGGACAGGGGATGCAAAGGAGGTGTGAAGTCTGCAGTGGAAGCAGGAATAAGTGTTCTGGAGGGGTCAAAGCAAGCTTTCTTTATTTTGCCAGCCCCCCTACTCCACTTTACTCAAGCCTTTTCCTCTTTATAGATTTCAAGCTTTTCCTCTCTGTACAATTTCTTTCTCTTATTTAAATGTATTCTCTACTGTATTTTTTCATAAAATCACACACATACACATGCATGCATGCTTGCACACATCTTGTGGAAGAAGCAAAGCTTCAACACATATACATCTCTCTCTCACACACACACACACCCCCTTATCCATACATCTTCTGTGCTTTTTGTACGTTTATTCTTCCTTATGTAAGAATCAAAGCTCCAACACACATAGATCTTACCCACACATCTTGCAAGCTTCCTTCTTCCCTTTTCCTCTCCTGTTCACTCTTCTCCTACTCCTACTTCTCCTCTCCTTCTACTACTGTATGTCTTTTTTCCCCTGTATTTTATATATTCTTTAGACAAAGCCACATGGGGAAAGATCACATTATAATCACATCTTAATCATAAACTTAAAACTTCACATAATGATTATAGGTTTTACATTTCAGTGATTTCAAGTTCCATATTTTTAACAAGTTATTTTAAAACCCACACCTGAACACAGAGTTCCTCAAATATTTTTCTCCCCACAATACACCTATATCCCAGAAGCAATTGTTTTTCTATTATAGATTAACTGAGTTTAAGCAAGCCAAGTAATTGCCAGCTTTTATTGTAACTGGCAGGTAGCGGTCTTGCGGTTTGCTAGGGAATGAGTGCTCGTCATGGTATCCTAATCTAACACAATTCTTATTTAGTTAATACTGTGAAACAAGTTCATTGTAACTAGAAAACTTTAAGTTAGGGGGTCTTTTTGCTTTTCTTAGGTAAAAGGAGAATCTGCTGCACAGCTCTATATCCTCCAGGCACACCCCAAATTTATCAGTAAACTTTTAATTAAAGAATCCAATAAAGAATCTATTTTATTTGTGGTCGAGGAAGTTCAAGCCTAACAGTGGGCACTGAAACTCATGTTATTTCTTGATCATGGTCCTGCTTTTCATAGGCGAGACTTATGGGCCCTAGCAATTAAGCTTTCTTTGTTCTAGCTTTCCTAATCCTGGCCACTCAAGTCCCTAGAAAAAATGTTTTCTTACTTTTATATTATTCCTAGATTAGTAATGTTTCCTAAGTTACTGATTCCAATGCAACTGGCAAAACATTCTAATTTTAATCCTGTAACTATGTGTGAAAAATATCTATTGTTCCTAATTATGCATGTCTTTTAGTTATTCTTCCTGGAGTTTCAATTGAATCACTGGTTTAACTGAGTGGCAGTGCCTTGCCCAAGTGGCATTGCTCGAGGGAAAATCATCACCATTGTTATGTGTGGCAGTAATGCTGCCCAGTGAGGGGATAGAGACCACCATAGAACTTTCATACCACAAGAGAGACAAGGAGACCATGGTTGCAACAAGCACAATAAGGCCCAGCAATGGCAAAGGGCATTCAGTAGACAATCCCCAGAAGGCCTGTTGCCTTGCTAAACAGTAAGCTGATTCCTGAAGCTCCAACACTAGCACCTGTTCCCCTGCACTGCTCCCAGCATTTTTCCATATCCACAATCACTACTATAGGTATGCTCTGCTAAATATAAAGAAAGCCTGACGAAGGTGGATAAGGTGTAAGGAGAAAGGGAAGGAGACAGCTGTGTTAGTAAGAAAAACCTCAGCTTTCCCACATAGTGCCAGCATAACGGAGAGCTAGGGACAGACAGGCATTATTAAAATTTTAAGAAGGCATATTAAAACTACAACTAAAACTAAAATCTCTATTTCATTACAAGAATACTCGTCAGTGATCAACAATGTATCTATATCTTGGCACTCACTGTAACACTGTCTGAATACTACAGCAAACCCAGCAAGCCGTATTTCCGTAAAGGCAGAAAATACATATTTCGCTCACTGTAGTACACCAGTACCTTGAGCAATGCTTAGTACAAAGGAAGTTTTCAAGAAGATTTGTTGAGTAAATGAGTGAAATGGAGATGTGAGGGATGGTTTGTTTCCAGATCTTTGTTGATAGATAGTGAGCCAGGAACACATCAGGAATGGCTAGGCTTCCCTGAGTTTGGAGGGCAGACCCCACCCTCCCCACTTGTGTGCTGTCTATCAAATACACATTGCTGACCATCAGAGAAAATGGTAAAGGGCTGGGAGTACTTAGGGAAAGTACTCAGGCACAGGTGAGTCATGTTAGAGGAGCAAGGCATTGGATCAGTGCTCGCTTAGCTGAGGAACCACAGTACCAGATGCCCCCACCCCCAACCCTGATTCAACTATTGTTTCCTGAGCGGGGAAAAAAGTCTTCCATCTGTATAGTTTTTGCCTTGGTAACAACAAAAGATCAGATCTTTAGAGAAAGAGTTTAGGATTCTGAAATGCAAAATTTCCATTTTAATCACAGGGCAAAAGGGGTGTTGCATGTTTATATGCCACACAGAGCTTTTTCAGAGCTTGAGGAAATTATGAAAGGAAAACACCGATCTTACTGGGGTTGTGATAAATTTCACCTTTTAAGAGGCTAGATGTAGCCTGGTGTGGTGGCAGAGGCCTTTAATCCCAGCACTAGGGAGGCAGACAGGTGGATCTGAGTCCGAGGCTAGCCTGGTCTATAGAGCAAGTTCCAAGACAGCAAAAGCTACACAGAGACAACCTGTCTCAAAAACCAAAGTAAATAACGAAAGGAAGGAAGGAAGGAAGGAAGGAAGGAAGGAAGGAAGGAAGGAAGGAAGGAAGGAAGGAAGGAAGGAAGGAAGGAAAACCTGTATCTCAAAAGGCTTGATGTGACATTACATCAGAAGGACACAGGAGGGCGCACTAACAGGAGAGGAGAAACAGAAATGCCTGAAATCAGGTTGACATCTAAACGGTCAAACGGCAACACCTGCCGCAAATGATATGCAGGACTATCATTTACAGAAAAAGGTGTCTGTTCATGATTCAAGCTCAAGGAAACCAAAAGAATCTGTCACTCTGTCAAGGAGAAGCCAGCACTTTCATATCCAAGGTGAGGGTAGCATTAGACACCCATGTCTCTCATGATTTGTTAAATGACCTTGGAGCAGGATTCCTGTTTTAAACAAAGATCTTTTATATAATCTACAAATGCACTTGGTGTTCTGCATGTCCTTCACTGAATTGGTACAAAAATTTCTTTCTTTGTTTCATCTGCTTTTCCAGGAGTAATGATAAGTTAGGTTTGAACTGAAAAACAAAACCAAAAACAACAACAACAAAAAAAAAACAAAACCAAAAAAACCAGCTTTTGCACAGCAGCTTAGATCTTAGATGTAGTCTGTGGGCTTCCCAAGTTTTAAATTTGTAAATACAGCAGTAGTATACAATTCCCTCTGTGGAATTCAGTACGTACAATATAATGCAGATCAAACCACTTTCCTTTCAGGCCTTTAACAAGAGTATCAATGGCTGCCAAGAGGTCATGGATGCAGAGGCAAGGAGCTGCCCTCACAAAGAGTATCATTAATCCCAAAGTCACATTCAAGTTTGTGTCTCAGCAAAATTATAAGTAATTCCATGCATAGCTCTTTGGGATCAAATGTCATAGTTAAAATGGAATGTGTTGAAACTTTGAATGTTAAGAGTATACTGTGGTGGAATAATAAATACCTGTGGACTGGTTTTTCAGAGTCTGTCAGTCACTGGAACTATCTCCGCAGTATCCTGTATTCCTGAACTTCATACGAGTCCACTCACTTGAATCTTCACTTATTTGAATGACTGGATTTCTGGCCATGGTGTTTCAAGCTCACTTGGTGTAGGCTGCTCAGTATATTTTATGGCCATTTACTAAGGACTTTGGTGATTTTTACTTCCCATGATTAGCTGAACTGACCACTAGGGTGTACCTGATTAGGCTCAGGTATTATATAGTATACTATACTAAAAAGTAACTGTGCTCTAAAATGTGCCAATTTAAAAGATTATTTCAAATTTTCTTATCTCTCCTAAAATGATTATAACTGGAAATACCAATGAATTTATTTTTAAACAAAACTACCAGCATATTATAAATGTAAGCAGTCATTAAATCCTTTGAGTTAGTATCTGATCAGGAACTCTTCGAATATTAGAAGGACACTCACTGTCTTGAGTGTGTGTGTAAAAAGCCAACAAGAAAGTGACATGCAAGGAGCTGGAGAGAAGGCTCTGTGATAAGAGCCCTGGCTGCTCTTCTAGGGGACCTGACCTGGGTTTGACTTCCAGCACCACATAGCCGCTCACAACTGTCTGTAACAGTTCCTGGGGATTCAATACCCTCTTCTGTCCTGCTCAGACACCAGGCATGTGCATGGTACACAGACATGTTTGGGGGCAAAACATTCGTACATACAAAATGGTAAAATACATGTTAAAAAGGAAGGAAAGCGCTGTGCAAGGGGACAGAAAGATGCTTAGTGGTTAAGAGACTTGTTCCAGCACCCACATTGGGTGGCTTATAACTCTATTTCCAGAGGATCCAACATTCTCTGCTGGCCTCCCTGCGCACACATGGTGCACTTCTAGGAAGTGAAGAAAGACTCCAAGTTAAACACATTAAAAGGGATAAAGCAGGCACTCATTCATATACATAAATACAAATAAAAATGTAGAAAAAGAAAGTGATGTGCAGAGTTAGAAAGTATAAACCCTATGATAGAAGCTGTCTGGACACATGAAAAACAGACAAAAAGCCACCTAAGCTAAAGTGTCAGCTGACACCTGTGATGCCAGCACCAGAAGGCCGAGAAGCAGGAGGATTGCTACATGTTTGAGGTCAGCTGAGCCAGGGAGTGAGTTTCAGGCCAGCGTGGGCTGCAGAGCTCCTATTTCAAAATAAAAACAAAACCCAGAGAATATTAGCTTCACTCAGGTGGTATGACACGGGGCCTGGTAGATTACAAAGGAAGTTTTAAAACCTTAATTGTTTTACCAGTAAGTATTTAAGATGGTATCTTACCATCTCAGGTTGGTCTGGAACTCGAGATCCCTCTGTCTCTGCAGTGATAGGATTATAGATGTGTGCTACTATGCTCAACACCAATAATTGTTTTTCATTATTGTAACTGAAACAAACTCAAAGTTAAATTTAACACAGGTCAACTTGCACTACTTTAAGAGTTGATCTAGCATTGTGCTGCCACTAAGAAGGTGCTCCTGTCTCTGTCCTTACTGAGCAACAGACTCTTAAGCCAGGAAGACATGAATTCCGACCCTGCTTTATCACTTTCAGTGTGTTTAACTTGGGAGTCTTTCTTCACTTCCTAGAAGCTCACATTTTTAATCTGTAAAATGGAATACTATCACCTAGACGAAAGCCTGTCACACAGTGACTGCTCTGTAAAAGGCAGTCATTAGGGCTAGAGAAGGGGCTCAGCAGTTAAGAGCAGTTATTAGTCTTGCAGAGGACCTGGGTTCAGTTCCTAGAACCTATGTGGTGGTTCACAAACATCTGTAACTCCAGTTCCAGGGGATCCAATGTCTCTATAGGGACTGTATGCATGTGGTGCACAGAAATACAGGCGAAACACTCAGATACATAAAACAAAAACATTCATTTTAAAAAGTAGGCATTATTATTATTATTTTTACTCAGATTATTGTTTATTACAATCTCAAATTCACTCTTTAACCTTTCTTTCCCCAATGTTCCTCTCAGACCTTTACAGTCTTTGGGAAATAATTCACGTAGTAGTGAAGTCAAAGTATGTGTTAAGTCTCTGGGAATACAATGTCTACAATTAGAGAGGACAAACACAAAGGAAATACGTCCAACAGACAGGAGGCATGCCATGGAAACCTGTACCAAGAGTGCCTAACTCAAGAACCTTTGAAAAACTGTTATTCAAACAGCATCCTTAAATATGCAAAGACATTAACTAGGAAAAGACAAGATATGGTAGGTAAATGAACACATTTTAATTCCCAAAGGAAAAAGAAAACAAAGTGAACTCAAAGAATCGGATAATATCCTACATGATCTGAATAAAGGTATCAATGGCGAAGGCTAATTAGATACATGTAGTTACATAAGCAGGACCATATTCTCCAGAGCCAAGCCAACCAAGTTAAAGGTTATGAGTTTACCTGAAGGGCAAAAGAAGCTGCTAAGGTTGGTTTTTATGGGATTCTGCAACTGAAAAGAAATCGCAAGATACCCCAAGAGAATAAACTCAAGAGGTCAAGACTGAATGCAGGGAAACCATTTAGAAGGTGTTCTAGTTTGCTTTCCATTGCTGTGACAAAACACCATGGTCAAGCTAACTGTGGTGGCGCACATCTTTAACACCAGTGCTTGGGAGGCAGAGGCAGGTGGATCTCTGTGAGTTTGAGCCCAGCCTGGTCCACAGAGTGAGTTCCAAGACAGTCAAAGCTATACAGAGAAACACTGTCTCAAAACAAAACTAAAGACAAACAAACAAAATCAAATAAAAACAACAACATGACCAAAAGGAAGGAAGGAAGGGTTTAATTGGCTTACACGTTCTCATCACAGTTCTTTATGAAGGGAGAGTCAGGGCAGGAATTCAAATAAGAACCTGGAAGCAGGAACTGAACAGAGGCTGTGGAAGAACACCACTTACTACTTGCTCCCCACGGCTTGCTGAGCTTGCTTTCTTATCAGCTTTAGGAACATCTGCACAAGACTAGCACCTGTACGCTAGGCCCACCCACATCATCAATCAAGAAAATGCCCTATAGACTTAATAGAGGTATTTTCTCAATTGGGGCCCCGTCTTTCCAGATAACTCTAGCTTTGTATACAGTTAGTTAAAAAAAAAAAAAAAAAACCTAACCAGACAGAAGGTCTTATTGAATTCCAAGTGCCAAGTGAAAGAAGCCACTACAAAAGTGGTGTTAGTGGGGCTAGAGAGATGGCTCAGTGGTAAGAACGCTGGCTGCTCTTCCAGAGGACCAGGGTTCGATTCCCAGCACCCACGTGACAGCCTACAACTGTTGGGAACTCCTGTTCCAGTGGAATCTGACACCCTTACACAGACATGCATGCAGGTAAAACACCAATGTATCTAAAATAAAAATAAACGAAATATTAAACAAAACAAAAACAGTATTAGTAAGAAGGCAGAAAAAAAAAGAGACCTATTCAAGACATTTTCATTAAGGGAAAAGAATCAATGAGATGTGGCTATGCTTCATGTGCAGGGGGAAGGCACTTTGAAAGTCTAGTCTTGAAAACAACAATTTGTTCAATAACGTACATGTTTCACGATATAACCTATTACCTCCACACTGAAGGTCAAAGCCAATGCGTTGTGCATTCTATGCAAGCATGCTGCCACTGAAATACATTCCTAACCACATACACACACACACACACACACACATATATATGTATATACACACACGTGTGTGTGTGTGTGTATGTGTGTGTGTATGTATCCAACTTCACATTCCTAAAGCAGTACACAAAATTAAAACTTAAGGACATGAGAAAATGCATTCAAACAGTTTGGTAGGCACAGCACACAAGTTTAACCTACTGAGAAGCTATTTTTGAAACTTTGGAATGTGGACAATAACTGGATAAATTATGGGATCTACACTTGGTTTGGAGAGAGGGGCTTTTAATAGAACACTTCCTTTTCTTGGTGTCAGCTTTTATTATTTACTTTTGGTTTTTCAAGACAAGGTTTCTGTGTTGTAACTCAAGCTGTCCTGGAACTCACTCTGTAGACCAGGCTGGCCTTGAACTCACAGAGACCTGCCTCCCTCTGCCTCAGAAGTACTGGGATAAAGGTGTGCTCCACCACCGCCCAGCTGGTGTCAGCCTTTAATTTGGAAAGGAAAAGGCTAATTTTTCATTTGTTCCTTCCCCATAACCTCTGTATAACCTCTGTCAAGCAAGAGGATTTTATGAGTAAAGCAAAAAATACGTAAACTCTGATACCCTCATAAAGAAGTTATTCTGGAATAAACGTTTGCACATCACTTTCTTCTTAAACAGAATATACCGAACATGCTTTCTTCCTTAAATGAGGACATTTATCTTCATGTAGCAATTTTGAAGGTTCTATAATACGTTGGCAGTGAGAATGTAAGAGGTTGTAAGGTGTAAGAGGTTGAGAACAAGCATTTCACACCTGTTTTCACTTCTCCTTGTTACTCTATTACTTATTCCATTAAGCTTGAATAAACCAACTTGTTAGAACACTGTGCTTCAGTAAAATGTCTCCAAGCAAAGATCTGAGAAGTCTGCCTTACAAGTCAAGTGTTTGAGCTTTGCCACGCAGTGACTTCTCCAGGAGGCATGCTTCATCTAGAGCCGTTTATTTCACGCAGGCCCTAAACTGGAATGCTTCAACACTGCTCTGGCTAAATCTTCAAGAGCACCCTCTAGCATCGCTTTCTCTCAATCCCAAAGACAGTCAGGAGTCACAGGACATTTAATGAGCGATGACCTTCTGTCTGAAAGCTCCCACTCTCTGTTCAGATCGAATCCGGCTTTACAACATCAGTAGGGAGTCCACTCAAGCGCTCATTAAGTGGAAAAAGGCTGGTGAGCTATTATAACTCTCAGGTGGGAGCTGAGAAACATGACCAAACCCAAGTTTTAGAGCCTGTCCTTAGCTCGAGGGTGAAGAAATGTAACTTCAACTTCATGTTTGGCCAAAGTAATGAACACCTCCTGTCAGGTGCAGGGAGTATGAGGCATGTGCAACAGGGAATTTAAATCCCAACCGCAAAACCCAGCTCTCCAGTTCACATCATTTTAGTTTTCTAACTGCTGACCTCCCTCCGCGAAAAGTCATGGGGGAAGTGACAGAGTGCAAAGGGGTACAGCATTACTTCTGCCCCCTGACTTAGGAGCGGAAACTCACCAGTTTCATATCGGACTTTTGGTCGTTCAGTACCAGTCTCTCCACTTCTCAAAGCAAGGAAGCGTCTTCCGGTTCAGACTCCGTGGCCGAGAGCATCGCGGGACTTGGAGTCTTCCCTTCTCATGCACTTTCTGGAGCATCACGGGAAGTGTAGTTTTACTGAAGGCATCATGGGAACTGTGGGCGTCTTTCCTTTTCCTCCCTTTTCTCTCTGAACACCTCCTTCCGTCCGCTCAAACTTATCGCCGCCGCCAATCCATCCTTCCTTTCCGTCCCTGCATGATATCATGTCCCTCATCCAGGTCTGGCATCCATTGTATTCTGGGATATGTAGTCCGAACGGCTCCAGCGCCCGGCTTCCCTCCTCCCTGCGGGAAGGCGTATGGGCGCAGTGCCTCCTGGAAGGTGTAGTTCCTCGAGACCCTTAGACCCAGAGCTCCGCGCTTGTTCTCTAGGGAGCCAGAAACTACAACTCCCAGGGATGCCCGGCGGCAGCAGGTGGGAGCGGGGTTGTTTCTGTCAATATGGCGGTTGTCAGCCAGACAAAGACAGTCAGTCTGATGTGATTGAGACAAGGGAGGTTTTCAGGGGGAGACTGGGAGATAGGGGCCTCCCCTCCCCCCTCTGCTCTTCCTGTGCGGGCCTGGATCCTTCCTCAGCCCCTCCCGCAGGGCGCCCCACGGTGAAGATCCCCTCCCCCTCCCGCCTTCCACCTCCCTCCTCAGCTTTGCGCTGGGACGCTGGGGAGGGGGCTGAACCGGTTGCAGAGAACTCAGCTAGGTTTCCGAGGTGAGTGGGGTCGTTTGCAAAACGGACTGCTTCAAGTCTCTTTCCTCACTTCTCTATTTACTTTGATGAAAAATAAAATGTGTTGGTGTGTTTAGGGGGGAGAGAAAGTGAGTAGGCACCACAGATGGGTCTCTGAAGTGGCCAGATTAGGAGGGTGGGGGAAGCAAGCGAGAGGGGGGCTTCCGAGGGGGCGGCCGTGTGCGGGCTATGGGGTGGGGCAGTTTGTGAGGGGCGGGCGTGGAAAGGCGTCGACGGCTCCCTAACTTCTCTCTGGTCTGCAGGACCGGCGGAAGGTTTGAATTCTGGAGGTGGGGTCTTCCTGCTTGCGAGTTTGAGAAACTGTGAGGTGGTTTCGAGGTGTGCTGGTTGGTTTGGGGAGTGTCTCGCTGTCTTTTAAACTGTGACGTGTACTTGGGTGCTGGGCTCGTCTTGAAGGAATGTCTATAGATGGTAAGTTAGATAGCAGAAGTCAGAGATAAGCGGCCTGGACTTGGGAAGCTCGCGTGAGTCCCGGGCTGGACTTTTGGTCTGTGGACCTTGTTCAGGGTTTGGGGGCTCAGCAACTCGTTCGTGTCTGGTGGCCAGCTCACACTCCGTGCCCTCCGCTGGGCCAATCTCCACCCCAAACTCTGGGCAGGAGGACTGTACGGATAATGTGATGTGGAGATGCACCTTTGCCTCCTCAACTCGGCAGCTAAAGGTGGGAAAGGAAAAGTGACATTTAATATTTTATTCCGGAACCGTGTTTTGGTTACACTATTGGGGCTACTTTGAAAGTAGTCCTCCGCCCACCTTTCACCCCGAAACAGTAAGTAGAGGTATCTTGTCATCTTCATGCTTGACAATTATTTAAAATTCGGGAATGTGGGATTGGGAGTCTGGAGTGCTAAGTGCATACGGATCTGAGTCTGCTAAAGAGACAGAATGTCTGCTGTGTGCCCTGAGGTAGATAGGGCGACTTATTTTCGTAGTTGAAAAAACTGTTGGAAATTATTTGTGGGGAAGCGGGTTGGCGGTGCGCTGAAAGACGCTGCGTGTATTTTTCTTCTACTCCACCCTGTTCTGTCTCACATTTGCTTGAAAACTGGTGTGGAAGAGTGAGGAAGCCTTGGGGGAGTGAAGCACAGAAATGCACTTAGCAGTAAAGATGCACGCTACGTAAAGTTGGAAGATAAAAGTGGTTGCTATTTTTATTTTTGTCTGAAGCTTAAAAAAAAACACAAAAAAACAACCTCGTGTGTTGTATAGGGTACTGTCACGTGCTCCTTTTTCTGGGGACCTGCAGATAATAGAAATCTCTGCCTTCTCCTTTCCTATCTTTCCTTCCTTCCTTCCTCCCTCTCCCCCCTTCCTTCCTGGCACAGAACATTTCTCTTCCTGATGGACAAAATACGTCCTGTGCTTTTTTTTTTTTTTTTGCTTAGTTTGTGTGCTAATATGGGTTGTGCTTTTGTGGCTTCGCTATAAAATGCATCATTAAGTGAAAAGGACCCGACTTTGTTGTTATGAATTTGTTTTGCATTTATGCCACAAGTAATTCTCACATCAGGTTTGCAGTGCTGTGCATTAAACTTATTAAATTTGCACAACTAAGTTGCTGGATCTGATTGAATTCTGCTTATAAGACAAGTTTGGGAAATTTGATTTTATTTTTCAGTTTTCAATTAGGGTTGGAATGAAACATCTCTTGTTTCTCCCAGTCTTGAATATTTAATGACATTACACTAGGAGAATTTAAGATCATACATTTTGTACTCCCTCAGTCCAAAATACAACTTCTTCAGTCACTTGCTATGATAATTTTGTGGTATCACAGACTTTTAAATAACCAAGAGAATAATTGGCATCATTTCTATTTCAACTTGAGAATTTAACATATTTACATATTTCGTCCAGAATGTATCAGTTCTTGAGTATTTCACCTATCAGCGAGGGTCTTTGAGATTCCACAGCATCTGACAGTCATATAGATACATTGGGATTTTATGGTAGGTTTAGCCTTTGGTTTGAAATTTCTGCTGTTGATCATTCACTCAGATAAGGAGACTGTTAATATGAAGTTGAGTGTTATGTATTTAAATTGACCGGAATAGAATTCCATATACTGAATGTGCTATTCTAGGCTGAGCTTTTGTTTTGTTGAAGACCAAGATTTTCAGAATTGCTTGTTTTAAGCCTTGTCTTAACCTGAAACATTAATTTTAAAAAACTGAAAGAAAATTTCAGGTAACAACATAATAGTTGCTTGCTTGTGTTTTTCTCAAATGTATTTTAATAGTCAAAGAATTTTTAAATGTTTAGCAATCATTTTAGATATGACAAACTAAAATGCTCCAACCTAGAATAATTACCTTTCCTCAAATTTTCTTTTTGTTTATTTTCATCAATGAAAATGTGAAGTTGTTCATGGGGAAAACATTCATTAAACTTTTTCTGACTAGTAGTCTAGTAAAAATGGTTCCATGTATACTAAATATTCTTTGCATTCATTGGGCCGATTCTGTTGCATTTTAAGCACTGGGGCATTAAAATGATGTAAAGCCTTTACTGCAGACTAAAGCATAAAACATTCTCAGCATGTGGAAGTCATATGGTTTACAGAAAAAAAAAGTAGAGAACCAGGGCATTGGTGCCTTTCCAGCTTAAAATTTCATCCTGTAACTGTAAAGACATATTTATTTTAATCTGATCATTTCTAAAAAATGTGGCCTTTATTACGGGAAGTTGAAAATGCAAGCTGTTTTTAACCAATCTGCTGCTAGTTCTGTGCGCAGCATATACTCAGTACTGTTTAGTCATGGAAGTGCATCAAGGAAAGGAACCCTTAGCAATGTGTTGAATGCCTTCCCAGAGGCTTCATGTGCACTGTGGGGTGCATTTCGTCTTCCAGCCCAAGTAGAAACTTAATATCTCTGTTTTTCGAATTATAACACACATTGTAACAAAGATCTTCATTCTTCTATTCTGGCAGTTTTATACTAAGTGTTGGTGGGTCATTGTATATTGTATATTAATTTGTTCTTTTTGAGTCTCCTGTGTGGCATGTTAGTTCTGTCTCTAGTTTCAAGGTTCAGTTGGCTACCTTTTTTTTCTGTCAAAAAGCTGGAGTGCTGTTGGGTTCATCTATTGCAGCTTTTCTCTTGTTTTTCGTATTCTGTTCTTAAAATTTGAGTTATTTCCCATGGAAATTATAAATTTATCAGAATGTTATTTTCCATAAGTAGGAGTTGGTGTACTTCTCAACTTTTTAAAATGATGAACATTTATAGATTAGATTAGTCAAAAGGTCCCAGAAAAATTATATAAATGTGCTGGGCTTTGTTAGTTTTTCCTGTTTTATGTAGATATTTTGGCTTCTATTCTGTTCTTTGTCTAAATTTTTCTGTTAATTACTGTTTTTTTCTTCTTTCCAAATTAGTACAGCTTTACACAAGACTTTTATGAATAAAAAGCATAGCATATCTAGAATGTTACATACGCACTCATATATATAAATATATATATTTGTAAATATGTATGCACATATGCACATACATACACATACACACTTCAACACACACACATGAAGTGTCTATGTATCAGTCCTACAGCCATGAAAATCAATCTGACCTATAAATAGAGATCAAAGAGTAACCACCATTCATGCTGTCCACATTACAGAAACTTTGGAGATTTCCTTATCATTGTAAACCATCTTGTGTAAACAGATTCTGCCAAACTACTCAGTTCTCTCAAATAGGAGCCTATCAGTCTGACATTTTTCTCCAGCTAGTGCTAAATAATTAGTGTGTGACTCAGATTCCTAGACACAGCTGGGCCCAAGATGACCTTCATTTAGACTGAGGACCCATCCATCGTCATAGGTGCAGGGTAGGGACTACCTGTGGTGAGTAGCCCTTGTGCAACTTTTAAGTTTTAGTTAATCACTGTTTATGGACTCTTATGTAAGAACAGCATTGTGGTTTTGTTTTAAAAAAAATTGTGAACAAAAGATACAAGTTGCAATTTAAGTGGTTTATAAAACACATGGTTTAGCTTTTTTTGTCACTGTGACACAAGTTGGGGTCAAATAGGAAGAATAATCTCAATTGAGAAAATGCCTCAATCAGATTGCATGTAGCAAGCCTGTGAGGCGTTTTCTTGATTGCTAATTGATAAAGGTCCAGTTTACTGTGGGCAGTGCCACCCCTGGGCAGGCGGTCCTCCTGAGTATAAGAAAATGTGCTGAGCAAGCCAGTGATCAGGTCCCTCTGTGGTCTCTACTTCGTTCTCTGCCTCCAGATTCCTGTCCTGTTTGTTCCTGCCTCAGCTTCCTGAATGATGGTGGACTGTGATAGGGAAGTATAAGCCAAACAAACCTTTTCCTCCCCAAGTTGCTTTTAGTCATGGTGTCTGTGTCATAGCAGTCAAAAGCAAACTAAAGCAATATACTCTGTAGTTCTGTCCATCTTTTGTTAGAGGCCTACATGTGGTGTATTAGAAACATTAGTAACTTTTGTGTTTTAAGGAGCAGCATGGAGGTGTGAAGGAACAGTGACTTTAATGAATGTGCTCAATTCTTTTGGCCTTTATTTATTTATTATGTGTGAATAAACACATCTGTCATGGTGCACACGTGGATTTTAGAAGATAACTTGCAGGAGCTGGCTCTCCCTTCCACCATGTGGGCCTTGGGGATTGGATTCAGGTCCTTGGGCTTGGTAGCAGGTGTCTTTTCTTACTGAGCTACCTGTTGGCCCAAGACTCAGTTTTTATACGGGAAAAAGTCAAATGTTGTGGGTTCTGCCAAAACGAGGATGCTGTAATACTGAAATTATCTGTCTTGTGATTTTGATAAGGAGTAGTAATAGTGTTAAATCCTGAAGCTCTTGGCTTGGCTGGTCAGGCCTTGCAATCATGAGATGGAGTTGATCTTGCTCTCTGCGTATTCCTTTCATTCTCTTTCAGTTCTCTTAATTCACTGTTTCTGACTCATTACATCAGACTCTTAACTAATCTTGTTGCATGAAGTCGTTTTTCATTAGTCATTCTACACTGGTACCTGAGGGATCTTGCCAAAGTAAAATGTGAATTTGATTGTCAGCCATACTTTTCCTGTAATCCTTCAGTGGCTCTGCAGCCTTTCGAATAAATCCAAATTTTGAGTCATTGCACCCATGTCAAAACCAGCTTCTACCACTGTGTAACCTTGAGCAAGTGATTTAAGTGTCTGCATCTTAGTTTCCTCATCTGTGGAATGGGGATAAGAAGAGAACTGACTTCATAGAATTGCCTCACATGAGCCCAGAGGGTGCCGTTGCTGTATCTTGTCATTCACAAGGAGCTTCAAAAATAGAAGAGGGCGCTGTTCTCTTTATTCAGCTTCCCCCATTGGTTATGTCGGACCTAACTTCAGTATAGTCCAGAAAGAGGAGGGATCTGGCTCAGTGGTGCAGTGCTAGCCTAGCGTGTGCCAGGTCCTGACGTCAACAAACACCCAAAAGCAAACAGAAGACAACAGAGAACCCCACACCTGGAAACTGACCTTGGTACGATGTGTGTGTATATTTTTATGTCATTTTATTCATGCTTAGTTCATGTAACCACCACCAAAACTTAGGCACAGAAATACTCCGTCACCCCATGTATGGAATACTTGTCCTCTTTGTTAGGTTCTGTCAGGTTGTAGTATAACTCAGCAGAAAAGCTCTGTATTAGCTGCTCTTCTATTGCTGTGACAAAATACCATGGCCAAAGCAACCAGTAGAAAGAATAATTTATTTTTATGGTTCCAGAGGGATAAGAGTCCATCATGGTGGGGAGGCATGCCTGCAGGATGGCAGCTAGAGTAAAATGCTGAGAGCTCGCACCCTTTACCAAAAGCACAAAGCAGAGGGAACAAACTGGAAATGGCTGGAGTTTAAACTCTCAAAGCCTACCTCTAGTGACGTACTTCTAGCAAGGACACACTTCCTAAATCGCCCCAGATAGCACCACCAACTGGTAACAAATGTTCAAATACCTGAGCCCACCCGGGAACATTCTCATTTAAACCACTACAAATACAAATTGTTGGATCATGATTTTCACTCTTTTGCCTCTGTAGTATTTCAGAAACTCTATGGTGCAGATTGCAAGGTTTATGAAAAAAATCCCAATTTCCTTGTAAGAAAAAAGAAAACAGCACAACATAGAACAAACCCTAGGGCATAAGTACCAGCAATCAGGAAGATCTAGAGTTCAAGATCATCTTCCTTTTACATAGTGAGTTTGAGGCCAGCCTGTGCTACAAGAGTCCCTGGCTCACAACCAAACAGGAATGAGCTTTGCTTAAACAAGGAATTATAGTGTTACAAGCCATTAAACTTTGCTAATGAATCTTAACAATAATAGTGAAGTTTCCTGTAAATGTGTAAAATTAAGATTATTCCTCTCTTCCTCCTTTCCTTTTCTTACCTCTTTTGAGACAGGGCCGGTTCTGCAGCCCAGATTTGCTTGAACTCTACTTTCTTTCCTTATCTTCTGACTGCCGGGTCAGAGGTGCCTGCCAAAGCAGAAGGATGCCAGCTTCTGTATTAGATGACCGAAGTTATACCTATTCAATATCATGTTGGTCTTAGTTGGTGTTAGTGCAGACTTTTCATATGGATTGGGGCTTATGTCATAGTCTTATTTTGGACTTAGAAGGAAATTAGCTTCAAAGAAAGTACTTCTGGCAGGGCAGTGATATCCCACACCTTTAATATTAGCACTTGGGAGGCAGAGGCAGGCAGATCTCTGAGTTCAAGCTCAGCCTATAGTGTGAGTTCCAGGATAGCCAGGGCTGTTAGATAGAGAAACCCTGTCTGTCTTGGGAAAAAAAGTATAAGAAAGTACTTCTGAAATTATTTCTGGAGAAATAAATTAAAGGTTTAAAGAATAAAAGAGGGAAAGATTTAGATACTGTTACCCTTAGTTTGGATACCAGGAAGGTTTCTGAAGTTAAAGGCTAGTTACCTGCCTATGCTTATATGTAACTGCATGATAAAGAGAATTTTTAAATGTCACAGCTCTGTCACATTAATACAAGATAGGTCATACGATTTTTGTCTTACAAATGTGAAGTATTTTTAATTGTCAGCATTGATAATTTACTTTGGAAAAAATATAAAGAATGAACTTGAAGTTGTTTCATTGGTAAGAATAAGATAAACATCAGTGGAGCTTCCTGGCAAGCAGCTTCATCCTCACAGGGCTTTTAGCTACCCATGGTTTCATTTTCTTCCTGGTACACTTTTTTCCTCCTTGTATTTATCTTGTTTCAGCTTTTCTTTTCTTGGTGTATACTCTAAAATAAATAATGTTTTAGTTAGGAATTTTCCGACCTCAAAGAGAAATTGTTAGGGGTACAGCTGTTTGCGATGGATGGAACTAGATGTTTTTAAAAATTTTATATATGGGGGGGGGATGTGTGTGTGTGTGCGTGTACATATCTGTGCGCACATGCACATACACACTTGTCAGGGTGCATGGGTGGAGGTCAGAGGAAATTAGATCTTAAATGAAGAGCATTGTTAGGAATCTTAGAAGCTAGTCTCTGCCTCCTAGTCTGGAATATGTGGTTACTTTTCTCAGCTTTATTCCACATGTTTGCCTCATCTATTTCTCACTTCCTCCTTCTGCTTCTGTCTGCCTTGCTGAGTTCTGTAGTCTTCTTTTCCCCATTACATTGACTAGTAGATGGGTGTGGTTTACCATGGTGCTGTTGGAACTGATTCTTCAGGCTTACCTCTGAGTGAGGATGGTGTGTTTAGTTCTGTTGACAAGATAGGAATCTGCATGCACTGAAAGTGAGTTTCATGTGAGAGCAAGTGGAACACAAGAGGGAATCATCTGTAAGTTGAGTACTTGGGTGTTGTGTGCGTGGGTTCCTTGAAAGGATTGAATGGAGAATTCACACACACCGAGTCTGGGGGTGTATGCTGAGCTACTTGATGATACAAAACTGAATTCATTACCTTTACTTTTTTCTTTAGGGGTCAATTTGCAAGGAATGGCAAAAGACCTACACTGTAATTTAGCTTTGGTTTTTAATTCTGGTCACCTCAGCCAAGCCAGAAAGATGACAAAATAGCACTGTAGAAGGAAGCTTTAATTAAAGCAGCTCTTTCTTTCTTTGCTTTTTCTCATTAAGTCCAAAGGGAATGAGGAATGTTAGGTATTTCCTAACTGTTGTAGCAACTAGAGCCTATCTCATACTTACCTTCTGTAGAATGACAACTATTTCCTTATAAAATCCCCTATGAGCCTGGAGAGATAGCTCAGGTGTTATGAGCACTGGCAGTTTTTCCAGAGGACATGGGTTCAATTCCTAGCATACATATGGCAGCTCACAGTTGTCTTTAACGCCAGTCCTGGGGGATCTGACATTCTCTTTTCAGCCTCCTCAGGCACTGCACACATGTGGTGCACAGACATATATCAGTCAAAACATTTATACAGCTAAAATAAAATAAGATATTCAAAAAATGAGTGCTTGCTGCTTTTTTGAGGACTTGGGTTCAATTCTTAGCACCCACATGGCTTGCTCACTATCTATAATTCCAGTCGCAGAATCTGATGCCCTCTTCTAGACTCTGTGCACGCAAGCAAAACATCCATACACATAAAATAAAAATAAAGGGAAAACATAAGCTTTTGTGGTAGGGCAAAACCAAACCAGTATATTTGTGCTTCAGCTAGTAAGGCTACCATATAAACCATTCTGTTCTGCAGAGATTCAGCAATGGAAGAATTGGCATGTCTGTTCAGCACAGTATCCGTCAACCTTACGTTACATTTGACAGAAGAATCATAATGCCTAGAAAAGGAACTAGAGCTTTTTAAAAGTTCTTCTGTTAATATTGTAGTTAACATGAATTTAACTTGTTAACTGAAGTTAAATGAATTAAACATGAAAACTCTAAAGCTAAGTTTAGATTATTACAAATCAGCCTGAGAATTTCAGACACAAACACAAATCAAGTGTAGTCAGCTAAGAGCTTAGAAACAACGGTTCTCAACCTGTGGGCCACAACCCCTTTTGGGGTTGGACGACCCTTTCACTAAGACCATCTGCATATCAGATATTTACATCATGACTCATAACAGTAGCAAATTATAGTTATGAAGTAGCAACAAAAATAATTTTATGATGGGTCACCACACATAAGGAACTGTATTAAATGGCCACAACATTAGGAAGGTTAAGAACCACTAGAAAAACCCAGTCCAATTACAAAGGAAAGGAGCTAAAGTAATTGGGAATCACAGTGTTGTAAGCACATGGACTGCACCAAAGAAAGTGGACCTCAGCTTTTATACAGAAGAATTGTCTAGAAAGAGTATTAAAATGTTATTTTCCTGAGTGTTACCTACAGATTTTTAGAATCTGGGATGGACTCAGAAATGTGCCTCTTGCATAAACATCCTAGATAATTCAGGTGGATATAGGATGCTCAATAAGCATACTAGATGATTCTGATTGATATAGGATACTCGGAAAACGCAGACAGTGTAGTGCTTGGATCAGATCTGTAGTAAATGAAAATGTTGTCTCCTGATATGGTCTCACCTTATTTAAATAATGTGTGTCTATCTTCTCTAGTTGTTTATGCTCTTACATTCTGACATGAATGCTTTGTATGAAAATGGTTATTTTTCTAGATAGACATTTATTCTTCAAATGCTACAATCAGCATTTCCTTGTGTGTGTGTGTGTGTGTGTGTGTGTGAAATCTTTAGAGTATTAAGCATCTTTAAATTTTCCCGTCAAAAATTAATTCCTTAGCCCCACCCCCTTTAAGGTATATCACTGTTCTTCTCAGAATCTTGATTATTTCTGGATCATTGAGCTGCTGAGGAACATGGACTTTGGAGCCAGATTGTTCTGATGCACCTCTGATCTTTGCAACCTTGTATAAACTTCAATGTGTTTCAGTGTCTCCGTTTGTAAGTTGGGGGGTAAATAATAAAATCTGTTTGGAGCCGAGAGATGACTCATCTGGTAAAGGTGTTTGCCCCCAAGCTTGACAACCTGAGTTGAATTTCCAGCACCTACATAGTGAAAGGAGAGAACCAACTTCTGAAAGTTGTCTTCTGACCTCCACACGTGTGCCGTGGCACACATGTAAAATAAACAAGTAAATGGACTTAAAATAGTACCAACATAATGGAATTCATGGTTTACGAGAACATTTACGCTGTGCTATGATAGTGGTTGGACAGTTTAAAACAACACTTAATTACTAGTGCTTCTGTGCTTCTGTTTCCAGGATCTGCATGCCCCCTCCGCAATCCTCAGGACTCTTCTGTGGTGCAAGCAGTATCTTTCTAGCTAATATTTTTTCATTGTGTATTTATTCTCTTTTCAATTTTCTTTATGTGTAGGGCTTAATTACATTTCACATAAATACCTATTGAGATCATTGCAGCATAAAACTATCCTTCCTGCCTCTTCCTAACTCCATCCCATGGGGTATAGCACCCTTAAAATGATTTTCATTGGACTGCTGATAGTCATATAAGTACAGACTCTAAGTTCACACTGTGCTGTTTGGCAGTTTTTGATTTCTTTTTTCTTTTTTTTTGGTGTGTGTTTTGTTTTGTTTTTTTGTTTTTGATTGTTTTTTTCAAGACAGGGTTTCTTGGTGTGGTCCTGGCATCCTGAAATAGTTCTGTAGACCAGGATGCCCTCAAACTCAGAGATCTGCCTGCCTCTCTGCCTCTGCCTCCCGAGTGCTAGGATTAAAGTTGTGTGCCACGATCGCCCGGGTCATCTTAATTTCTTATCCCTAAGTGTTTTCTGTACAACGTTTAGGTGAATTATCCCTGCTCCCACGGTGTTTCCAACATTTCTCCTCTTGGTGTTTTCCATGTTACTCAGTTAACATGTTTGCATATGCTTTTCTTACCAGTTAGGATCTTACTTAATAAAACCTAGTTAAATCCTTCGTCCTAAAGAGACATTTCCCAGTGGGTCTTGACTCCCCCATGCCAGTCCATTTACTCCTCAGTCCTGCTTACAGATTTACTTAATGATCATAACTTTCTGTATTTACTTTCAAGGCATGTTGCCTTTTCGATGATTTAGTCTTCATTCCCCGTGTCTGAACTGGATTCCCGTCCCATGTCTTGGGTTTTGGATTCTCCTGTTGACTGGACTCTGTCCTCCTGCTTTCTCACACTCATCTTCATAAGTATCAACTCTCAGTTGTCTAGCCATTGCTGGATGTGTTATTATGTTTCCTTACATGAAGACCTATTTCAGCTGTGTTTTTAAATTTTTTTAATTTGGTTCATCATAAATAAATGAACAGTCATTTACTTTGACCACCTATCTGCTAGTGTGTAGAGTGAAGCTTTGTCAGGGAAAAGCTCTTCCCCTGTGGTTGCATGCTGCTTGGACTTCTGGGAACAGCTTGGAGGGAGGTATTTAAGAGAGACACTGACCATTAGGGTTAGCAGTTGGGAGTTAAGAGTTACAGCAGAGTTACAGCAGAGTTGCTGCAGGACAGGGAAAGAGAGAACACAAAAGCTGATGATAGGGAAGCAGGCAGAAATAAGGCTCAGATAAAATGAACTAACTGGGGTTTTAGAAAAGTTACAATTTAGATTTTTTTCAGTAATTGCCCATGCTGGGAGAAGCTGAACCAGAGTGGGTTAGAGTTAGTTCAGTTCCCCAAACACAGACAGATTAAGACAGCCAGAAAAGGGCTGTAAAGGTTTCTCTTTGCTTCCTATCCTTTCATTTCCTTCCTAACCATACAAGCTAACTGAAGTTTTAAAACGTTACAAGTTAGAAATCTATCAGGGAACAGAGGGGCGGAGTCAAGTTGCTAGTGAGAAAAGTAGCCGCAGCAGTTGAGAGCCCAGACTCAAATGGCAGAAACAGCCAAACCCACACCCCCTTTTAGAAGAAAAACTGTTACATTTTAAATACGTTTTAAAGTACCTTTTTCAATAGGGAACATCAAGACTTCTGGGATTTACATGTAGTGGCCTCTTTTGTGTGGTTTTGCAGACTTGCCCTGGACTTAGCTGGAAATGAGACCTAGTAGGAAAGGATTGTAAGTGTTGTCCTGTGTGCTTCTCCCACCTGCTGGGAATCGTTTCTTTTGTTTTCCTTTATTCTTTTGTTCCTTCAACCTTTGCTTCTTGGGTTGACCTAGTTGGCAGCCCTGTGCCTTTGTCTTTCTGTCAGAAGAAGATAGGGAAAAGATGAGAGTCACTGGAAATCAAATAGAGCTATCTTCCTTGGCAGTTTACAGGTTGAATGATTGTGTTTTGGCTTCCTGGTAAGTGTACAAAGGCCATCTTTAATGACTTTATTTGAATAAGAATGGTCAGGTAATGAAAACAAAGTTAATATAGCAAAAATCATTAAAAGGTGATTCCCTAAATATTTTAATTAAAATATATGCTGCCTGCTCATATTAACTGATACAGAGCTGTGGCTCTCAACTGGAGTAATTGCACCATTGGGTGAGGGATTAGCCTAGGTCTTGGAGTTCTATATTGTTTTCAGGTTTAGATTTCTGTGGGGGATGTTCGATTGCTAATGATCTGCATGTGCTATCAGAAGAATTACCTGGGGAGTTCTGAAGGATAAAAGCACCTGAGCTCAGATGCTTGGGGTTCCACTGTTGAGTATGATGCTTGCCATGATGGTGGTTCCCTCTGGTGAGGTCTGGCAGGCTTTGAGTCTATGAAAATGCCTCCTTGTCTTTGGTGAGCCACTACAGTGGTGTACTACTACAAGTGGCGCATCAATGTGGGGCAGGACATCATGCCAGCTAATTCAGCGTGGTGACAGGGAAGAAGAGAAAGAAACTCCATACCTCACAGAGTCTGGTAAAGTATGCTCAGGGAAACTACCAGAGGATAGAGATTAAAGTATTAATTGAAGACTCCTGAAGGAAGAGGAGAGAGAGAGAAAGGAAATAAATAAATAAATAAATAAATAAATAAATAAATAAATAAATAAATAAATAAAAAAAAAATTTATATAATAAATATAAATAATAAATAAAAGAAAGAAAATGAAGAGAAAAAGCTGTGAAATTAATAAATAAATGAGGAAAAAAGATCTGAGGTGAGAGTCACAGAATGGAGGTCCTTAGAGATAAACAGTGCAGCTGGGAGAAGGAAAAAGCAAGATTCTTACTGTTCTTCCTGATCATGGAGCTGATGTTCCCTCCTGCTGCTGGTGGTAGCCAGGGCATGGAAAAATGGAAACCAAATCATACTGTTTCACAAACTTGAGTTTTCTGATAGCTGAGTTGTAGATGTGTAAAGCTCAAGATGCTGTTTGAGATCTCTGGAGGGGTTGTATACGTCCCCATAGTGGTGAAAAAGAACTCCAAACCACCAGGATGTTTCAGCCTGAGATTCTTTGGACCAGCCCAAGACCCCCTGCTGTTGTGGAAGCCCCACTTAGAGCCAAAACAACTGCTTAGTTAAATTGAATAGTTTTTTTCCCCCCTGCAAACCTGTCAATAAGCGGTAATTCCACACCATAAGGGAACTTCATGTAGACAAGGACTAGTTATTTTTCCAGCAAACCAGGCTGAACAGTTTTTGTTTTTCCCTGTAAACCTAAGAGAAAGACAAGCAGTCCAGATACAGGTGATGGTGATGAGAACTCCACCCACAAGGGAACCCTTCCTGCAGACAAAGTGACCTGTTATTTTTCCTGCAAACCAGACTCTATCTTAAAATCTGGAAAGTGTTTCCTCAGGGTCAACACACAGAAGCTGTCTTCTAGAACTGGCGGAGGTTGTATCTTGTGACGGTAGCCGAACTTGCTACTTTAAGAGTTACCCAGCTGGCGCTGGTTTTGAAGTTATGAAGGGGTCATGGAGAACAGCTGAGACTTGGCACTGTAAGAGCCCAGGAGAGACTGTTAGTGAAGGTTAGTGAAGGCTGTTAGTGAAAACCCAGATTGAAGGGGTCATGTAAAGAAGCTGAGGTTTGGCACCATGAAAAGAGGCTAGGAGAAGCTATTGTTGAAAGTACAGTCCAGTTGTAGCAAGGAATCCCAGCGTTGTGAAGATGCCAGTATTATGGGATGACCACCAAGAGCAGCAGCAGCAGTGGTGTGAGCCAACCAGACCCTGGAGGACAAGCTGTGTGTGCTGCAGAGGTCGGAGCCAAAGAAGTGACCCAAGCCCTTTGTAGGAGCCCAGAAGATCGTGAGTGAATTCCAAATAATTGGATATTGATAATGTTTTTCTGCTGTCCAAAGACATTGTGAAAACTTGATAGATTTTTGGTTTCATTTGGTCCTGTGCATTAGCAACCCTTGTAAGTGGTTTTGGCGGTCTAGTGTTAAATTGTGTTGTAAAGGTAAAACAATTTTTTTATACAGAAAAGGGGAAATATTGTTGAAGTTTATTTTTAGTTGTGTTTAAAATAATTGTTTATATGCACTGTTGAGTGAGGGGCTAGCCTAAGTCTTGGAGTTTTGTATTGTTTGTAGGTGGTAGATTTCTGTGGGGGATATCTGATTGCTAATGATCTGCGTGTGCTATCAGAACCTGAGGAGTTCTGAAAGAATGAAAACATCTGAGCTCAGATGCTTGGGGTTCTACTGTCCAGGATGGCACTTGACATGATGGTGGTTCCCTTTGGTGAGGTCTGGCAGGGTTTGAGTCTATGAAAATGCCTCCTTGTCTTCCTTGCTGAATTGCCACAGTAAGCGTAATACTTCATCTGGGTCCTCTGCAAGAGCTTCCAGTGCTCTTAGCCCCTGAGCCATTTCTTCAGCCCTAAAATGAGGTCTTAAAGATACAATCTGTGAGTCGTATTTTAATGTCTTACTTCCCCCACATCTTCTATAGTCTCACATCTACTTTCCTTGTTTTTAGTAAACCATCTAAAATTGTACCAAAACATTTAACTTTTTTTTTTTTTTGTAATATACTTTTTATAGAAACAAATGCTCAAACTTGAGTTTTGCCAGCTTAGACAATGTGAAATAACATCCCACCACTGCAAGGTCATCTGGGATATGTAGAGTAAGTTAATCAGTCCACCCTTGGCACACAAGGGCTTATGAGGTGCTTGTTTTATGTAAGTCAGGATTCTCCAAAGCAACAACTCACAGAATGAATATGTATATTAAGTAGAGTTGTTAGACTGGCTTACACAGCATGAACTGGGTAGTCCCAACAGTGACTGTCATGCTGGAGAAGCTGAGAAGCCACTTGCTGCTCAGTCCATGAATCTGGATGCCTCAGCAGTACCAGTCTTGTGCCAAAGGCCTGGAGGATTCTTGGGGAGCTGTTATTCTTCATTCTGTGTTGGAGGCCTGAAGAAGTTAGTTCTAATATTTGTAAAGGAATGCAGCAGTGACAGGGTAGATGAACTTGCCAGCAAGAGTGAAAGCAAGCAGGCAAATAGCAAAAACTTCCCTCTTCTGTGTCCTTTTACCTGGGTGGGTCTTCTTGCTTCAGATAATCTGATCAAGAAAGTCCCTCATAGGTGTGCCCAGTGAATGCACTTTAGCCGATTCCTGATCTAGTCACTTTTTGTTTGTTTTTATTTTTTCTGGGTCTCTCTGTTGTAACTCTGGCTGTCCTGGAACTCACCCTGTAGACCAGACTGGCCTTGAACTCACAGATATCCACCTGCCTCTGCCTCCCAAGCACTGGGATTAAAGACATGCACCACCACCTCCCAGCTCCTGATCTATTCAATTTGAAAACCAAGATTAGCCAGTATACTTAGCGTCCCTTGTCTGTTGTTTTTGGAGGAATACCCAGATAGCATTATTAAATGGAGGTTAGCCAGGAGCTTATGAGTGAAAAATAAAAACGGAACTGTTGTTGTAAATTGGTCTCAAAGTAAGTTCACTGACAAGTCTTTTTTCTTACCTAATAAACAAGCCTCCCTCCCCCATAAGGATAAAACAAACAAAGCTTCTATAAGCATACAGTAATTTTAAATTGCAAGTGAAATGATTTGCCCCAGATTGATAGGATTCATGAGGGTATTGGGGGGGGGGCAATTGAAGTCACCAGTTATCTCTTTAAAAAAAAATGTTTTTTTCTTTTGGTGATAGGAATGTTAGAGAATCTTTGATTATTTAAGATGGTTGGGAGCCTTGTCTATCTTACAGGTTATTAAATTATTTGTTTTCTGAGTTCTAGTTGCTTTCATGGGGATTTATTTAGCTACTTCTTTTCCTGGTGTTGAGATGGAATCCAGTGCTGAGAACACACTCTTGTCTTGAAACGTATTTAATTGTGTGCTTCAGAGGGTGCTACTAGTTGGCCTTATATTGTATTTGACAACTCTATTTTAATCCTAGCCTAGCTTCTCTGATTTTTTGTATTGCCTTCGTTTGGACCTTTGAATATTAAACACTATCAGCTAGCTTTCTGCCTTTATAAAGCATTTTTTTCTTTTTAAAGACAATACTTGAATGGATGCATATATATATATTTGCAAGGCTGCTCTTGGACTCCCAATCTTCCTGTCTCAACCAGCTGTTGGAATTAAGGTGCGTGTCACCACTTCTGACTTGTGTATTTATATTTTCTCCCTCTTCCTTCCTCCCTCCCCTCCTCCCTCTCTTTCTCTCGCCTTGCCCCTCATTTTCTCTCCTCCTTCCTTCCTTCATGCTGGACACTAAACCTAGATCTTGTACATATAAGCACATGCTCTACCACTGCTCTACATTTCTAGTTTCCAGTAGATGAAAACAAAACCAACAGTGGCTGGCAGGTGGCTTTTATATCATATCACTCTGACTTAGCATAAATTGTTGAAGTTTATCCATGTTGTAGCATGAATTACTATTCCTTTTTTTATTGCTTAATAACATTCCATTGTTTGTAGATGTGAGTTTATTCAGTAGCTGATGGATAATTTGAGGACATTAAGAATAATGCATATGTGACATTTGCCCACAATTATCTTTGTCTGTGTTTTTATTTCTCTTGGGTGGGTACCTAAGTGTGGTAGTTTTAGTTTGAATGTTAAATTTATGTTTAGCTTTTTAAAAAACTAACAAATTGTTATTTATTTATTCATTTACTTGTTTTTTGAGGCTCAGTATGTAGCCCTGGCAGACCTGGAACTCACTCTGTAGACCAGACTGACCTCACAATCACAGTGATCCACCCATCTCTGCCTTGTGATTGCTGGTGTTAAAGATGCGCACCACCATGACCGGATTTTCTTTTTCTTTTTTTTCTCTTTCCGTTTTTTTTCAAGACAGGGTTTTTCCATTGTAACTCTGGTAAAGGTGTGCGCCTCCACTGCCTGGCTTACTTTCTTATTACTGGTGAATTGGGCTACAGTTTCTCTGTGTTGTCTTTGTGTCTGTGTATTGGTTGTAGATTTTTCCGCATCCTTGTTACTTGTTTATGATACAGGTATTTAGTTCTTCTATACCCTTGCTGGCATTTGTAATTGTCTCCCATTTTCTTTACTGACATTCTCATGGGAGAATATTAATTTGTTTCTCCGACAGCTAATGATGGTCATCTTTTCAGACATTGATACATATTTGGGCTGAAATGCCCGTTTAGGTAATTGTTCATTTTATAGCTGCATCACCATCCTATGGCTTAGTCGTAGGAGTTCTTTATGTTTTCTATGGATTTTTGTTTGTTCCTGTAAACAGATAATACACATGTACCTTTTCTTAATTTCTGACTTGTTACTTTTTCTTTTGCTTTCTTTAATGAATTTTTAGGGGGAGTCTTTCAAGTCTTAGTAAAATCGACGCTCATTTCAAATATCAGAAGGGACAATGAATTGATAGGCCAGTAACAAAGTACCTTACTGTGGTGAGCCCCACCAGACTCGGCCTAGATTCTGCCCTGAGCCTCTGGCTGTGTGCCTAGTCATTTATTGAGAGTTTCTCTGAGCGAAACTGAGTCACTAAATTTACTGCCTGGAGGGGCTGGTTTCCAGGAAGTCAAAGATTACTTAAAGGAGCATTCCTTCTCTGGCTAAGCAGTTAGCACCACCAAGAGAGGCTATTGCCCTAAGCAAGGATTTAGCACCATCAAGAGAGGCTATTGTCCTTGAGAAGCATCTAACTCCACCTAGAGAAGCTATTTCCTTGGGTAATCATCCTGCTCCAGCAGCACAGGATGTCTTAAGGCAATTGATGCCCTCATGTATACCTGTTGAATTCCTTGTGCTTTATAACCATTGAGAAAAAAATGTATTAAAACTGAGACAAAAATTAAACTTTAGTTCCATTCCATCTGAGCTGTGTGTGATGATACTGTGTATGCCTGGTCTATCCCCTTCCCTCTTCGTCTCTTTTTCCCCTCTCCTCATAATGCCTTTCAGTCCCACCATCCATTCAGGTACATTCCCACTTGTCAGGCCGGACCTGACACCTTACCCTGTTCTTCCGCTTTCCTTCAGAAAGTATTTACATAGATCCTATCATGGTGTCCCATAATCATGGTGTCAGTATTGGAGAGGCAGAGGCAGGAGGGTTCAGAGCTAGAGCCAGACACACACACACTAACAGAGAGACAGCCTTATGCACATACATATACCCTGTTTACAGCAAAACAAACAAAAGCATTTATGTAGTCCTGCATCTGCTTGCTTAATGACACTAAGTGTCTATGTCACAATTTCAAACCTCATATGTCAGTGGCCATTTCCACTGTATATTATCTTTCGTCATAGTTACTTGAGCTGTCAGGTGTAATAGATTGAACAATAAGCTATAAGTGTATTTACTGAGTTAAGGGTGTTGCTCAATTGGTAGAGTTCTTGTCTAGCATGCATGAAGCCCTAGGATCTATATGCACTGTCACATGAGCCTGACATGACAGCACACTTCTGTCACCCCAGTTCACAGGAGTTGGGAGTGGAGGGGATAGGAGGTTCAGAAGTTCAAAGTCATCTTTATCTATATAGAGCATTTGAGGTCAGTCTGGGATACATGAGACCCTGTCTCAGAGAAAGAAAAAACAAAACAAAACAAATTTATTGGATGATGTTAGGAATCTTTCAGAATTATTAGCAGGACTACAGAAGAAATTGCATACAGTGAGAAGACTAGGGGAGGTAGCTTCTGGAAGAAAACACAGCCAGCCATTCCATAGGTGTGGTCTGGCTAAGACAGTGTCACCGTTGTTTATGTGCAGCTGCTGGCAGTGGGGTGGTTGTTATGATCATGGTACTTGATCTTGGAGCAGCAATTGGAAGAGGTTTCTTTCTGGCTATTTGGAACACCAGTCTCAAGAGTCTAAGGCACATACATTTGCCTATACTCTAAGTCCAAAGGACATAGAAAGTTCAGTATCTTTTATTTTTTAAGCTTCTTGATGTGAGGCAGACTCCATCTTATTTTAGTGTTAAAAGAAATTCAGGTATTCATCCAACTTGCAAACAAAATGAAGCTCCATGAACCCCAGTTTCACTTCTAAGTCCTGCTGTATTTCCCATCTCCTTCACAGACAATATTGATCAGTCTCACCTGCGTTTCCTGATACAAGCTTGCTACGGGCATCTGTTGTACATGCTTAGTCATCTTTAAAACTTTTACAAAGTGTCACTAAAATCCATAAGCAAGTTTCATTCTTCTAGCTTGAGAGCTCAGCAATTTTTTGTCATTAATAACCCCTTCCTACTTCAAAGACTTCCTCCTTTGACTTCTTTTATTTCTCGGTTTTGTTTTTCCCTTCTTTGTTTCTCATAAGTGGCTTCTTGTCTGCCTAGGTCTCAAGTTTCTCAAAGTTCTGATCCAGTCCTGATTTTTTCTTATCCATACGTACTTCTGTTTTTGTTTTTTTAGGTTTCTTTATTTTATTTTATATGAGCCCTCTCTCCGCATGTACTCTTGCATGACAGAAGAGTGCATCTGCCCATTATAGATGGTTGTGAGTCAGCACATAGTTGCTGGGAATTGAACTCAGGACCTTTGGAAGAGCAACCAGTGCTCATAACCGCAGAGTCATCTCTCCAGCCCCACATGTACTTCTTAAGCAGACTCATCCACTCCCATTGTCTTAGTGTCCAATGGCAGACTAGCCCAGGCCTCTGTTTACCCAACTGAACACAGGGGTCTCAAAGGTACCTCAGTTGCCACTTCTGAAATCATACTTGGGTTTCTCTCAGCCTCCATTCTTGCTTCTACACCAACAGTCAACCACCTGTTCCCAATGGCATTGCTCTGACTCTCACCTCCTCAGCTTCATTTCCAGACAGCTTCTGGGTGTCACTGTTTCTCTTTTCCTCTTGCTGTCATCCATGCCAAAGCCACCACTAACTGTAGCCTGAAATAGTTATCCCACAGAAGAGTCGTGTGGATAATGTTATTCTTAAATTTTTAAACATCTGCCTTAGGAGGAAGCCTGCATGATCTAACGTGCCTCCTGAGACTGTCCAGTGTTCATTATTTCTGTTTTTCTTCTTTATTTTGATATTCTAGCTTTATTGAACCTCTCAGCTGGCAAACCTCTTCCTCCCTTAGTTGTCCCTCACATTTGGGAGGAAATGAGAAAATTCAACCTACTTGACTGTTTATAGAATACAGATTTTTACAGTGTTTTTAAATTTTGCAACAAAATCCTGTTTTCTGGCTTTTGTGTGTGAGGTTCTGCTTTGCAGGAGGGGGAGTGAGCATGTGACCGTGTGCTTTTACTGCTCTTCCCCTTGACATACATTTGCCTAGAAGGTTATCTTAGCAGCTGCGAACCAGCACAGTAGGCGATGGGGACAGTGACACAGCTCTGAAGCTTCTGACATCTTAGCTGAAGTTGTGTTACCCAACAGTTGTGTTAATAAGTGAATATCTGGCTTCATTATAGTGAAAAGTTATTTTTATTTATTATTTCAGTGAGAACCTCCCTTATTAAAGTGTATTCTACTTTGAGAACAGTGTTATATATGTAATATCTGTGTACTATAGAGATGGAATAGTTTTATAAAAACCAGCTAGTGCATTATACGCATGTATAAAAGTAAAAGAATGACAGTGAAAATCCTACTGAACATATTTTTATCTTTTTCAAAGATGGCATTAGAAATGCTGCTGGAATAGGAGTTAGGATACTTCCTTTGGGAAATCACAAATTCTTTGGAAAATATCTTTATAAATTTATTCATTTTAATGTGCCAGAAAAATCCAGGACAGGACAAGCTTCTGGCATCAGCTGACCTAGCGATGCTAGCATGTCCTCTGTAATCTTATTTGTTGTCATGTTTTGCTTATTTTGCTGTCTTACATTCTCAACTTCCTACAGCATCTCTGTCTAATAGAAATAGAATGGAAGGTTCTGGAGAGACTGTTCAGCGATTAAGAGCACTCTTCCAGTAGACTCAGGTTCAATTCCCAGCACCCACATGGTGGCTCACAACCATCTGTAACTCCAGTTCCAGAGGATCCGTTGTCTTTCTCAGGTTTCCACGGGCACCAGGCACACAAGTGGCACAAGCATAATGCACATAAAGTAAAAAATTTGGAATATTTTTAAATGAAATATAATGGAAGGCAACATTTGAAATGTAAATATTCTAGTAACTACATTTCAGCAAATAAAAGGAAATGTTTGAAATCAAACTTAATAATGTCTTCCATTTAACTCAGCTGTCCATTACTATTTCAGCATGTTCTTGGTGCAAAAATGACTAGGGAAACATTTTATATTCCTTTTTATGTTAAGTCTTCAGTATCAGTATTTTACCTTGAGAACACATTTCTTTTCTTTTTTTTTGAGCTGCATTTTCAAAGAACAGCAGCAGGGCACTTTTCAGTGGCTCCTTCTAAGTGGGAAGGAGGAACCCATCAGATGATGGAGTCAGGGGCCTGGAGGGTGAAATGCACTGAATAGTATATTGCAGTCAAGACTCACTCTGGGAGAATAATGCCCAAACCAAGGTTTCTCTTCTTGGTTTTCTTCTAGAAGTTTTGTGATTTGGGTTGTTATGGTTAGTCTGTGTTGTATTTTGAGTTAGTTTTTTTATAAAAGCTTGAAATATGTCTCAAGGTTCTATTTTTCACATGGATTTCTAGTGTTCTCTCATGGGTATTGAAAGGCTGTCCCATCTACCTTGAGTTCCCTTGGCACTTTGACAGACTGTGATGGTCTTAGTCAGGTTGCTGATGTGTGTCTCAACCTCTTAAGGAATTCTAAGTGGCTCCTTGTAGCAGTACGTTGCTGGGTGCTGTGGAGGCTCACCAAGGAAGACCTGGAGGAATATTCATAGGTGAAAACCCTGCCATACCTCAGCAGAGGGAACCACTATCATGGCAAGCACCATACTAGACAGTGGAACCCTAAGCATCTCATCTCGGGTTTTTATTGATACCTAGGCTCCTCACCTGTTCTATTGATAGTGCGTGCAGATCATGAGTAATCAAACATCTTTTACATAAAGCTAATACAAAACACCAAGACCTAGGCAGCCCTTCATCCAACAATGCACAAAGCAACCATTTTAAACATAACTTAAAATATACTTCTGCAACAGCTCTTAGTGTTAGTTCTCAAAGAAACCCAAAGCGGACACTGCCTGTAGTCTGTCAGCATGGCCAATATCTGTAACAGAGTCCTGACTCTCTCAGCAGTTCTTACCTTGCCCCCTTCCCTGAACCTCTCCAGTCTCTGAACTTCACTTTCCTTCATCCAGCTTCTCTGGTTCCTGTATAACCTTAACTATTTGGGCTACATGGTTTCTTGGTCTCTTGGTCCTAGGTTTTAGGCTCCTCCTTTTACCCCTCTTCTTTTCTTCCTCTCCACCTCCAACCCCCACCAACCCCCATGGCCCAGTCTATTCTATTGGCATAGTTCAGTCTGGACCCTTCCAGATGCCTCTGGCTGTTCTCTCCCTCATATCTACAATAAACCTCCTTAACCCATACCTAGGAGCAGTCATGTCCTCATTTTATTCATTCATTGAGCAGTTAACAGAGGATACTCTTAGTAATATTTTAAGTCTCCTGGCCACTTCGTTTACTTAGAAGATCTTCGATCTTTTTTCCCCGTTAAATTTTCATTTGTAGCATATAGATTCTGAGTCTGTGTGTTAGATTTATGTCAGTGTTATGGTTTGGTGCTATTGCAAATGGAACTCAACTTTTAAAAACTTCTGTTCTGCTTTATCTATATGGATGTTTTGTCTGTATGTATGTATGTATACCACATGCATGGTGCTCAAAGAGGTCAGCTTGGATCCTTTGGAACTGGTGGTTGTGAGCCAACATGTGAGTGCTGTGAACAAAACCTTCGTCCTCTGAAAGTGCAGCAAGTGATCTTTAACCACGGAACCATCTCTCCAACCCTGTGAATGGTACTTTTAAAGAAATACAAATTATTTGGATTCTAGGTCATTCTTAGTGTGTAGAAGTGCAGCTGGTTTTTTTACATTGTTCTTGAGTCTGACAGCTTTGCTTAATTCACCTACCTAAAAATTGTTCTCTTTTTTTTCTCTCTTTTCTTTCAGTAGAAACCTTGACTCTTTTCTATATTACAATCATATCACCTATGGGTAATAGTTTTTTATTGTTTTTCACAGTTATTGGCTAAGACTTTGGGTGTGATGCTGCTAAACAGCTATTAGAGCCACAGATTTTGTCTTGTTTCAGTGTTGAGGAAAGGCGTTCTACTCTTTATTATTAAATATGATGTCAACTGGAGGGTTTTCCATGCCACTCATCATGACCAGATATCTACTCTGTTTTTGGTTCACTCCAACTTTTGGACCTGAGTAAGATGATCGGTCTCATGAGGTGTTGTTTTGTTAGTTATTGATTTTTATTTAGTCTGCTATGGTGGTGGTTATATTTATTTTTAGATTCCACATACATGTTCCACAGTTTAGTATCCGTTCACATATTTCTAAAGATTCTTTTCATCTCCCTTCATTGCCCGGGCCAGCCGGACAGTCAATGGGGACCACTGGACCTGTAGGAGAGAATGGGGGACAAGAGATGCAAAGAAGGACAGCCAGACAGTATTCTGATCAGGCTGACAAATTTTATTTTTCTCAGGCGGGCTTTATAGTCGGCAGAGCAGGATGTAGGGAGTGGTTAAGCAGGTGTTTGGGCAGAGCAGGATATAGGGCAGGATGTTAGCTATGCTCTAAAGGTCACCAGGAAGCAAGGAGGGTTAGGTTGCTAGTTTACCCACTCTATTAACTTGTTCTCGGAGAAGGTCATGGTGTTTTGATCTTGCTTGTTTTTCTTAACTTTGTACTAATCTAACTTTGACTTAACTGTGAACTTATATAACTAAAAGCTATGTGCAGTGATGGCAGAAAGCAGGTTGCTATTTCTAGCGGGCAAATATCCAAGGGTCCGATGGCTCTCGGCACTTCATGAGGAATAATAGTATGTATTTCTCTTACCCTGTGATTTAATTTTCTGGCTTCTACATTAAGATAATTTTTGACCTTATGAAAGTTTGGGGAATGTTTTCTTCTAGTTCAGGCTCTGAGATAAATTGAGAAAAACTGGCATTGTTTTCTCCTGGAATAGTCTGGTTGGCAATGAAGTCATCCAGGCGTGGATTTTTCTTTGTTGCCACGTTTTGTATTTTTCTTGGTAGTTTATGTATTCAAGAAGAAGGTCCATTTCATCTAAGTTCTGGTGTGTGCGTATGCGAGTACATGGGCACTCACGTATTGTGAAGGCAGAGGTTGACGTCAGGTGACCTCCTCTGTCACTCTGTACCTTATGGAGACAGAATCTTTCACTGAACCTGGAGCTCATCCATTCTGCTGCACTGGCTGGTCATCATGCTCCAGGAAACTGCCTGTCTGCCTTGCAGGTGTTAGGTTTATAGTGGTGATTGTGTTGCCATGCTCAGTGTTTTGAGAATTTCATACATTACTATACTGTATTTTGATCATATTCACTCCTCACTCCTCTCGTCCTCATCTCCTACCCCATCCCAGCTTCCCTCATGTCCTCTCTCCTTTTTTTTTTTTTTAAAGTAATCCACCAAGTTCAATTTGTTCTGTCCATACCCATGGGTGTGGGGCTATTCACTGGAACATGGTCACCCTACCAGGGGCTACACAGATAAAGAAAACAGATTTTTTTATCCCTAGAAGCGATCAGCTACCAATTGCTAATCAGTTAGTGGGGAGCACTTGAGCCCTTTCTTCTCCAAGCTAGAATGTTGACTGGATTGATCTTGTTCTGGTCTTGGACAGGCAACCACAGCTGCTCTGAGTTCATGAGTGCAGTGGTCCTGTTATATCCAGAAGACATTGTTTTGCTCTGGCCTTCTCCAACCTCTGGGAGGTGGAGGATGTGTGTGTGTTTGGGGGGGGGGTCTCATTTGTGGCTTAGCACTCCACAGTCACTTATTCTCTCTGCTTTTCCCAGTTGTGAGTTTCTGCATTAACTGCTGCCCACTGTACAAGCTTCTCTAGTGAGATCTGAGAGCTGCACAAATCTATGTTTACAGATAGGGATTTAGAAGTCAGTTTGAAGCTGTGTCCAATCAGCAAAATAATAGTAGTAAGTTCACTCACGAGTCTGTGAGCTCCTCAGCCATGAGTTCTTAGCCAGCTTTATAGTACCAGGTGCAGGGGACCAGCCCCAGCAGGTCAGGGTTCTGAAGAACTGGGTGTGGAGTTGGTAGGGGTGGGAAGGGGATGTGGGACACATAGACATCTTATACACCTCTTACGGATGGGACCAAACTTCTCTCTTTATTCAGGCTTCTCCCTTCATTCAAACTCTTTCCTCTATTCTAGCTCTTTCTCTCTCTTAAACGTTCCCCCCCCACCCCACCCCCACACGTCATGTGGAGCAAACCTCAGCAATCCTTATTCAAACATCTTCTCTCCTATCACACACACATACACACATATATCTTGAGGATGAAGACAAGCTTCAACTCATACTTGACACACACACACACATCTTGTGGTACAAACTTCAACTTTTTATTTAAATCTCTCTCTCTCTCTCTCTCTCTCTCATACACCTTATATACCCTTTAAACAAAACCCTTTAATCAGGTTACCATGAAAATACCCACACATAACTAAACATCTCTTGTATGTTTTGCTCCCATAGTTACATTGTACAACAAAGCAGTGAATATTCTATTACAGGTGAACAGAGATTATGGAAGCCAAGTATTTTTCTTGATAGGCTACAGTTTGTGGTAACCAAGTTTTTTATTAAGGTTAATCAAAGGATGACAAGTAAGAGAATTTTTACTTTTCTTTATCATATATATATATGATATGATATTATATATATATCATATCTATCCTACTGTCTTTAAGTACTCAAGGTACACACCAAAACCCATCAGCAAATCCATAATTGTAAAACCAGGAAAATCAAGTTTAATTTTGGTAAGGGAAGTTCAGACTTAGCAATGGGCACTGAAGCTCATTTGTTGTACATTAATCATAGACCTGTCTCTCATATGTGAACTGTTGGGCCTGTAACCAAGCTTCCTTTGTTTTTTGCTTCCTGATCCTAGAAAGTCCTCAGCTACTAAGAATATGTTTTCTTTTTCTTAGGGCACTTGCTCCATGGCAGCTGGCAAAGTATCCTGACCTAGTCTTTCTGACTATACATGTTTCTTAGTTTCTCCCAGAAATTTTAATTGAATCTGAGTGGTATTGCTTGGGGAAAATCACTATACTATATTTGCATTGCCAAATGAGAGGGACAGGGCTCAGTGAGGGGTTAGAGGCCCCCCACAGAACTCTCATACCACCAGAGAGATAAAATGACTATGATAGCAATTAGCATGACAGAGCCCAACAGCAGCAGCAGCAGAAAGGGTTATTCAGGAGACAATTCCTAAGAGGCCTTCCCATTCCAAGGTAAACCCATCGTCACCCCGCTGAACACTGGACTGCACTCCTCATGCCCCAACACCAATGCTGTTCCTCTAGCATGGCCACCGGCAACTAGGCATGTGTTTCCTTTATGAAGCCACATGCTGCGTGTTTTCCTGGATGCCAGGAATCTAAATGCATATTCTCATTCATGCACAGCAAGCAGTTTAGCAAGTGAGTGATCTCCCTTCCCCCTCATCTAAGCTTTTTAGTTTGTGGACGTAGAATTGTTTATAGTAATGGCTGGTCTGTATAGTTTCAGTAGGTTCTTGAATGATACCTTCTTGCATTTTCAAATGTCCTTAACTGATGAGTTGTTTGTGCTTCATTTGAACATATAAACACTTGTTTCCACCGCCAGCCAAGTAAATACTTCATTTATATGCCTAAAAGTAGTAGTTGACTCTCATTCAAAAAGAATAATTTTTTCCCACTTGAATGAACAAATAGAAAAGGCTGCTGATATTTATGTTCTGCTAATGAAGTTGCATGCCAGCATTTGGTGAAGACTGCTGAAGTCATTATCCTCTTAGAAACCTCAGTAGCTTCTTCTCAAGATGTGATTCAAACTGTATCATTTTAAGCATTTATGGATGGTAATAGTCGTGTATTATCACTCTGAGACTGAGGCAAGAGAGTTTGGAGTTCCAGGCCAGTCTGGACTATACAGCAGGAACAGGTTTCAAAAGAAAAAGAAAAATTCTTTATACTATCAGTTCTAAATAGAAAACAAGAGAGAATAAGAGCTAAAAGAAAGAGATGGAACATTCTTGCCTGGGTTCAAGGGCACTCAAGTTTTCTTTGTCCTTTTCTCTTCTTTTCTTTTTTTTTGTGTTTTTTTTTTTTTTTTTTTTTTTTTGAGACAGGGTTTCTCTGCTGTAACTCTGGCTGTCCTGGAACTCACTCTGTAGACCAGGCTGTCCTCGAACTCACAGAGATCCGCCTGCCTCTGCCTCCCAGGTGCTGGGACTAAAGGAATGAGCTACCACCGCCTGACTTGTTTTGTTTTTAAGTGAAATTAACCTTGGTAGCAGAAGCAATTTACTCATACCCAAGTCACATGCTTGTAACTAGATGTCCAAATAACACACACACACACACACACACACACACACACACACACACACACACACACACAGACTGCCTCTAACTATGCCTATGCTTCCAAAGTGTTAGGATTACAATGTGTGCCACTATGCTGAGCTATATTTTAAAAATTTTTTTCAGGAAAAAGAAAGATAAGAGGGAAGAAAAATCCTAGAAAAATAGACCATGATTTGAAATTTTGTAAATCATGTTTGTTTCTTGTGCTTCTTTGCTTGTAGAATGGCAAAAACTAAAAATAAAAATCCATTTCAAAGTTTTTAATAAAATGAATACTTACAGATCAGTATTTTAAAGATATAGGCTTTTAAGTGTAAAAGTAATTATGAATTTTATTTGACCAGTAGCTATTTTAATTAAAAGGTAACCTTAAAATGCTTAAAATTACAAAGAATGTACAAGGGTTCTTTTCAATAGCTGAGGCCCTGTACTATACACAAAAATTAGGGTTTTGTTGATAAGAGATAAAGGAGAAGATTATTAACAAGTAGTAATTTCTGCTCTGCTACTGTTATTCTTTTCTGTAGAACAATTTTTCCTCCTCTTGTTTTTGCAGGATGCATTCGGAACTTCCTTCCTAAGCAAAACAAAAGAGTTGATATAAAAATAAAGATGAAAATTACATAATATTTTCATGTGTATGTCACCTACCACACACCATCTTTGTTTACCTGTAAATGGGAGAGTGATGCTGTGTTTATAATAGAAATTAATAACTACTTTGTTCCAGATAGCCAGCTGACTGTGCTGGCTAGTCTATGTCAACTTGACACACGAACCAGAGTTATCTTAAAGGAGGAAACCTCAATTGAGAAAATATTGCCTTAAGATTCTGCTGTAAGGCATTTTCTTAGTGATTGATGTGGGAGGGTCCAGTCCATTGTGGGCGGTGCCATCCCTGGACTGGTGGTCCTGGGTTCTATAAGAACATGGACTGAGCAAGCCAAGGCAGGCAAGCCAGTAAGCAGCACCCCTCCATGGTTTCTGCATCAGCTCTTGCTTCCAGGGTCCCGCCCTGTTTGAGTTCCTGCCCTGACTTCCATCAGTGAACAGTGCTGTGGAAGTGTAAGCAAAAATAAACCTTTTCCTCCCCAACTTGCTTTTCGGTCATGGTGTTTCCTTGCAGCAATAGAAACCCTAACAAAGACATTGACCTGACTCCAATGACATTTTAGGCTTTGTCTGGAGAAGGAGGCTTATTTGAGTCCATGCTATTCTTCTTGAATGAGAGCAAGAACATGCTAATTGGAATTTTTTGACATTTATCCCGTTACTCTTTCACTAGCGTAATAGGAAAGATGCAGCTGCTACCACATGATAGTACATGGCTAGACTATGGTATGATTTAATGTGTGTGTAAGCATGTGGTGCCTCACACTATTTTGAATGTTCCTAACTAGTCTCCCTGCCGGTGGCTTCCTCATCTCTTAGTGACAGAATGGTCTGTCTTAGATGCTGCTGCCCCATAGGGTCTTCTTCAGCATCCTTTCTCCCGAGTTTGTTTCAGTGATCAAATAAGATCATATAAGTGTGATAATGTGCCAAGCATTCCTGTTGATATCAGACTTTAGCTTTCTCCTCTCTATTATCTAGTCCAGCCTTAGCTTCCAGCCAAACTTGCCTAGTCTATTCCTGAAATACTTTGTGGTTTCCTCACCTCATAGCATCTTTGGTATAGTACTTCTGATTCTTTGGACTGTTCCAATCTAGTCTTCTTATTAACTCCATGACCTTTTTGGGTCTTCATTTATTTAAGTCTTAAGGAATCGTTCCCTTCCATGAAACAGTTGTGGCATGTGTTTATGTATCATTTGGTACTTAGCCTTATCTTCCAGAAATGTTTGGTAGTTTGTTTTTGAGATAGGTCTCACTGTGTTGCCCAGACTTGTTTTGAATTCCTGGGCTCAGTGATCCTCCTGCTTTGGCCTCATGGGTGGCTAGGACTACAAATATATACCACAATGTGTGTGTGTGTGTTTGTGATATTTGAATGCTCCTGTGTACACAGTAAAGATTCATCACTGAACAGGCACTCTACCGTGGAGCTGTGCCCTACCCCTGGTTTTTATGTATCATGTGTTTGTGTATGTTCAATAATCCTAGAGCACTTAGGATTCATAGTGTCAACCTGATTTGACCTAAAGGGCCTCAGGTAGCAGCTATCAATCAAGAGTCAAACCAAGATGTCATAGTAATCTCTACCTATCCTACACCCTGATGTTCATCACTCATATAACAGGATCTGTTACTGGAGAACTGGGAAATAGCATAGGTACTTGGGTGAGGCAACCTAAGGTTAGGAACACCTTCCCTAGAGCACCTTCCACACCGACCACGAAACAAATGACAGGAAAGAGCTTTTGAGTAAGTTTTAAATGAAATGATAGTAAGAAAAATAAAGTCCATTTTGAGAGAATAGCAAGGAGGGCTGATGAAGACAACAGAGAACTGGCTGCCCTGAGTTTGGGCCAACTGTAACATTTGTTAAAGTGGATATGAAAATTGCTTTCTGCCCAAGATGACATAAGTTTTGGATGTGAGAATGCACAGCCTAAGAAGTCGTCCTTACTACTTTCTATTGCTGTTGGTTTAGCTTTGTAGTCAAAGGCTTCTCTGTACAACCCAGAACTCAGAACAGGTGTTTGAAACAGGAGAGAACAAACTGTATTTTTTACTGCAAGTGGACATTTTTAGCTTTTGTTAGCTTTAGGCCAGGAAGAAATAGCTAGTTATGTTAATACTTACTGTCACCGGTTTATCCTGCAGGTCTGTAGTTGGATTAAAGTCCTGCCCTTGGCTCATCTTTAACCTAATTGTTTGTAACCAAGCAGTTTGGGGGTTGATAGCTGAAAGATCAGTGTTGGAAGGTGTTAAGCTGCCTCTGAGAATCAGCCTCATCTCCCAATTCCCTTACTGCTTGCCTACCCCACCAGAACTACAGGTCTGCCTCTACCTCACCCAAATTTATAGACCCTTCCTCCAAGCTGACATAAATACTGAAATGCTTGAATGACTGTTTTACCAACTATGACAATGATTCTGTTGCTTAGCTAAAATGCTCTAGGAAACAAAAAGCTACATTCTAAAAATGATTTTGTTTGTATTATTTTTAAATTATGTAAGTGTGTAATGCCTATCAATGGTTATGTGCACATGAATGCAGGTGCCCACAGAAGCTAGTGGTATCAGATCCTCTGGAGCTGGAGTTACAGGTCATTGTGAGCCACCTGATACAGATACTGGGAATCAAACTCAGGTCCTCTATAAGAGTAGTACTGACCCTTAACTGCTGAGCCAACTCTTCAGCCCAGGAAGCCACAATTTGATAACAGTAATAAGTATAATAAGGTATGAGGGTTATTTAGTAGACCATTTCAAACGAGGTGCCACTTAACACCTGGGTAACAAAAAAGAGCCAGCTGTGAAAAGCATGTTTTAGGCAGACTATGCACAGTAATGACCTTGAAACAAGCTGCCTAAGCCTAGGACACGATGAGTGAAGAATGGAGGCCACATCCTGTGAGGCAGTGTATGTACACCACAGTAAGGGGTTACATTTTATTCCGTGTGTAGTAGAAGCCACTATGGGACTTTAAGTGGGAGGCATGGTTTGAGCTATAGATGAAAATATTATGGCTGCCCTTGAAAACTGCTGGTAGGCTCTGTTTCCAAGTCCTTTCCTTTCCTCCTCACTGCACTGCCCAGGAGCTCTGGCAGACAATGCCCTTGTAGAAATCTGTGCCTGGCTCCAGCCACCTGAGGAAGCTTTTACTCTTGCATCATAATCATGATCACATTTTAGGTATTTGGTAAATACTTTATTATTTTGAAGGTTTTTTAATGCATATTTTTCTGAGTTTTGCTATTTTTTTTAAATCATGAAGTTTTCTGTGTTTATTGAAATGATCATAGTTAGCCTGTTAATATGCTAAAACACATGGAGGGTTTGGAGCGTTGGAACTGTCACAGCGTCATTTTGTTACTCAGGGTTGTAGGAACCCTTTGTGTCACTGAGCTCGGTTGTCGGTTTTCGTTCCCTAACAGCTTATTAAGGCTCCCTGCACGTGCTCCTGAGGGTGCTAGCACGTGGAGCGCTTTGCCCTTAATGTACTTGACTCGGTGTTACAGCGATGCTGAGCTGAAAAATGCTCCTTGCCTTCTGTTTTCTGAAACAGCTTATATGAATTGGCATTATTTCTAACTTAAATGCTTGGGAGAATTCACTGTGAAGCCAAAAAGCATTAGCAATGAAAAAAATTGATGAATTTTATTTAATCAAAGCCTTTTCTTCTAAAAGCATGATTGAATAGCAACAAGGTCATATTACAAATGGGTGTGTGTGTTGGGACAGGTGTGATTTGTAGCTTTATTTTGTGCTGTGTCCTCCAACAAAGTGTAAAAGGCCAGTGCTGAGCGCTTAACCCAACAGCCTCTTGTGTGCAATTCTAACTCTGACACTTGTGAATGATGCTGTTAAATTGCTGAGGTGTGTTTTTTGTTTTTGTTTTTTGGTGTTTTGAGACAGGGTTTCTCTGTTGTAACTCTGGCTGTCTTGGAACTCACTCTTTAGACCAGGCTGGCCTTGAACTCACAGAGATCCATCCACCTCCTGAGTGCTGGGATTAGAAACTTGGGTCACCACTGCCTGACAAGTTTTTTTTTGTTTTTTTTTTTAAATGTCCTTTAAGCCTCAATTTTCTTTTGTTGTGAAATGAAAATGCTAACATTGCACAGTAGGATCACCATGACAGTCAAAATGAAGAAACAGACACTTAATAGTATGCAAAGTGTTATTGCTTTTAGTTTATTCTCATTAGTTATTGTCACATATACATGGTTGATCCTTAATAGTTTCTCTTTTTCAGAAAAATCTTAAGTCTAAATTTTTTTTTACTCTTTCAATAGAAGTTTAAATTCCAGTTTGACCTTCTGATTCTTGGTGGGTGTGGGAATCAAAAGTAGGTGTAGCCGAGTTATTTTCATGCTCTTTTTAAGGAAAATCCCATACTATCATTGCATGTGTCCTGTAGTTTATGGCAAACTAGTCCCTTTCACCAACGTTATTTTATGAGCAATTGAAAATTGAAATGCAGACATAGTAAGGAGTAGTCATTTGTTATTGTATGGGTTAATTTTATGATGAAATTTTAAGGATATGCTATATGTTATATAATTGAACCAGAACAACAAACTAACCAATCATTAGTTCATTTTTTGCCTGAAAACTTGGCCCCCACTTTTTAAGTTTTAATAAGATTCTACCAATCTACAAAGCATAAGTATCCACTGTGAGAAATGAAAGATAGTCACGTGGTTCTCAGGAAATTATTAGGCACTTTGAGCTACAAAGAGAATAATTTCATGTCAAATGAGAAAATCTTGTGGCTTCACAAACCTACTTGTCTTTGGCACAGAAAAATGAATATTTTCAATATCTGAGAGCTAGATCACAAGAGTCTCAGCAGTGCACCACAAGTTCAAGCTTTATACAGTATAGATTTTTTCCAGTGTGAGTGTTTACCTGCATGTATGTACATACACATGCGTGCCTGGTGCCTTTGGAGGTCAGAGAAGGAGTTGTAGTCCTTGGAACGGAGTATATATTGAGAGCTACCATGTGGGGTGTTGGGAACTCAACCTGGGTCCTTTGCAATAGCAAGTGCTCTTAACTGCTGAGCCATCTCTCCAGCTCAAGAGTCTTTTTTTCTATGATAGATCAGTGAACCAACCACAATATTACAAACAACAGCTCTGGAGATGAAACTCCATATTGACATAAAACTGTGGCTTAACAGAGGTAAAAATAACACAACTCATTTATTATACTTTTTAAAAAAATCTTCCACCTATCTCAGTAGCCATGTTGTGTAATTTTATGTTTGATATTTACCTCTACATTTTTAAAAGAACCTTCATGTTTTCATTTGATGCTCAAATGCCCCCACAATGTAGGTAAGGCAAGTTTTCTAGGTACTTACACATAAGAAAATTAAAAGCAAAATAGCAAGGTGGAGATAGAATCCAGTGATCTAGACTTCTGGTTCAATGGTTGATGAAATGATACTTGCAGATCATTATTCATCTACCCACTCAATATTAAGTAACAGCCATGTTCCAGGAACTATCTTGGGCAAGTGAAACATAATAGAGAACAGGGACATACGTGGTTTCTACCTTCCTGAAGCTTCCAGTGTAGTGAGGATCATTATTTAAAAACCCTACAAACACAAAGCTGCACTCCAAAGAATTCTATAATGGGGGTACTGCCAGGTTCTATGAGAAGTTTTGAATATGGAGAGTTGACCTTGTCAAATTGACAGGAAAGGAGTCCCTTGAGAAGAGATAAAAGTCCAGGTCTAAGGGCTAGGCATCACATTAAAAAAAGAAAGAAAGAAAGAAAGAAACTATCAAGCCTAGACAAGTGGATCATTTTGTGCAAAAGAGCCACCACTGCAGGAGGGGACATGCAAGCGGCAAGAGACTGAAGAGGAGTGGAGTTGACATAGGGATTACAATTTGCTGGATTCTAACCACCCAAGCTGAGGAAATGGTGTTTGTTTAATAATTTTCCTGTGTCATGTGGACATGTTCAAGTCTGAGACTCCTGCTTTATTTTACCAGTTGCTTCCTAGTTCACCTAGACAGTTCACAAAACTAAGGGAGCTGCTAACTCCATTCACAAGTCATCAGATTATCTCATTCAGGAAGGCTCATCACATTTAGGGAATAAAGGAAGAATTCACCATGCTGGTGTCCTTTGGCCTAGGTTTTATTAATGAATTCAATTTCCACAAAGAAGCTACTGTAAAGAAAAAAAAAGAGACAGAGAGAGAGAATGAAATGATACCCCTAGCTGCTTCACTAGTGTAAATACTTTATTTTACTGTAGCCCTTCTATATGGCATTGGTTTCTAAAATACCATTCCCGCACTGTCTTAATGTTACGGAAGTCTGGTAGCTTGTAAAGCTTTGTTTGGATCTGTGCTTGTCCTCATGGGTTGGAACATAGACATTATTTCTCTGTTTTCAGAGACAGCCAGCTGAGGCAGTTGATTTGTACATAGTCACATTTCAGTACTGCTCCTTATTTCCCAACCACTGCAATGAGGAATAGCAGAGTCTGTTGTCTGGAATCTGGGAAATTGACGGAGTCTTGGGATTCTAGCAACATAAGAACGCTGCTAATAATTTGATACCAAAAACAGCTATGTTGGCTTTAATGAAATGAAGGTAAATGGGCAGGAGAAGTACGCTTAGTGAAAACAGAGATTGGCATATGGAAAAGTAGAGGTTGGATAAAGTGTCTCTGGTGACATGTTACTTTGCTTTTAATTTCCTATGTTTAAGTATCTATAAAATCCACCTTACTGACATTGTGGGGCATTTGAACATCAAATAAAAGCATAAATGTACTTTGAAAAATATACACATAAATATCGAACATACAATCACACTACATAGCTACTGAGATAGGTGGAAGGCAAAGAAGGTTGGGGGATGGGTGATAATAAATGACTGTGCTGTTTGCACTTCTGTTAAGCCACAGTTTTATATTACATGGAGTTTCATTTCCAGAGCCTCTCTAGTGACTCCCTGCTAATCTTAGAAATGCCTCTTCCTGGCCATTGTGTAGGACAGTATCGTTCATCTTTGCTTATGAATCCAAATTAAGTAAAGATGGCCTTTGGGTTCTTCTTCTTCTTTTTTTTTTTTTTTTTGTCTAGCAAGTAGTATGGTTTTAGTGCAAACTCCATCTCTGAAATATGACTCATCTGTGTATTTAGAACTATTATTTTTGTGCTATAGGGCACATAAAAAGCAGTATTTGGAAGCAGTTGAAAGACTGCACTTTGCAGAGCTCTTTGCTTATCCTCATGGTCCCCCACTTCCCGTGTGGTGAGCAGTAGGCCACGTTTTAAAATATCCTGACATTCCTTTTGGCTTTCTTACTGGAGTGTTTCCTTTTCTTTCCTCACTCCTCATATCACATGTTTAGAGTCTGCAGTGTCTGGGCTTCATGACCTGGAGAGAGACGAAATAATAACAGCTTTCTCCTGCCCCCTGCTTGTACAAAAGCCAAACCTTTGGAAGCTGATAAGGATTTCAGGGACTCCCTGAGTGAATAGTCCATGAATTTGACGACAGAAGTGAAGAGGTTTCTGTTGTTGTTTTTAACGAGCTAGAGTTTCTCTGTGTAGCCTGACTCGCTCTGTAGACCAGGCTGGTACTGAACTCAGAGATCCACCTGCCTCTGCCTCCCGAGTGCTGGGATCAAAGGTATGCGCCACCACACCTGGCCACAAAGTGAAAAGTTTAGCCATCTTTGGGCTGCTCCTGTGTGGTACCTCATCGCTGTCACTGTACTTGAGTCCCCTGTGAGATACAGTAGCCGTGCCATGCTAGGAAAGTATGCTTAGAGCTACAGCTTTCAGAACTGGAGGCCCAGGGTGGTGTTAGAGAGCCCTTCTTCCCTCTCAGTTTCAGTCTGCCCAGGTCTTGAAAGATCCTTTCTTTTAGATCTACACTTTTACCTCTTCAGAGCTCACAACCAGTTCAAAGAGCCAGATGGCAAAGGATCCATTTCTTTCATTGTCCTGTTTCCTGCTACTCACTCCACCCTAGGTTCCTGTTGAACCAACGCTTTGAACCCCAAGACAAAACCTCATACATGTGAAGGGGTGTCACTGTCACTGTCCTGGTTTTTGTTTTCCTGGAAGAAAGGCTTGCACTTAAGTCCTGGTGAGTGCTAGGCAGACACTCTACCTCTGAGTTACATCTACAGCCTCCAATTGGGAATTCTTACTTATACTTGGAATGAGCTCTTCCTAGTTGTTAATTTTTTAAAATTTTTTTAAATAAATATAATAGGCATACATCATTTCCAACTGGGAAATTCAGAAGGTACAAAAACGTTGGATATCGAAGTCTTACTATATCCATCCCTCAGTTCTCCTCTCTTAGAAAATTGGGATTACTGATTTCTTCTATATTCTTCCAGAAATATTTGATGTGTGTATGGAAACAAGGTACTGTAGAGTCAGTTTTTCTTATCTCTTTCCTCCTCCACAAAAAGCGTTTCCACTATGAAAACACTTTGTCCTTTCTTGTTCTTTTCAATTGGAATCCATTTAATAATGGCATGTAGTGAATTTCCTTAATTTTTATGGCTGTATTTTGTGGTTATCCCATAACTTATTTCTATGATCACCTTATAGTGGGGATATAGATTACTTCTGATCTTTTGTTCTTATAAATAGTGCTGCAAGGAATCTTGAACTGAAGTTACCTTGCCCTGTGTGACTGTGTATTCCCTAACTCCAGAACTGGAATTGCTAATGGAAGGTTCTGGGCATTATCATTTGGGTGCCACCACCTTTTTATTTAGTAGCTGTGAAGAGATTATTTATTGTTACTACTGTGTATTCCTAGCCCTTGGTGTGTACTGTGGACTTGTCTTTTTGGTGAACTAGCTTTGTTACAATCTGATTTTATTTGATGATTGCTCCAGCAATGCCCAAGCAACAGAAAATAAACCAGGATAAGAGAAAAAAGTAGATACTTTCTCTCACAATGTAGGGAATATAAATAAATATCTCCTCCATCCTCTTCAAGCCTTAGAACTAAAGAAAGAATTTATTGAGAGAAAAGCACACACATTTTATTTGGCAATTTTTTTCTTTCACAGGCTCCCTTTCAAGAACAATGAGGGCCCCAAGAAGCAGTTAGGAACAAAAGCTGGCTTAGACAAATAAAAAGCTTTTGATCAGGGCAGTTAATGTTGGAAGAGTGACTAGGCAGATAAGGTTAGTTGAACAGGGTTTGTTTGTGTAGATTTCTTCCATCCTGGACTCCTGATAAGAATGTCTTCCTTCCTCCTGTACAGGGAGGGCACTTTTCTCATGGGAGTTTTATCTCCGCTCTCAAAAAAGTGCCCTTCTCTAAGTGCTGCCTTTAGAGTACTTTTAACTAAAATAGCTAACAAGAGCAATCGGTATGTTTTGGCATGCTGTAAACCATGACACCATTTTTCTTAGAAACAGGACAATATAAAGAATTAATCTCTTTCATGAGATAAACCACAGTGTTAGCTAAGCTCAGTGGTCAACAGTGGCAGATACTTGTGTCTGGAGACTTTGAATGACTACTGTTAACCTGTCTGTGGTGACTCTAGAGAACGTGCCCTGTACACAGGGATTACATGAGAAATTAACAAAGTGTGGTGACAGTACAGAAGATCTTGTTTCTGTTAAAAACAAAGCACTGATAGATATCTGTAGTCTCAGAGTTATAGTTACTGTGTATGTTAAACAGTGTGTATCCACAAGGTTGACTCAACTATACTCTTGGAGAACAAAATTGGTGACAATCTAGTACCCCAGTGGCTACTAAATTTAGTGGCTCAGTTGGTAAAGTGCTTAACACACAAGCCTGGGGATCTGAATTCAGTTCCCAGGACACACATTGAAAATCCAGGAATGGTGGTGCACATCTAATTCTAGCATTGAGAAGGGGGAGACGGAAGTCCCCTGGGACTTGCTGGCTAGCCAGTCAAACTGAATCACTGAGGTCTATATTCAATGAGGACTGCCTCAAAAACAAGGAGGGTGATTGAGGAAGACACCCAAACCCAGTATTTAACCTCATCTGTACACACATGTTCACATACAAAAAAATGCGACAGTTTAGTTTGAAGGGAGCTAGCTCTTGTGAGTGCAGAACCTCCTCTGCCCTATATTGGTTCTCAGATATGTGTTTTGTGGAGGTTGTATCAATAAATAGGAAGAAGACTAAAGTGAGAGAGCAGTTAGCTGCATTAATACAAGACAAAGGAAGGTATTAAATGGAACAGTGGTGTTGGAAGAGAACCTGCAGTGGAGAGTAGTTGGTGATGCTTGGTTTAGCACATGCGAGTGGTATGTGCTAATTCACCATATAAAGAGTAAGCTTTCCCAGCTGTGAATTATTTAAAATAATTTAAAATAATGACCTGTCGTTATTCCCTCAGAAGCAGTGCTGGGGAGCCTACTACCAGTTTATAGCATGTAAACAGATGCTAACTCAGCTGGGGGATGGTGGCGCATGCCTTTAATCTCAGGGAAGGCAGAGGCAGATGGATCTCTATGAATTCCAGGCCAGCCTGGTCTACAGAGCTCCAGGACAGCCAAGGTTACACAGAGAAACCCTGTTTTGAAAAACAAACGAACAAATAAATAAATAAAACTTAAAAAATGCAGTGTTCTCTTAGTCCTTCAAGGAGGTATTCTATTCCACTTTTTGAAATAAGTGAATTTCAGAGTAGATGAATTATGTTTAAAGTCTGTAACATCATCATCCTATCATAATCTACAGAAGATACTTCTTTTTTGGAGACTCATTCTGTAGCTCTGGGTAGCCTAGAATTCATAGTATCCTCCCACTCAGCCTCCTAAGTGCTGAGGTACAGCTGTGAGCCACCATGTCTGCCTCATGGGAGATACTTTGTTTTTTTATTTCGTTGTTTTAAAATCTCTTCTGTGATGGCTATACACGTGGATAATGCATTCTACTCACCCTCTCTTATCTCCCCCATCTCCTCTCACATTCATGTCTTTTTATTTTGTGAGTATTGACTTTAACGTTTGTGTGTCCACAGGGTAGAACTATCCAGTGGAGCCTGGTGGGCTCACCGCTGGGTCCACACCTGAAGATAGTGACTGCTCCTCACTCAGAATCTGTATCAGTAGACAGTAGTTTAGCAGGGGTGGGTAGAGCCCCATGAGCTCCTACCTGATCCAGAATTGACTGCTGACAGGTCCAGTGCTGTGCAGGCCAGTAGATATTCTTAAACATGGTGTAAAATAGGTAATTTATATTTTTATTTATTATATGAACACAAAAAAGACCAGGAGTTACATATTAGCATTTTTATTGTGCTGGTTAGAATAATGTAAAAGAATTTAATTAACATTGATCTGAATCTGGAAATTATTCTAAGGATTAAAGAATTCTTGTGGGGTTAGAGCAATGGCTCAGTGATTAAGAGCACTTGGCTGCTCAGCCAGGAGGACCAGAGTTCCAGTCCTAGCATCCACATGCCTTACAACCTCCTTTAACTCCAGGTCCAGGGAATCCGAAGCCACCTTCTGGCCTTTTTAGGTACTCACACCCAAACCCACCATGCACATAAATAAAAACAATAAGAATAAATCTCTGAAGAATTCTTTCCACCTATAATTCATAGCACAAGAATTTTTTGAGAGCTGGTGTTATATCTAGTTACATACAATAAATAAAAATACTTTATATTTCAATGTTGTTAGCTTATAATTGTCATAAAATTCAAGAATCCTTGAGCTTATCAGTAGATAATTGAAGAAAATAATTCAGAATAATGAGTCTAGAACCTATGAAGACTATAGCAGATAAAGCCAAGATAAATTCTTACCGTTCTGAAGTAGAATATATGCTCCTTCTATGACTGGAAGGAACTGGAGGAACATAGAAAATTGAGATACTTAGCTGTGAACCTTGCTTTTTTTAATTTTTAATTTTAATTTTTTCTTCTTTTATATAACTTATAGAATATATCCCATCCCCTCTTCCCCTCTCTCAACCCCTCCACCTCCTCTCATTTCCCCGAGATCTAACCCCATCACTGTCCACTAATGACCCCCCTTCTCCCCAGAAAAGAACTGCACCTCCCCCTCCCCTCCCCAGGGTTACAGCACAATCAGGCCATGGTATAGGAGGATGGAAGGAGGCTAAGTACCAATCCCTACATCAAGGGTGGGCCAGGCAGCCCAGGAGGGCTGGAGAAAAAGTCTCAAAGATCAGTAAAATGGTCAGAGACACCCCTACTCCAGCCTGTAGGAATTTTTCAAGGACACCAATCAGTAAAATGGTCAGAGACACCCCTACTCCAGCCTGTAGGAATTTTTCAAGGACACCAATCTAGACAGCTATGTGATATATTTAGGGGATCCTACAGGTTCTATGTCTATGGCTTCAGTCTTTGTGGGCCCTGGGAGTGCTGGTCAGTTGACATTGTGGGGCTTGTTCTCCTGGTGTCCTCAGCCCCTCTAGTTTCCACTATCCCTCCTCTCCCTCTTCTGTGGGGTTCACTGATCTCTGTGCAGTGTTTGGCCCTGGACCTCTCCAGATGCTCCTCTCAGCTGTTGAGGGGGGGCCTCTCTGATGAGGCCTGGATTAAGTACCCATTTATGAGCAGAGTGTGTCATCTGAACCCTGGATTTTAAAATGAGTATTTGGAAAAGCTGAGTCCCCCTGTAGTGGTTTGAATGAGAATGGCCCCATAGACTCATATATTTGAATATTTGTTCTCTGGTTAGTAGAACTGTTTGGGAAGGATTGGTAGGTGTGGCCTTGTTTGAGGAGGTGTGTCACTTTGAGGTTTCAAAAGTCCATGGCAGGCCCAATTAGCCTTTTTCTTTCTCTGCCTGGCCAGTGTTGTCTCAACATGTAAGCTCTCAATTACTGCTCCAGTGCCGTGCTTACCTGTCTGCTACCATGTTTCCTGCCGTAATGGTCATGGATTCTACTACCCTCTTGAATGATGAGCCTTCAATTAAATACTTTCTTTTATAAGTTGCCTTGGCTATAGTGTCTACTCACAGCAATAGAAAAATAACAAAGCCATTTCCCATCTCAGCTACATACTTAGAATGCTCTACCCTAATTCTCTGTAGGAGGTAAAGTCAGCACTCTGTGGGGTACTTGTGGTGTCCTGTGAAAGAGGTAAAACTTGGGAGGCTCTCTGGAACACTCCTGATTTTGACTTGTAGACATTATGAGACACTGCCTCCTCTGATTTCTTTATTTCATGTTACCTTTTTTCCTTATCGTCTTTTCTATTTTTAAAAAGGCGTCTATATACCTAGGCTGGTCCTGAATTCATAGTCCTCTTGCCTCAGCATTCAGAATATTGTGTTTACAGATGTGTGCCATCCTGCCTGGCTAGCTCACCATTTCCCTTGCAGTGCACGGCAAGCTGAATTCCATGGTCCCTGTCTTCCTGACCTTCAGTACTTACCTAGTAAAGTTACAGCAGTGCTTTAAAGTTAGTCTAAGGGCAGCTCATGATGCTCCCTAAGGTACTGGGCATATGTAGAAGACAGTTGTTCCAACAATATGCACTGGTTTCCTACTGAGTTAACCCATGAGATTAGTCCCTCTTAGCTAAGGTAGTATTTTGTACTTCTTCTTTGTTTGTTTGTTTTTCTAGACAGGGTCTTTCTGTGTAGCCTTGGCTGTCTTGGAACTTGCTCTGTAGACCAGGGTGGCCTCAAACTCACAGAGATCTGCCTGCTTCTGCCTTTGCCTCCTGAGAGCCTGGATTAAAAGTATGCACCACCACCACTCAGCTTCCCCTGCCCCGTCTGTCTGTCTGTCTGTCTGTCTCTCTCTCTGTATGTCTCTCTCTCTCTCTGTATATTTTGTACTTCTAAGTAGAAACTACCTATAAGCTCCCTTTTGATTTTATGCTGCAGGAAGGCCTCCTTAGTCTGTGTTCTAATACTTTACCCCTTGTTCACATAAATCTTTGTGCTTGTCAACTCTGAATCTGATAGGCTGTTTCTGGACTCAAGATCTTGAAATGCCCTCCACCCCTTATCGACATGGTTGCCCCTGCCTTCATTCAAGTCTTCATCCAGGTTTAACTTCTTCAGGGAGACTCCCTTTCAGTAAGACTTTCTCAGCATCCCGTTTTCAACTGTAGTCCTCCAACCTGTAATCCCTGTCCTCATTCCCAGCTTTCTTTTTCTCTTTTGTGCTTACCATGATGCAGAGCAGTGGTTCCCAATGCTGCGACCCTTTAATACAGTTCCTCATGTTGTGGTGACCCCCAACCATTAAATTATTTTTGTTGCTACTTCAGAACTGTAGTTTTGCTACTGTTATGAATCACAATGTAAATACCTGATATGCAAATGGTCTTAGACAACCCTGTGAAAGGGTGAAAGGGGTTGTGACCCACAGGTTGAGAACCACTGATGTAGATTCTGTATAGACTCTTTTCTGTCTTTCACTACAGGAATGTAAGCTGTATATTAGAATAGTGTGGGTTCACAGGATCCTGCTTCCCTCTCTGGTAGGTGGCTAAATATCAGCCACTAGCTTAGCCCCCGGGAAGGAAAGCACCTGGAGTGGGTCAGTGCATCCATGCAGGTCCCAGATCAGAGGACTCAAGAGCTGGACTTAAGAGCTGAGGAGAGTGAACTGGACTCTTGGGAGAGGTTGTCAGAAGAATGTCTCTGTTTATTAAAGCAAGGGTGATTACATACATAGGATAAAGGCAGAGGACGGTCTTTGATATCCAGCGATAAGAGCCATTGGTTAAGACAGGGATACTGGAATAGCCCCATTTGCTTGGGGAGCTCAAGTCTAAGGGTCGAAGTCCTGCAAGGGCACCTTCATAAGGTGTGGTCTCACCGGGAAAAGAGGAAGACACTTTATCAGAAAATGGGCTTAGTCCTAGGCTTCTAGCTACAGCACAGATAAGTATCAACAAAGCCACATTCCTTTGCTAATGACCTGCTGTGAAGCAGGCAGTATTTAGAATTTAGCTTGGTTTCACCAGGGCTAAGAAAGTAGGGAGCAACCGAACTCCTGTCACTCTCAGGGAGAGAAATCTGGGGTTCAAGGCACACTTTGACCCACTCTTAGCTCTAGGACAGACCCACAGCATAGCTTGTATTTTTCCACCACTGTGCTTCTCAGTGCTTTGCCTGTCCTTGGGTACTCAGTGTTTGTTGAATGCATAACTACAGATACAAGGCCTGCAGAACTTGAGGTGTAAAACTCCTGGGAGTAATGCAGGGCAACAGCAGCCAACCTTGGAGCTTCAGAAGCACAGCTCACCGATTAGCAAAGTCTACCTCAGTTTGACAAAGTCATTGGGGATTGTCTCCTGAATGCACTTTGCTACTGCTGGTTCTTATCATGCTTGTTGCTACCATTGTCTCCTGTCTCTCTTGTGATATGAAAGTTCTACGGAGGTCTCTATCCCCTCACTGGGCAGCATTACTGGCACACATAACAATGGTGATGAATTTCCCTTGAGCAATGCCACTTGGGCAAGGCACTGCCACTCAGTTAAACCAGTGATTCAATTGAAACTGCACAAATAACTAAAAAACATGTATCGTTAGGAGCAGTAGGTGTTTTTCACATATAGTTACAGGATTAGATTAGGATGTTTTGTCAACTGTATTGGAATCAATAACTTAGGAAACATTAGTTACCTAAAGAATAACATAAAAGTAAGAAAACATATTTTTGCTAGGGACTTATTTGGTCAGACTTAGAAAAGCTAGAACAAAGAAAGTTTAATTGCTAGGGCCCACGTCTCACCTATGAAAAACAGACCCATAATCAAGAAATAACAAATGAGTTTCAGTGCCCATTGTTTAGGCTTAAACTTCCTCTACCACAAATAAAATAGATTCTTTCCTAGATTCTATAATTAAAAGTTTGCTGATGAGTTTGGGGTGCACCTTGAGGATATAGAGCTGTGCAGCAGATTCTCCTTTTACCTAAGTTTTCTAGTTATAATGAACTTGTTTCACTGTGTTAACTAAAGAATTGTGTTAGGTTAGGATACTATGACATGTACTCATTCCCTAGCAACTGCAAGACTACAGTAGAAGCTGGCTGTGCAATTACTTGGCTTGCTTAAACTCTGTTAATCTATAGTAGAAAAACTATTGTTTCTAAGATATAGGTGTATTGTGGGGGGAAAAATATATGGGGAACTAGGTGTTCAGGTTTGGGTTTTAAGATAACTTGTTTTTAAAAATATATGGAATTTGTAATCATTGAAATATAAGACCATTCATGTGAAGTTTAAGTCTGTGATTAAGATGTGATTATAATGTGATCTTTCTCCATGAGGGGCTTTGTCTAAAAAATATATAAGCTATATGGAAAAACAGACAAACAGGAATAGGAGAGGAAAAGAGAACAGAAGAAACACAGGAGAGGAGAAGAGAGAAGGAGAGAAAAAAGCCTGAATAAAGAGAGACCTCTGGTCCCATCCATGAGAGGTGTGGTTTTATGCTTATCATTTCACGGGCTCTGCCTGTCTCTCCCAGGTCACTGAACTCCTGCCAGGGCTGGACCTTCAGGATAAAACATACACTGTGGTGAAAGGAATGCCAAATATTAGCCTTCTCTAAAACTTTTCTTAGCATAGCATTTCAAATATATTAACACTTAACAGAGATTATTACTTAATGTCAACCAGAGAAGGCTTCATTTTGCGCATTGGTAATATTCTAAATAAAACAAAATCTTCAGTGATGGTTTTTAAAGCGTTTACGTTTCTGAATATTTGTGTTTTTTTCTTTTATCTATTATGTAGACCATTCTGAACAATAACGTGGGAATTAGGTTTTGCCTTCAGTGATAATGATCAGACCAGTTTTGCATACCACACTGAACCAAGTTTTGCAAAACTACTTCTTTGTGAGTCAGATGACTTAGTGGTAAAGACGCCTATCACCAAGCTTTGTGACTGAATATAATCCCCAGGCCCAAATGGTAGAAGAGTAGAACTGACTCTCACAAGTTGTCCTTGACCTGCACCATGGCACATGTGTATCCTTCCCTTACCATAAAGAAATAAGAATAGGTAAATGAATGTGTAATGAAGACTTTTAAAAATGTTTCTTCACTATGTAGCCAAGCATGGAGGTAGGAAACCCAAGTCTCAAATCTGCCTCATTGAAGGTGGGGCTTGGGGCTGTTTATTGGTAAAGAAGAGGATGAGTTAAGATGTGGAGAAAGATGGTGGGAGAGGAGGTAATCAGTCATCATTCTCTTCAAGGGATGCTTGGAGTTTTCTGCCTCCTGAAGTCAGAAGGTCATGCTTTACACACGCACGCACGCACACACGGAAGCTCAATTGAAGCGCAATTGAAGAGTCATTGATTGCAGCAGACACAGCCTTAAGTCTGTGAAAGTGACGTAGGCAATTGTTAACAGCCTTCCTGTCAGAGATACTATCTGCAGTGAAGCCAGGCTAGTGAGCCACAGGACACACAGCTCAGCAGCATTACTTTCAGAGTTAGTGATTCCAGCTCCCCTTTAGGGGCAGGGGCTGGCTGTGAACCCCAGGCTGGCCTCAAACTTGATATATCATCTTTTTTTTTTAAAGACAGGGTTTCCCTGCTGTAACCCTGGCTGCCCTGAAACTCATTCTATAGACCAGGCTGGCCTCGAACTCACAGAGATTCACCTGCCTCTGCCTCCTGAGTGCCGGGATTGAAGGTGTGCGCCACCACTACTTGACTGATAGATCATCTTACATCAGCCTGAGTGCTACGATTACAAGCATGAGCCACCACACCTAGTAACCCAGAATTAGGGAGGACTTATTTTATTTATTATTTGTGCAGGTGTGTGTGTGTTAGAGGGGTGAATGCAGACATGTGTGTGCCACACTTCATGTGTGGAGGTCAGAGACAGCTTTTACAGAGTCAATTCTCAGGTCTTCAGGTTTGCACAACCTGCCCTTGACTTACTGAGCCATCTCACTGGCCTAGACTTAGTGAATTTTAAAGCTAAGTAAAAGTAAGCAACTAGGGACCGGAGAGATGGCTTAGCAGTTAAGAGCACTGGCTGCTCTTCAGAGGACCCGGGTTCGATTTCTAGTACCCACGTGGCAGCTTGCAACTATCTGTATATAATTCCAGTTCCCAGGGATCTGACACCACTGCACAGATATACATGCAGCAAAACAACAATGCCCATAAAGTTAGTAAATCATTAAGAAAATAAAAGCAAGCAACTAGGTGAAAGTGAGTATTGAGAGAAGTAAAAAATTAAAGGGTTGGTTAGAAGTGAATAAGCCAGCTGTGTTTGTTGGTAGTGATCACATTAGGATTTTGTCTTCCATGGAGTCCTCGAGACTGGAGTCTTAACTCTTTTGATGGTAACCTTTTCGAATTCTACTGTAGTACTTTGGACCTACAAAAGATAGATATTTACGATTGCAGAGTCTTGTTTCTGCCAATGCCTGGCAGATGCTGTGGCTCATCTGGTAAGGAGTAAGAGCTCTGTGTGTACTGTATCAACTTTTTTTTTTTTTTTTTAAATAAACTGAGGTGATTGGAAAACATGTTCTGCTCATTAGCTTCAGTTCTATCTGAACCTATAATGTTGGGATTTATTGTATTGTGGCTTACTGCTTTCACGGTCTTTAATCTTGCAATTATTTCTGGGATTAAACATTAGGAAACTGCTGGGTTGAGGGAAAACAAAGAGGAAATTTGGCTCATCTAGCAGTTCAGAGTGACACGTTTTGCTCTGGTAATTGTTTGTCATTTCTTTCTGCCCATGAAGGCGAGCAGTAGAGACTTCAAATTTGTGTTTGAGCAATAGATGTGGATTGATTCCTTGACAGACTACTATATTGTAATATCAGAATATTCTAGACATATGCCAAAGAGGTGGATTGTGTTTTAGGTTGGAAGAGAGTCCCCTTTAAAAGATTGGAAACTTTCAAGGTTATTGACTATAGTGAGAGGAGCTTTGCACTCATGGTTTTCCGTTTTCCTGCTGTGGGGAGCTCAGAGACTGTTACTGGTTAAACAGTGTGGAGCTGTTGAGTTTCTGAATTCTAGTTTAGTGTTCTAGCTACCCCAGAGGCCTCTAATCTTAACACAAGTTGGCTCTAAATGTAATGTAGATATAGATTATAAATCATTGGTCTTGAGAACACACATTGTTCACCTATCAAGAGCAAAACTTGTTTATCGCTATGTGTAATTAATGCATGTTTCTTAATTGTCTGAAAAATGGTCAGTTACATATTTAAATTTTAGTATTACAGACTCTTGGTACCTTCCAAATTAGAAACTTAGGACTATCTATGAGACTTGAAAATAGACATTTTCTTTAATTGTTGCACTAAGTAGATATTTGTTTACTGCTCGTGAAGTCAGCACACTGTTGGGGGAGGATACAGCAACAACTGGTAAGAAATAGCCCTTGCTGTTGAGCTCCCACTCTAGTAGGAAAGACAATTACATGTACAGGGCACTGTAATAGGATGATTGAAGGAATCTGTAATGGGCATTGGTTGTCTTATAAATGAGTTCACTGCGGTTGGGAGGGAGGTGGTGTTTTCAGAAGGGCCAGGGGAGCTCATTGGCCCTGTGAAATGAAAAGTGTAGGGTAGAGACTAGTTTGGGAACATTTTAGGCACCTGGTCCAACATTTGATATGACTTCCTTTGAAGAGGATATATCTTAGGTGCTATCACCTTTCTCTAATGATGGGTAACCTTAATTTGTTAAGTAGTTAGCTTGGAATTATTGATATTACAGCATAGACACATAAACCTATGAATTCATAAACTCCATGTGTAAGCATTTTTAGTGCTCATATTTAAACCTAGGACCTAATGCGTGCAACACACTATGTCTGAGCTACATCCTCAGCCCCACGAGAGGTGTTTTTGAAAATACGGGCTCAACTTACCTTTATGCCCAGGCAACATTATATGGCACCTAGATATATGACATTATTATATAGTTTTCATTGTCCTTTAAGCCAGTTGTTTTCAAGTTAGATTACCTTAGGGCCTTAGTCCAAAATCATCTTGGACTCCCTGCTACTGAAATGTTAGAACCAGCTCCATCTTAAACTGTAAAATCCATTTTAAAACAGGGACAGAGTTCAGGTTCCCTGAAAAATGAGAAAAGGCACTGGCCTCAGAGCCCACCAGTAAAGCCAAAACAAAATTGTTTTGGGAACTGAGATGTGCCATTTCTGGGTTGTAGTCACCCTGGCCCTGGTTGCTAGTCACTGATTATTGAACTGAGATGTTTCATTTCTAAGTTGTGATCACTTTGACCCTGATTATTAGTTTGTTTTGCTAGGAACTAGGTTGTTCCATTTCTGGGTTTTTGGTCACTCTGACCATCTTACAAAAACTTGTTTTGGTGATTATGATGTATATTCCATTAAAGCGTTGTGAACATCTCAATCCTACTCACTAATTTCTGACTGGTTAAAAATTATAAACTGATTTTGTTTATGTTGGCACAAAAATGTTTGTGGTTTCCAAGCTTAGTTTGTAAAAATTTGAGTTGTCACTGTAGCTCTGAACTTCCTTTCAGACTACCTCATTCGTCGATCCAGCTTTCTTTTTCTTTTTTTCTCTTTTTGTTGAACTCAATACAATTTTCCTTTCTTTTAACAAGCTGTGTGTTGGTGTAATTGGATCATTAGGACCCATAACCCTACCTCTTCAATTTTTGAGCTCAATAGGTCCTAGGTTAACTGGGAATTTCTCCTGTAAAAGACGCCCATGCATTTCAGATGCACATCTGCTTTGGCCTGACATGGAAAGAATATTCTACATGCTATCACAGACTTTTAAAGTAATTCAGTAAGAATGGAGTGGGGTCATGTGTAACTTAACAGTAATGAGCCCATGAGAGTAGAAGTAGAGAGTAGCCCTCTGAGACCTCCATAGAAGGGAATCTGAAGTAGTATATTATAAGCAGTAGCTGTTCCATATATGAGTTTTGAATTTAAATGAACCTGAAGTCAGAACACAGAATATAGCTACAAATCCTTTTAGAAACAATGAAACCATGAGGAAGTGATGTCTACACTGACGATGCTGTGAAGGTGCTCATGAATTTGGCCAATAAATTAGCTGTATATGTACAGGGGGAGATGCAGGCTCAACTCTGACTAGGGGTAAGTGTTCCTTGAATTCACTGCATAGTTGAGTTACCAATATACACTATTAATAAAAGGGAAATTATAAAGTAGGCAATCTGACAACCAATACTATCTGTAGTATTAGACCGTCATAGAGACCGTTGCAGGCATGTGGCAATTCTGGGACTCTTCTGACTGTGTGTATTGTTACACCTGGGGATTATCTAACAATGAGTTACAGTAACCTAGGGACTCCTTCCCAGGAGCCATATGGATGTGGATGTTTTACTTTCTTTTTGTTAGTTTCTTATAGTTCCGTATACTACTTTAAGAGCAGATGTAGCTACTGAACAGAAGTGACACAAAGAATAGGTAGTTATAAGTACTTGGTATATGAAAAAAAAAAAAGCAAATATGTCACAATTTTGCCTTTTAAATTACAAGCAAAGTTTAGAAAAGAAAGCTGAGAAAAGTGTAAGTGTACCATGGGTGTTTGCTCAGTAACTGCAAACTACACATTATCTAAGAAATAAAAAAAAAAAAAAGACTGGATAGTGTGATAGAGCATCTGCAGTGATTTTTCTAGGACCAGGGAATCAAGTTCCCTGCATTCTGTCCTAGTTGCTCTGCAGGAGTCTTGTGTTGGGTCTAAGGAGCCATGCTCCTCAGGGAAGCCCTCCCACCACACTGAAAGAAGGCCCTGCAAAGCTAAATGAGAAAGCCATGAGAATGCCCAGCCTGGAAGCTGTTTGCAAATGTTACGCTGATATTTTAAAAGTTGCATGTGAAAAAAGCAAAGGAATTTAGTCCATATCTGTCAAGCCAGGTGAGTGGGTTGAAACTACAAGAAACAACTTTAGAATCTAGAACTGCAAGAATCAGTAAAGCCCTCCATGAAGTTTTCCTGGCAACGGAGGTGTCAAAGCAGCAAGAATATCCACAAGGCTATATAGATCATGATGGGTATTGCATGTAATAATTCTTCCAGAATAAAAATTTCCATGGTATGTGACACGCCTGTTTAATCATGAATGCTGAACATGCTCAGTACATCACACAGCACCTATCACAGTGAAACACTTGCTCCAGAGAAACAATGCAGAAATAGTAATGGTGTCATTAACCCTACAGTTTGAAGAAGATGAAGCCTGTAATTCTGTAAGAAAAGCTGATTGACCTTGGGCAGCTAGTGTCTTAATGTTTCTCAGGTGATTGTGAATGTCAGTAAATTGGTTCACATAAAGCCTTTGTCCAGTGAGTCTGGCTGAGAGAATAGCCATTAAGTTTATAGTCTAAAGCTACCCAGAGGAATTAATTGAGAAATCTGTATTAGTATTTTATATCTTTCTGGTGGTGTTGATCCGAGGGCATACAGGGTCTCACTGTGAAGCTCAGGCTAGTCTGGAACTCACTCTGTGGCCCAAACTGGTCTTCCCTGGTGCTAGTGTTGGACTTCAGGGATCCAAACTGGGACCCCCAGGGTCCAAACCGGAACGCCACATCCCCACAGAGACTCACAGACGGGATATCGATGCAAATAGCAAGAGGATTTATTCCAGTGCACTGGGACCGTTCTAACACGCAGGATAGAAGCGGCTCCAAGGAGCAAATGGTGAAGCTTTTTGAGGCATTACCGGCGCGCGACCGGGTCCCGCCTAACCCACGCAGGAGATGAGCATGGCGGGCCCCGATCCCTTCCCTCCCAACCCTTTTATCGGGTTAGGGCAAAGGGGTCTGGGGATGGGGGCTCGTGCAGCTGATTGGCTCCGAGCTCTCTATGTTAGACTAATTGGTCGGGAGTTTCGCGCGCGCGGGATCCAGGGGGCGTGGTCAACCTGTGCCCTTGGACTAGCCCCTTGGGACAGGGTGGCTCCTGGTATGCTGGGGAAGGACGAATCCTGCTGATAAGCTTAATGGTCATTTCCCTGTGGGTGGGGAGGAGACTGAAGAGTACTGTTAATGGCCGTACTTGGGAAGGCATTTCCCCCTATATGTGATTGCATTTCTATGTTTCATATTTCTTAAACCCTTTCACTAGGATGGCTGACATGAGCCACTCTGGATAGCCCTAATATCATTCCTTCCTTCCTTTTTTTTTCTCCATCAGAGCTGAGGACTGGACCTAAGGCCTTGTACTTACTAGGCAAGCACTCTACCACTGAGATAAATCTCTAACCTTATAAGCCCTAATATTTTAACCATGATGCTTTTTAAATTTCTGTATCTTGGAATCTCTCTTCTCATATGTCTCCAACCATTCTTCACCCCACATTTACCATCTGCCTTGCAGATAGATGCCAAATATAGACAAGCAGTATTTATCTGGGACTGTTAAGAGGAAAAATGTTTGACATGAGTGAAACACCTCTGATTAATGCCCTAAAGCATAAGCTTTTAATTGTTTTGTCAAAATAACAAAAAATGGCTTCAGGCTGGGGACATGTAGTGGAAGAGTAGAGCCTGGCATACCAGAACCCCAGGTTCTGTCCCCAGCTCTACAAGAACGAAACAACCCCTGTTACAGTCTGCTTTCTTAAACACAGTTCATAAGTAATAACAATCTTGAGGATCAGCTGCTGGGAGCAATGTAGGGGAACAGCAGCCAGTCTTGGAGCTTCAGGGGTACAGTCTACTGTTTAGCAAGGCAACCATAGGTTTTTACCTTGGCCTTCCGGGTAGACTGGTAAATGCCCTTTGCCACTACTGGGCCTTGTCGTGCTTGCTGCTACCATGGTCTCCTTGTCTCTCTTGTGGTAGGAAAGTTCTACGGAGGTCTCTGGCAGCATTAGCCCCTCACTGGGCAGCATTACTGCCACACATAACAATGGTGATGAATTTCCCTTGAGCAATGCCACTTGGGCAAGGCACTGCCACTCAGTTAAACCAGTGATTCAATTGAAACTCCAGGAAGAATAACTAAAAGACATGCATACTTAGGAACAGTAGTTGTTTTCACATATAGCTACAGGATTAGATTAGGATGTTTTGCCAGCTACATTAGAATCAGTAATTTAGAAAACATTAGTAACCAAAGGAATAATATATAAAAGTGAGAAAACATACTTTTGCTAGGGACTTGTTTGGTCAAGGTTAGGAAAGCTGGAACAAAGAAAGCTTAATTGCTAGGGCCCACAAGTTTCACCTCTGAAAAACAGACCCATGATCAAAAAATAACAAATGAGTTTCAGTGCCCATTGTTAGGCTTGAACTTCCTCAACCTCAACTAAAGTTGATTCTTTCCTGGTCTCTATGATTAAAAGTTTGCTGATGAGTTTGGGTTGCACCTTGAGGATATAAAGCTGTGGAGCAGATTCTCCTTTTATCTATGGAAAGCAAAAAGACTCCTGACTTAAAGTTTTCTAGGTATAATGAACTTGTTTCACTGTGTTAACTAAATTGTGTTAGGTTAGGGTACTATGATCTGTATTTGTTTCCTAACTAACTGCAAGACTACGACTTGCTAGCTACAATAGAAGCTGGCTGTGAGTATACTTGGCTTGCTTAACCTCTGTTAATCTATCCTAGAAAAACTATTGCTTCTAGGATATAGAGGTATTGTGGGGAGAACATATTTGTGGGACTAGGTGTTTAGGTGTGGATTTTAAGATAACTTGTTTTAAAAAAATATGGAACCTGTAATCACTGAAATGTGTAAACCTATAATCATTATGTGAAGTTTAAGTTTATAATTAAGATGTGATTATAATGTGATCTTTACCCATGAAGCACTTTGTCTAAAAATACATAAATAAAATATAGGGAAAAGGAGACAGACAGTAGTAGGAGAGAAGAAGCAGTAGTAGAAGAAGACAAGAGAGAAGAGAAGGGATGAAGGAAGCTTGCAAATGGGTAAGAGCCATGTGTGTTGGTGCCTTGCTTCTTCCATAAAGAAGAAGCTTACAAAGGGAGCTTATAAGATGTATGAGCAAGATGTGTGTATGTTGGAACTTTGCTTCTTCCACAAGATGTATGGAAATAAGTTTATACACAAGTTGTGTGTGAATGTGTATATGTGTCGTTTTATGAAGAGAATATAGGGAGAGACAAGAGAAGAAAGAGAACATAGGAGAGAAAAAAAGCCAGAATAAAGAGAGAAGTATGGTCCCATCTATAAGAGGTGTGGTTTTGTTCATACTATTTTGCTGACTCTGCCTCTCCCTCCCGGGTCACTGTGCTCTCGCCGGGACTGGACCTTGATAAACAACAAAATTGATAAATTAATTAAAAACAAAACAAAAGTAAATAAATAAATAGAACAGGCCAGGCACAGAGGTGCTCGCTCTGGGGAAGTAGAGGTGGGAGCATCTAAGGTAAATTGCCACAAAGGTGACCGTTAGTGAGTACCGTCAGTCCAGCCCCTACAATGAAGTGAAGCTTCAACACACACTCAACCACGCACACATATATCTTGTAAGTCTTAACACACACACAACTTACTTATACCCATCTTGTAAGCTTTCTCTTATTCATGTGGAAGAAGCAAAGCTCCAGCATACACACATCTCACCCATACATCTTAATAAGTTTCGTTTTGTGATTCTTCCTTATGGAGGAAGCAAAGCTCCAACATACATAGATCTTAACCACACGTTTTGCAAGCTTCCTTCTTCCCTTTTCTCTCTATTATTTCCCATACACCTATATACCTTTTAAACAATACCCTCTATGTAAGAAGAAATCACATCATAATGACAAGTCCTATTTTTCCCAGTGAATGATTTCAAGTTACATATTTAAAAGACAGGTTGTTTTCAATACCCACACATGAACACCCAGTTTTCCATGTATGTTTTCCCTGCAATACATCTATATCCTGGAAACAATAATTTTGTTATTATAGATTAACAAAGTTTAAGCAAGCCAAATATTCTCACAGCCAGCTTCTATTGTAGCTAGCAAGTCGTAGTCTTGCAGTTAGTTAGGAAACAAATACAGATCATAGTACCCTAACCTAACACAATTTAGTTAACACAGTGAAACAAGTTCATTATACCTAGAAAACTTTAAGTCAGGAGTCTTTTTGCTTTCCATAGATAAAAGGAGAATCTGCTCCACAGCTTTATATCCTCAAGGTGCAACCCAAACTCATCAGCAAACTTTTAATCATAGAGACCAGGAAAGAATCAACTTTAGTTGAGGTTGAGGAAGTTCAAGCCTAACAATGGGCACTGAAACTCATTTGTTATTTTTTGATCATGGGTCTGTTTTTCAGAGGTGAAACTTGTGGGCCCTAGCAATTAAGCTTTCTTTGTTCCAGCTTTCCTAACCTTGACCAAACAAGTCCCTAGCAAAAGTATGTTTTCTCACTTTTATATATTATTCCTTTGGTTACTAATGTTTTCTAAATTACTGATTCTAATGTAGCTGGCAAAACATCCTAATCTAATCCTGTAGCTATATGTGAAAACAACTACTGTTCCTAAGTATGCATGTCTTTTAGTTATTCTTCCTGGAGTTTCAATTGAATCACTGGTTTAACTGAGTGGCAGTGCCTTGCCCAAGTGGCATTGCTCAAGGGAAATTCATCACCATTGTTATGTGTGGCAGTAATGCTGCCCAGTGAGGGGCTAATGCTGCCAGAGACCTCCGTAGAACTTTCCTACCACAAGAGAGACAAGGAGACCATGGTAGCAGCAAGCACGACAAGGCCTAGCAGTGGCAAAGGACATTTACCAGACAGTCTACCCGGAAGGCCAAGGTAAAAACCTATGGTTGCCTTGCTAAACAGCAGACTGTACCCCTGAAGCTCCAAGACTGGCTGCTGTTCCCCTGCGCTGTTCCCAGCAGTTGTTTTGTTTTTAACACGGGTGCTGAGAGTCAATTCTGTTCTTCATGCTTGGGTGGCAAACACTTTACTCTGAGCCGCCTCTCCAGCCCCATTCTTGGTTTTTTGAGACAGGGCCTCTCAATGCAGCTCTTAACTAACCTGGCACGCATTGTGTCCACCGGGCTGGCCTTCAAGTTTCAGTGATCTTCTGTCTCTAATTCCTGAGCGCTAGGATTAAAATCCCGCACCACCATTCTGGCCTAGTTTTGTTATGTTTTTCAATCTGTTTATTTATTTCTGTGTGTCTATAAGTACATGGGGAGGGGAGGGGAGGATGGCGATTTCGATGTGTCTGCCACGGCACACATGTGAAGGTCAGAGGTCAGCACCATGGCTTTTGTTTTCTTCTACTTTTACATGGGTTTGAAGCATTGGCCCAGGCTTGTACAGCAAGTGCCTTTTCCAGTTGAGCCATCTTGCTGGCCCAAGCTACTACTGCCTTGGCTCGTCTCTCATTCATTAATTCCCTGCCTCTACGCATATCTCATTTCTTTTCGTAAAGAAAAAAATTCAACAGGATACTTAATATTATTTATCCCTGAACAGAAATATTGAGAGCAATTAGATCTATTTTTTGTTTGGACATTGTTATTATTTGCTTTTGCAAACTATTGAAGACCTGTTGCTGGTCTTTGTTAATTAAGGGTACGTAGACGGCCTCCCACCTTCTAAATTTTGCTGTCGAGTGTGTTGCTGTGTTTTACTTTTTTCATCGTCCTTTTCTGCCTCGAGTATATTTTTTATATAAATAGTATATGAAGAAATGTTGCTAGTTTTTCCTGAGAGATGCAATCAGCAGTATTTTCAGTATATTTTCTTGGTACTTAACACTTACTTTAAGGCCGGGAGTTTGTTTTTAATGAACAAGAAAATTAACTTAGCAGTAACTTCATTAATTCTGCAGGTTAGGGTCTGTGGATGTGCAGATCTTCTGACTCTGCCATCATCCACCCACCAGGGATATCTGTCATGGATAAACACTTGGATCTTGCTTAAAATAATTGAATGATGATATAACGTTAGTCTTTCATGTCAACATCTTTACTAATTAACTTCTGATTTGTAATCTTTTTTTTTTTTTTTTTTTTTTTTTTTTTTTGAGAGAGGGTTTTTTATTGTAACCTTGGCTGTCCTGGAACTCACTCTGTAGACCACACTAGCCTTGATCTCACAGAGATCCACCTGCCTCTGCCTCCCGAGTGCTGGGACTAAAGGTGTGCGGCACCATTGCCCAGCTCTGATTTGTAATCTTAATCTGCAATCTATGGATGAATCCATGGATTATGTTTTGAAATGGCTAATAAATTCAATCTTTGATTCCTGACCCATCAATGGATGTGTTTGTGTGTAGTCAGAACTGAAGAAGGTAGAAGTGTCTCAGTAGTTAGCAAAACAATACAAATCGGAAGATTGATGTGCCAGACTCACTCTGTCACTCATGTGTGCTGTTAGTCATCTGAGTCAGAAGGATATGTGAAGTGCTTCTTCACCCCCACTCAAAAACTGAAAACATTCTTGAGTAGCTCTCTCAAGCAGCTATGTTACCCCCTTTTTATAGTTGCGGCAGTGGAGACTCGGAGAAATTGAGTCCACCTAGCAGCAAGAGAAGCATCACATGTAGGAGTTTACCCCAGAACTGACTTTCAGCCAAGCTATCCCGGGGCTTGCTTTGTTGTAAGAGTCTTTCATAAGCTCTTGGTATTATGGAAAAGACAGCTGGTTGGGGGTGGGGTCGGGTGGGGAGCTCAGTGGTAGGAGGGCTGGTCTGCCCTGGATGAGGGCCAAGGCTTAATCTCCAGTGAAGGGCTTTCTGAATGCCATTACATTGTGTACATCTCATTGCAAGTTTAGATCCACTTCTGTGGGTGGTTCGTGATGAGTTAAATTTGGTGATTTTTTTTTTTCTTTTTCTTTCTTTCTTTTTTTTTTTTGGTTTTCCCCCCACAAGTGAATCAATTAAAAAGCTATTAATGTAATTTTTCTTTTTTTAAGTTTTGCATCAAATCAGTATTTCATCTCAAAAATTACAAAATAATTTTGAAAAATGATTAATATCCTGAAGTTGTATAATTGAAATTTATTCATTGCTGAGTTACATAACTATTTCTCAATTTTCTGTCTTTATTCTACAGAATGGTAAATAAGGCCGGCCATCTCTGGAAAGGCCATTGATCTGCCTCATGTAAAGTATGTTCAGTTCCTTTCCAGTGGTGTAAGTATCCAGTTCTCAACTCTTATCCAATCGGTCGCTTTAATAACGTTAAATGATTAGGATTGTGACCCAGATTTGACTACAAATGCTTCTATAATTGGAAGAATTATTTTAAATGACATTCCTTTATGTGTGTGGAGTGGTGGTTTATTTGCTTCAGCTTGTGTATAGATCTGGACAGGTTAGTGGAAGGTGGTATTCTCCTCCTCCTTCCGTGTGGGATCAAACTCAGGTCATCAGGTTTAGCAGGAAGTACTTTTACCCTGGTGAACCATCTCACCAGCCCAATACCAAAGAAATTTTTAGGAAGCTATTCAATAGTATATCTCTTTGTCATCAAGATAAACAGATGCCATAGTCATAATCATATGGTGAGAAATGAAGTTTTAAACCTGTGAGCTTTTTTTTAAACCACTTTTGCTTTCAGTGTTGTATTTTGACATTGTTTTTTTTTTTCATCTAAACATAAAGTTTTCATATTTATTATTTTCTGAAGAATTCTTTTATTTAAATTACGTGCAAGTGTGGGTATGCTCAAGTTGAGTGTGCAGGTGCCCGCGAAAGCTAATGGCATCAGATTCTCCAAAACTGGAGTTAGGAGTGGCTGTTAGTTGTTTCGTCTGAGTGCTGGGGACCAAGGTCCCGTGGTCTACAGCAGTGTCTCTCAGCCTTCCTAGCGCTGCGACCCTTTACCACAGCTCCTCATGCTGTGCTGATCCCAACCATAAAATATTTTCATTGCTGCTTCATAACTGTAATTTTGCTAGTGTTAGGAATTGTAATGTAAATGTCTGATATGCAGTTGGTTTTAGGCGACCCTGTGACAGGGTCTTTGAATCCCCAAAGGGATTGGGACCACAGGTTGAGAACCACTGTTCTACAAGAACAGTAAGTGCGATTAACTGCATAGCAGCCTCTCTAGCTCCATATTTATTGTTTTTAACTGTTTAATAGCTTAGAAGCTTGTGAGGTAGATGGTTAAGTGTTGGAGAGAGCTCCTGTTGCTTTCTTAAGGATGAGCAAAATATAAAAACATACTCTCTTCATGCTTGTTTTGTGTGCAAACTCCTAAGGACACCTTAGCTGTTCTCTTTCCCTAAGGCAGATGGTAGCGTAGTTGGGCCTATTAGCAAATGTCGTTCTTTGGAGTCAAGGCAGAGAACACAAATGGAGATCGTGGTGTTATGTCGAGAATGTTTTTATGCTGGGATATGAAATGTAACCACCAGTTCATATGAAATAAGCCTCGGAATAAAAGTATTCCGGGAATTTCAGAAATCAGAGAAGATAAAGGGCCTATTAGCTCATTAAGTGCATCTTTAGCATCTAGTGCAGAGTGCCTTGAGCCTAAGTATTTTCTAAAATTCGGTGGAGTCTGTTTCACTTAAATTTCTTCTGTTTTGGTTGACAGTTCCCTAATCTAATAAGTGGACATTTAGATTGGTTTTTCTTTATTATTTAGGTTTTTCTTTAACCCCCCCCAACACACACACACACACACACACACGCACACACACTGATTCCGTGATTTAGTGGAAAGACTCTGGAAGCGATCTAGATGATAGGAGCTGTTGCCTGAGTTTCTGCTGAGTCGCTGGGCCCTAGGGAAGGCACTTTATCTGTGGGACTTTGCCCTCCCTACCCACCCGCTTGCCTGCCTGCCTGCCTGTTGCTTTCTTTGTTTTTCCATTTCCTTTCTTTCTCTTCCCCACCCGTGTTTTTTTTTTTTTTGAGACTGAAGTCTCACTATGGATAAAACAGCTTGAAACTTGCTATATACCTCATGTTGGCCTTGAACTCACAGATATTCTGCCTCATCCTCCTGAGTGCTGAGTTTGTAGGTGTGTACCACGATATCTGGCTCTTTCACACCACATTTTAAATTTTTTTGAAAACCTAATTAATTTTATATGCATTAGCGTGAGGGTGTTAGATTCCCCTGGAACTGGAGTTACGACAGTTGTGAGCTGCCATTTGGGTACTGGGAATTGAACCTGCGTCCTCTGGAAGAGCAACCAGTGCTCTTAACTGCTGAGCCACCTCTCCAACCCTCCACATCAAATTTTATCTTTCAGTCTATAAACTTTCATATTTTAATTTGGACTTGTACATACTGGAAATACAGAGATGATTAAAATACAGTTTCACAAATCACACAATTAATTGGCTTACAAAGAAATCCCCCTGCTTAGGTTCACAGTTCTGTTTTGTCTTTTGAGACAGGGTCTCAGACTGCCCTCAAAATTTCTACATGTCCAAAGATAACCCCGAACTCCTAATCCCCTTGCCTCAACCTCCTCTGTCACCACACCTAGAAAGGTTTACAGTTCTTGAGGAGTAGGTAAGTAACATGAGCAAACCTCATGAGCAAATCTCAGAGGAGTGCACAGTTGTGGTACATCTTAACCACATAGTGAGTTCCTAAATCACTGAAGCTTATTTGTTCAGGTAGTGTACAACTCGCTTCTGTGGGAAGTAAAGCCTGTGACCCAGGTGTACCTTTACAGGAGTGATAACTTAGCCTGATCTTCATGGTAGAGATCTGTGAAGTCTCGAAGAGGATGCGCACAGATCACCTTGAATACTTAACCCAAACAGAACATCTATGTCACCCCCTCTGAGGCCCAGAATGTTGAAGAGAGGAAGTGGAAGAACTGTGGGAGGCACAGGATAGAGAGGAGTACAGTGGGGTGCTATCTTCTGTGACATGACTGTTACAATCATGAATATAGTAGTTAGTGCATTGTAACCACTATGATATTGTCACAGTTTTAAAAATAATTCATTCAATTAAAATAGCAAGCAAGACATTTGCTGGGCAGTGGTGGTGCTCAGGAGGCAGAGGCAGTTTGAGGCCAGCCTGGTCTCCAGAGTGAGTTCTAGGACAGCTAGAGTTACAACAGAGAAACCCTGTTTTGAAAACAAAAGAAAAAAAGAAACCAAAACATTTAAGAATGTATTGCCAAGTGAAAACAGCAATAGGGTTTTTGTTATTTATTTATTTGTTTGTTTGTTTGTTTGTTTGTTTAACACTTGATGCTGGAGGGCAGTGTTGGAATTGGCAGGTGAAGCCTCAAAGCTTTCACAGTGTCTGTCAGACTCTTGAGTTTATTTAAATCTTCTGAAGGCCAGTAATCAGCAACTTACTGCAGGGTCTAAGGAGGTTTAACATAACATTCCTGAAAGAAGGGAGGTTCTCACGTGAAGGGGTGTTGACTCCAGATTCTCATATCCAGGAGTCTGATGAGACTTAATATTTTCTGGCCTGTGATCTCAGCATTTGGAACATGATGGCAGGAGGAGTATGAGTTCAAAGCCAACCTGAGCTATGTAGCAAGTCTTAGAAATGTCACAGTAGAACAAAGGACTTTACACTCCAAGAGTAAAAGGAAGAACTCATGAGCTGCGTCCTCACCATGATGGACATTAGTTCTGCTGTGTCTTATAGGTCTATGTACCTTTTTTTTTTTTTTTTTTTTTTTTTTTTTTTTTTTCCCGAGACAGGGTTTCTCTGTTGTAACTCTGACTGTCTTGGAACTGACTCTGGAGACCAGGCTGGTCTACGCTTACAGAGATCCGCCTGCCTCTGCCTCCTGAGTGCTGGGATTAAAGGCATGTGCCACCACCACCCGGCTTAAATATATATTTTTAACATTTACTTATTCATTTGTTTTATGTATGCATGCTCTGTCTTCATGCATACCTGAAGAGGGAATCAGATCCCATTATAGATGGTTTGTGAGCCACCATGTAGTTGCTGGGAGTTGAACTCAGGACCTCTGGAAGAGCAGCCAGTGCTCTTGACCACTAAGCCATCTTTCCAGCCCAACATATGTGTCATTTATGGCAGTGTCTGAAATCATTTCAAAGTTACATAACAGATTTTCCTCCAAACTGCACAAAATGGAACCCAATAATGCTAATTTAAAAATGTGTGAGTTGCACATTGAAATACAATTGTACTTTTCACAAAATCCTTTTATCATGAAAAGGACATATTTTCACTGTGGTCTTTAGTCATAGACTGTTCTTTGGCTTTAGTCAGTTTGCCTAATCAGTTGAATAATAGAATCATTTGACCTATGAAGCTCAGTTCCCTGTAAAATATTATTTCTTACTTACTCTTACTTGTCATTTTCTTATTTTGAAGCGGCCACTCCTTTGATGATAGTAATAATCAAGAAAGGGAGCGATGCATATAAATAGTGAGAAGGGCCTGGAGTGTTTTGCATCATCCTACAGTGACCACATATGCGAGGTAAAATGGGTTCTGCCTAGTCATTCTGGACAACAAGATAAAAACAGCAGAAATAATCTGGGAAAAAACTTTGTTTGCCAAAATATCCTAACTGTTGATGCTTTACAATTCATGTCGTTTTTCTGCCCCTGTGATTTCAATGCTAATTAATCATTTCTGAATGTTAGACTCTTCTGTCGTCCATCTTTGAGTATCATTTATAAGGGTGTATCCTGGGCCTTGGGGCTTATCTAGAAGAGTTTTGGGTATTGTTGGAAAATACAATTAATATCTCAATATGTACTGTGGTCTTACAGTATCAGTTTAGGGATTGAGCCATAAGTCCTGAACTGAAAGCTCTCTTCTGTTTTAATCTTTGTCTATGCTATTCGAGTGTCAAAATTGTCACATTATTTTCAATTATTGTTAGCTGGAGCCTACATTCAAATTAGTAATTTAAAGCAAAACCTGCTCCTTATCTTGTGAGCACTCTTTGTGCATGAGAAAAGTAATTTAGCCCCTCCATGTCATCTTCTTTTGCCATGAAAGGACTCCTGGCATTATGGTCCTTGATGATCTTTATAGGTCATCTACTGCCATACTTTTATAATGCTGTGCTTACACTAGGTAAATTACGAGAAGTACAAATGGAAAATGGCATAATATATCCCGTGTGTATTGATGCTCATTGGCATAGTATTCTCAATAATCGTGAGAGCTTCTTATCATGGTTTTTGCTTGGTGATATGCCATGTCTTCAGTGTCATTTGCACAGTGTGATCCTGCTCAGGATGCCCTTGTCCTTCTCCTCTAAGTCACCCATTTGGTCCTGGCAACTGTGACCTCTGCTTTAGCTCTCTTGGCAGCAGGAGCTTCTCTTGGTACAAATTACAGACATCCATTTAAACACGGTGAAGTGTAAAGGGAAGTTGATTGTTCCACCTAACAAATGAATAGCAGGACTGTAGGGGGCTTAAGAAATACAGGGACAACAATAGGAGTGCTGCAGGGCTTTCCCGTTCTAAGTTTGTCTGTTTTCCAGACAAAAGTCTTCCTGTGGTTTCGCACAGTTATACTTACTGTCCGCCTCACCATAGTTTAAGCAGAACAGTTGAAAGAGAGTGAAGTATAGATTCCTGTGGCAGCCTGTCAGTCTGCGAGCTGACCAGCCCAAGAACATGCGCTTAGAAATTTCTGGGCAATCAAAATAATTGGTGGGCCCTGTTTCCCCCTTTATGATTTTTGGAATAAAAGTGGTTTCCAATTGTTAATGGGCCCTAAATGGTATAAAATAAATATTTCAAATACTGTGAACGTTTATGCAAAAAGATAGTGTTGTATCATGTAAAGGGAGGCTTGAAGAACAGCACATGACTTAACTATCTGCTCTGACTGGACAGGATAGGAAAATACGACTAACTTTTCCTCACATAGATAAGATAGTTCTTAAACTTAGGCATCTGAAGCAAGAACAATTTGTGAAATACTCTGATTGGATGAGGATGGAAGACACCAAACCAGGCCTTTTATTTTCAAGGGAAAGTAATTATGAAGATGGAAAAAATAATTATGAGGAGAAACTGGAATTTGCCAACCCAGAAAATTTAAGGGTAAATTATTTTCATCTACTTAACTACTTAAAAACCTACTTAAAAAAAAAAAAAGAAGAAGCTAGAAAGGTAGCTCAGTGGCTAGGAGTGCACACTGCTTTTGAAGAGCACATGAATTCTATTTTAAGACAGGTTTCGCTAAGTTCCAAGATGGCCTTGAATTCTGTCTAGTGCCCAGATGGGCTGTGAAACTCGTTATCTTTGTACCATTAGACTGTCTTTAGACTTTCTGTATGGTACAAAAATATTCTAAGCCTTAGTATCCTTAACAGTTCATAATGTAACATTAAAACAAAATAAAAACAAATCGTATCTCCCGCAGAGGATTGCTGTAAGGCTGAGATGAGGTTATGTTATATGAAATCCTTACCCAATTTCTGAATAAAAGTGAATGTTAAATTGGATTTTCCTACAATACAGAGTGATGAGGGAATAGTAAGCTCTACAACAGGTTGAGGGGACAGGCCTAGGGCCCGCTTGTTGTTAATGGGTAAGACAATCTCTTCACCTCTGTTTCTCTTAGCAGTTGCTTGTTGCAAGTTGCCTTGCATTATCATGTATCATATCTGTCACTAGAAAATACAAATTTAAATAGAGATGCTTATCACTTTCAATGGTTATCACAATTCTGAATTCAGAAGTCAGATTTTAGGGGCTAGAGAGATAGCTCAGCAGTTAAGAGCACTTGGTGTGTTTGTAGAAGACCCAGGTTGAGTTCCCAGTCCCCACAAAACTTTGTAATTCCAGTTCTGGACATCATTGTCCTCTTCTGGCTGCATCTGGTACTGCATGCATGTGGTGTCCATGCAATCATGCAAACTAGTACCCAGACAGATGAATAATAAAGAAAAACACATAAATCTTTTTAAAAGCCAGCTTTTATAAAAAACATAATTCAATGAAAGGGTGTTTTTATGATGTGGCTACTGTCTTAAACAAAATACTGAATTTCTCTCTAAGAAAGCATTTTCTGGTGTGCCACAGTGTCTCATGCTAGTTGAGATGAATCATGGAGAACTGATTTCCTCAGGAATGAATAGCTCCAGTGGCTGTGCACATGTGGGATCTGTACAGAGAGGAGAAGCTTGTGAGAGTACTGAGAAGGAGAAGCGGTGCTCGACGTGCTGCTGTATGCACTGCTCTTACTGTCCACTTAAGGATTGTGTTAGTTACTAGTATTTGCTTAGACTCAGCCAGGCAAAACACTTTTCACTGAACGACTAGGAGTTCTTGGTCAGTTTTGTTGATATGTGGAAAAGCAAGATAACACAAACCTTTTTTCAGCAATTTCCCATTAATATACTACTACACAACAATATACTTCAAGACTGAAAAAAAACCACAATAACTCTACATTATCACAGTCTGGGCCTGATGGACTCTATACTTTTTTGACATAATTATTTGACATTATTATCATTTTGCTTCCAAATTTTGGTTGGTTACCAGGACTGAAAAGCAATTTTTTTTTTCATTTGAGTTGGGTTTTATGTTAATAACTGATCGACTTCTACTAACATCACGATCTGTACCAATCCACATCACAACAAAAAGCCTATCAGAGCTTGTATTTTTTTCTTTTCTTTTTGTTGTTTATATAGTTGTGTGTGTGTTACAAATACGTGTATGAATGCATGGAGAGGCCAGAAATGGACATTGGCTGTCTTCATCAGTTGCTCTCCACCTTACTTGTTGAGGCAGAGTCTCTCACTGAACCAACAGCTCACTGGTTAGCTTGACTGGCTGGCCAGCAAGCTCCAAAGATCCTCTTGTCTCTGCTTCCTCAATGCTAGGACTCCAGGCATTTGCTGCTGCTCCCAGCTTTTGCATTGGTGCAGGAGGTTGAACTTAGGCACCTGCTCACAGGACAAACATGTCACTTGACTGAGCCATTTCCCTAGCCCTTATGATTTTATGTTCTGTGAATTCAGTTGGTGCAGAGATCAAGCCTCTTCTGCTAAAGATTCTTGATGATGAAATGTTTTTGTTTGTTGACAATAAAGGAACTTCACTTTTAATCCTTCTTTCTTTCCCACCCCCCCCACCCCCCAGTTTGCTGGAAACCATGTCTCACTATACAGATGAACCCAGATTTACCATAGAACAGATAGATCTGCTCCAACGTCTTCGGCGTACTGGAATGACCAAACATGAAATTCTTCATGCATTAGAAACTTTGGACCGTCTTGATCAAGAGCATAGTGATAAGTTTGGAAGGAGGTCCAGCTATGGGGGAAGCTCATACGGGAACAGTACCAACAACGTTCCAGCATCTTCCTCTACCGCTACAGCTTCCACGCAGACCCAGCACTCGGGAATGTCCCCATCACCCAGCAACAGTTATGATACCTCCCCACAGCCTTGCACTACCAATCAAAATGGGAGAGAGAACAACGACCGATTGTCCACATCCAATGGGAAGATGTCGCCATCTCGTTACCATGCAAACAGCATGGGTCAGAGGTCATATAGCTTTGAAGCCTCAGAAGAGGACCTAGACGTAGATGATAAAGTGGAGGAATTAATGAGGTTAGTTACTTTGCCTATTCAGAATTCCCCCAAAACATCTATGTTTTTTAAGATTGTTTTTAAATTTTAGGCTATATTTCAGAAACTTACCAATAAGAGCAATGGTTTTTCCCTCCCTTCTTTGGAAATGAAAGTGAAACTTGATATTGCAGTTTTAGTTCAGATTTTTTTTCTCTCTACTTCAGCCCTTTTGCTGCAGGATGGGACTTTTCTAGTCTCTTGATTTGTCAGAGGGCTTTCTCTATGGCTTGAGCAGACAGTTTCTGACTGGCAGAAGTTTTAATCCTTCATTTAAATAATTTTTCAGAGTGATAAGATAAACACCATGATGCAGAATACACGCACTCTGCATTTTTCCTTTGCTTCGTTTCAGTCAGTGCAACAATCTGAGCAACTGTTGGGTCAGAAGTAATTTTCAGTAAGAAACATACATACCATCCTGCTCCTAAAAAGCTAAGGTTCTAATTTTAGCACCAGATACAACAATACACGCATGTACTCCATACCTCATCAGTTACCAACTAAGTGTGTGCACTTAAAGTTCAAACACACACACAAAAAGAAGGCTGCTTTCAAGCAAGGTAATCGGGACTTTGTGCCAGACCTGGTTCACTTTGAGGGTAACAGACATGTGGTTTCCATCCCCTGTCTAGAACTAGGAACTTTCCTCAGCACATGGTGTGGGCTCAATATGGGCTCAGTTTGGGCTCAGTTTGGCCTAAACCATAAGGATATTCTGTTTTGAAATAAGGATTTGGAGCTGGGAAGATGATAGTTCAGTGAATAAAGGTGCTTGCTGCCAAGCCAGTGGACTTGAGTTCCATCCCTGGAACCCACACAGTGGAAGGAAAGAACCAACTTCTGGAAGTTGGCCTCTTACTAAAAGCATGCATGGCATGGGTACTCATGCATGCATATACATATACAGATATATTCACATGTAGTCAATAAATGAGTAATTTTTTAAGTAAAAATTGAAATATATACATTTTATTTAAAGTTAAATCATGAAAAGGTATCTAAAAGTCTTGTTTTTAATCTGATTAAGAATATAAGCTGGATGTGATCACTTACGCATGTAAGGGCTGAAGCAGGGAAATTCAGGAGTTCAAGGCTAACATGGTAACTGCTAGACCTGTTTGGTCTACGGACCGTGGACCTTTCCAAAAAGCATCAAAAGAAAAACAATACAAATGAGGCAGACTCTGGTAAACATAATAATACCTTAGGATGCAGCACACATTTTCAAAGGCTTTACATTCTATACTAAGTGGTTGGAATTTAGGAGTTTTTACAGTCCTTTAGAAGCAGACATTGTTTTCACTAGAGTCAGGCTGTTGTGTAGAAATGATAGCCTTGTGCTGGAGAGATGGACTCATCGGTTACAGTCACTTGCTGTTGCGGAGAACCTGAGTTTGGTTCCCAGCATCCACACGGTAGTTCACATCCGTCCACAACTCCCATTCTAGGGGATTCAAAGCCGTCTTCTGACCTCTGCAGGCAGCGGGCATGTATGTGATACATATACATACATGCAACCAAAACACTCATTGCACATACAATAATCTGAAACTTAAAAAAAGATGAGGCCTTCAGATAAATTAGTTATAGTTGATAATGACCAGACCTGTATACTTGTCAGAAGTAAAAATAAAACTTATAGCTCTGAGTTATAACTGGTCCTGAAGCATTTACTGACATCAAGACAGAATGGCTTGACAGTGCTGTCTGAAAATCCATCCTGTGGCACCTCTGTGATGAGACAGCCTTAAACACACAGGCTCTTCTGAGTTTGTTTTCAGGGTAGAGTTGCCACACATGGAATTCTGGGCTACAGGGATGGTACATGTAATGAAGAGTGTCATGCCACAGCCACAGTCAGTGTTAGCAAGCTTTTAGCACTCACAATGCAAGAGATAAATGTGGCTTTTGGCTTTTGTTTCATCCTCATCTGTTAACACAGGTTCCCAAAGCTCTGCTATTGATGTTGGTTTTCTCAGTGCTGACGATTGAACCCACGGCTTTATCTTCTACCGGGTCACATCATTGGCCGTAACAGGTTTTTGGAACTTAGCATATATCATTGTTCAGTTTAAAAAGAACCATTTGGGCAAATGAGTTGCTTTATTCATTGAAATTTCATGAGCATTATCCTGAGTAGAGAAGATAGCAAAACAGCATTTATTTGTCGGGCTAGCTTGTTTTGTTTGTGCACATTCACCTGAGTACAGTGTCACAGGTATCATGTGTGTTTCTTCTGTGTGCTCTTAACTGTTGTGTTGTCATTAGGACTCTTTCTTCTTCCCTTTCTCTGCTGCTTGCTCAGAACAGCTCCTTTGGCTACATTTAGGCAACTAGGCTTCTCTAGACCTCTGGTACCCCTGGTCTTCACAATTGAGCTTTCTCTCATTTCCCCTTTGCACAAGTGTGCCCCTCCTCACCCTTTTCAAGTTTTCAGAGGATAATCCTTCTTAGGGCACAGAGAGAAGTTGACTGAATGAATGGCTGCTCATTTGACATTTACAGTCTGACAGCCATACTGGGTAGTTGATCAGAAAAACAGGGGTTTGTGAAAATTAATAATTTGCTCAAGAAAGTTTGATTATTGGGCAATTGAGCCTAAATTATATCCCATGTCTTTGTTATCATTGTGTTGCTGGTATATTTTGCCACTGAAATTATTTATGCTTATGGATCTAATAAGACTTTATGAAAAGTAGTTAATACAATTCTTCCAGACAGTGTGAATGGCCTTACTGGGCTTGCCAGTCTCCTTTTCTGACATGCTATCTGCTACTTCAAATCAGTCACTTACTAAACAATTGAATTTTTCTTTGGTAAGATATTAGAGAACGTTTCAAACAGTACTCTTTCTGAGTATTTTGTGTCCATCTAGTGATGTACTGTCCTTGCTGCTTACTGAACACTGATGACATTACAGTCACCTGGAATTGGTGGTCTCTGCTAGGAAGCATGGATACCCGAGTGCCTTCCTGCCTTCTTTGCTGTGTGTAAAATTTACCTCCTACTTGCCCACAGCCCCAACCTGTTGATGCTCCACTGTAAGACATGCTTTGTAGATTTTGTCATCCAGGGAATCTATATTACATTATATAATTTGAAAGTATATGATGGAGATTTTTTTGTATCTTCAGCTTCATCAATTATAACTGTATCCTTGATTATTTGATAAATAGTCAGAAATTATCTTTTCTAGTCTTGAAATAGGATCAAAAAAGAGGAAGAAGAAAGCCACGTTAGCATGTAAATTCTCAGTAAATGGTTGCATGTGCTACTTTAAGAAGGACTGAAAACCAGCAATGAAGACTCATTTTACATTAGGACATCTTAAAAGGTCCATTAGTATGTACGCGCGCACAGGGGTGTGTAGCTGCAGCTACTAATACAGTAGGGTATATCAGTGTTTCCTGTGGTCGTGTGTGTATTATGAGATAATGTAAATAGGACTTACTGGGATTAGTAATGTTGTACGTACATTAAGAATGCTCTACACTACGCATACACTACATTTTGTTAGTATTTTGAACAAAATTCTGCAAGTTCATTCCAAGGTGGTTATGTATCGGCCTAACACTAAAATACAGGTCAAGAATTCTTGAGCCACAGTGTTTTAAAATTCAAAACTTCTGAGGACTGTTGTCACAAGTGAAAAATTCCATAACACAACACATTCTTAGGCACAGAGTATTTAATATACTATCCCGAGTTACATTTAGTCTCTGTGTGTAAGCTATGTAAAATATAATTGAATTTTGTGTTTATATTTGTGCTCTGTCCTTAAGGTATTTCATTATAAATATGAAGATAATACTAAATTTTAAAAAGAAAAGCCTTCTGTAGCTCAGGTGGCACCTCCCAACCTATACCTGCAGGCAGGATGTTTCCGCTCTATGTGGTGCTCTCACCCTCCATCGCTGCATATAGAACAGCTCTCCCTTTAAGGCTCTCTCTTAAAATCATGCTATGTGTCTGCACAGGGAGGAAGTTATGAGTGCCTCTCAAGTGTGAAATGTACTATTTAGGCTTCATCTTGGGGTGACTTTGAGCTAGCTCTTTACAAAATCCAGAATGCTGAGGGCATGTTCACTTGGGGAATATGATTCACCTTAAAGCATATCATTTTAAAATATGAGGCCTTTAATACTCTTTCTTCTAGAAAACAAATCAGTGTCATTTTGAATCACCACGAATAACTTTTCCATCCTGATTTGGAAAACATATATGTACTTTAAAATAAGAATTTAAAGCTGTTATATAAATAATCTAGATCAGGTTTTCCATTTTACAGCCTTTAACCTCTCAAGACTTTTCACTCATTGAACAAATTAACTTTTATTATATGAAAAATTTAGGCTGACTATGGCACAATCTTTGTGTTAAAGGACTTTCTGGGCTAATAGGATAGATGACATGTTTAGGAACCTGGGCTGTAGCACTGTGTCCATAGCACAAATGAAATGTGATGAGTTAGCCTACAAAAAGAGATCTCTTTCCGTAAGCCCTGACGATCAGGGAGAACTTCTCTAGATAGATGAGAGTTACATTATGTCTTTTAAAAAGGTAATCAGAAAGCCCTGTGTAGTGGTACACTTCTGGAATCCAGGTACTTGGGATGTGGAGGTAGGAGGAGCACTGTGAGTTCAAGTACAGCCTTGGCTACATAGCAAGACCCTGTCTCATAACAAAACAAAAGTCTGGAATCATTAGAAGCAGGGTGGGTTGGTGGTGCCACTTAAATCCTAGCACTCCAGAAGCTGAGGCAGGAAGATCTCTGGTTCAGAGTCATCCTGGGTTAATGGCAATATTCATATTCCTATTCTTAAAAGTGTTTGTCAAGAGGGCTTTCTTGATGAATTCTTTCATATATATTAGGAAGGATAATAGTGAAAAATTTATCCAGATAGTTTTAAAAATAAAGGCAGTGGGCAGTTAGGGTTAGAAAGGGAGCAGTAGGAAGAAGCTGGTATAGAAGTCCACCAGATGGATACGGCGGCAGTGATTTGACTACAGAAGAAGGAAGAAGTGGCATGCACTTCGCGCACCTCGGTTGAGATCAAGTGGTTGCTTATGCTGGAAGTAAAAGGTGAAACCAGAGAAGTGATTGGCTTGCTCTTTATTTTAATTCTCTCAGAGGTCAGGAGTGGACAGTCTTTAGGCATGTGAGGTACTGTGAGGGAATGGAAGGGGGCACTCATTCTCTCTAGGAAAAATGTCAAATTTTCTATAAAGGGAGGAATACGGAATAGAAGATGAGTCAGATTTGTGTAAGTGATGTTTCACAGTAACAAATGGGTGTTTTCACAAGGTAGAATGGCAGTTACAGGAAAGGGCAAAAAAGACAATGAGCCAAGTCACCCCAGTAGAAGAACTGGACAGTGAAGCAAATGCTGTTACTGCTTTGCAAATACCTAATGAACTCAAGCAAATGGACATTCTTTTAGCGAGACTTTGGAGTACTTTGTCCATGGTGCTTTGAAATACCTGGTCTAAGTATTTACTTCAGTCTTACATTTATAGTTTTCTTTGAATCCTGTCTGACTGTTTTATAGAAATAATAGTTTGTGTTTTATATAATACATTTACAATTTCAAATCTTTTTACTTCAAAGAAATTTCTTTTACATGTATGATATGCATATATTTGTAGGTATTTATATTATTCATGTCACTTGGAGGAATATTTTAAAGACCTTTTTTGTCAATGCTAGAGATTGACCCCAGGGCCTTGTACATGCTAGGGAAGCATACTACCACTGACCAATATCCATGACTTCTTAAAACCCTTTGAAATTTGGGAAGAGACCAGGAGCCAGCAGAAATGGAGAAGAGGAGAAGGGAAGGGCTGACAGGAGTAGAGAAGGGAGAGGAAAAAGACCAGCAGGAATGGAGAAGGGACCAATTGGAGTAGAGAAGGGATGGGGGAAGGGGGTCATGGCAGCCAAGTGAATGCCATAGTGAGACCTGTTATTTTGTATAATTAATACATTCTGATGATTGAAATGAAAGCCTTTGGAAGACAGAGTATGTTAATGTTCTTGTTTTACTGGATGGTAAAACCACAGTGCAACATTATTAAGTGTCTTGCCCTCATACGTTTTTGTCTTTTAGGGAGCAGAGGGTCTGAAGATTGAAATGAGGGAAAGGGGTTGAGATGCTGGCCAGGCATTTAGTCTTTGAGCTGCACCCCAGTCTTTTATTAGTAGTAGTATTTTTTTCAAAAAGTGTCTGTGATGAAACAGTGAAGAATGAGTGTGTGCACATGAGTACACACACACGTACATGTGTTTAAACTTACTGTGGATAATTTAGAGGCCTGCATAATACATAAGAATATATTATTGGCGATGATGAGTGGGTTACTGTTTTCTAAAGATTGGGGATCCCTCCTGTCTTGTTGCAGTCCTTTAATGTCATACTACTGTAAGGCTGTGGACAATTCACGAACTGGTTATGTAGTTGAGTTCTATATGATTTCTGTCTGCTCTAGGTGCATTTGATTTAAAATAAGTTGATTTAAATTTGATTTTAAATCAGTAGTCAGGAAAATACCATTTGCTCATTTTGCCTACAAAAGTACATTTTAAAATTTATCTGAAGAGTTATTCTCAAATATAGTTTCATTTTCCAAGATTATTTGTTATGTTGAAATACAATACTTCATATAAAAAAACTTCAACTTGATTTTGTAGTTATGTCAGAAAGCAAATGATTTTGTTTGTGTACAAAAGCCATCTGAAATAGATACCGTTAAAGTTGTATCTTGCTCATAATTGATACAGAGACAGGCATTTTGAGAGAAACATAGTCAATATGTAGATCAGAATCTAAATCACTATGAGAAATTTTAAATATTGTATTAGGCAGTTAATTTTTTACTTTCTTCCTTTAGGAAACTTTTTGATTAGGATTTCCAATCAGTAACTCAAGGATATATTGTAGAACTGCATATTGGATATTCACTATCCCAGCTCTTCTCTTTTCCAAAATTCCTCACAGCAGGGACATAGCCCAGAGGTGCTACGCCTGCTGCCCAAGAATGAGGAACTAAGTTCATGTCTTCAGTACTCACATGAAGAGTCAGCCAGTAGTGGCATATACCTTTAGCTCTGAGGGGATCTCTATAGCTCATTGGCCAGCCAGTTAGCAAACTGTTGAGCTCTGGGCTCAGAGACAAAGACTCATACATACACTACATACACAGATACAACTCACCACAGGAAATATGACTCCCCAACAGTATAAACCCTTCCTAGTGAAGGGGCTGAAAGACCTGATCTAAATTAAATCACAAATTATTAATTTATTTTTATTTCATGTGCATTAGTGTTTTGCCTGCATGTATGTCTGTGTAAGGGTGTTGGACTTTCTGGAACTAGAGTTACATACAATTGTGAGCTGCCATGTAGGTGCTGGGAACTGAACCCAGGTCCTCTGGAAGAGCAGCTAGTGCTTTTAGTTGCTGAGCCATCTCTCCAGCCCCCACAAGTTATTATTGTATTTTGATAGAATACTTTTGTTTCCACTGTGAGACTTGAGCCCCTGTGAAATTTGTGGTCCTTTCACAAAGCAGTTTTTAAAGGTTTCTGATTCCTTAGTCTCAGACCTAGGGTCAGCAAGGTTTTACTGCAAATAGCTAGTTGTTAATGTTTTAGACTCTGCCACGAGGTAAAATTGAGGATATAATATAGATACTCTATACAAGAGGAAAAGCCAGCATGGCAGCACACAGCTATAATCCCAGCACTCAAGAAGCTGAGACTAGGTGATCTGTAAATTCAAAGCCAACACGGATTCATAGCCTGTGTCTCAGAAAGCTAAAAAATATGAGCGAGAATAATGGCAACGGCTTTAAGAAATTTTTTTCTGACAAAATCCAACATGGAACTTGTAATCTCATCACTCAGGAGGCTGAGATGGGAGGAGTGCCTGGCGTTTGAGCCCCACCTGGGCTAAATAGTTCCAGGCCAGCCTAACCTACAAGAATGAGTTCCTGTCTCAAAAAAATGAAAAAAATCCAATATGGAGTCATAATAATTTTATACAGTTTGGAGAGTTGTATACAGTATTTGTAAAAATAAAAGGAAGGGTGGTGTTTTGTTCAGTTTGTTTGCAGAGGTTCATCTCAGAAAGATTATTAGTTCATGGTTTATATGAGAGCAGATGGCAGGTTGACTTGAGTTGAGGCCCTTAATCTGTTGACCTTGTTTAATAAGCTACACAATTCTATGTCGGTTCTCATTTTGAACAAGAAATACTGTTCTGGTTTTATAGTCTTTAAGGACTCCAGTTTAATTTTTATTTAAGTATGGTTTGTTTTTGTGAAAGAATGAGTCATGCTTTGTCATTCTTACGCATGTCTGGTCTGTGAAAGTGTGCTGCCTTTTTAAATAAGTAAAGTTTGTAATAGGCCTAGAGTATATAATACCAAGGTTGAATAGTAAGTAGTTTTTAGTATTAAGTATTCTGTGTATTTACTATATATAAAGGGAAATTAATAAGTACTTTTAATATGAAACTTTAATATTTCAGACATCACACATTCTTTTTATTTACTTTTTCTTATACAAAAGGGAGGGAGAGGAAGCAACTAATGGTGTTTTTTACAATGCTAATATTTTCATTTATGAGAATGGTATTCATTCATGCCCCTGAAGCATTCTCAAGGTTTTAAGATGTCACTTCTACAGTTCATTTTAACCTGCAAACCCACAGTCTACTTACAGCTAATTTTTATTGCTGATGCTTTTTTATTTTTCCAGGGCTTCCATGCACGATTTATTCATTCCCCAGTAAAGAGACCACACGTACTGAGTATGGCAGCCTTGTTCCTAATTTGAATTATACACAGCATACAATTAATGGTCCTCTCACATGAGACTTGTATCCGCAGTGGCATTCACTGAGGTGTCTGTCTGAGTGTGACGTTTCAGGACTGGAGTATTTGGTGTTTCTTGGTTTGTTGTAATCTCATATTTCCACCCAAGTTTAGTCTGTTTCCCTATTATTTTTGTGTCCTTCCTTTCTGTGTTCTCCCCACCTATCTGCTTCACTTTTCTTTTTAGCAAAGATGAGGATTTCTACCTTCAACATACATTGTTGGTCTTGTCTTCTGTTTTTGTTAGGAGGGACAGCAGTGTGATAAAAGAGGAAATCAAAGCCTTTCTTGCCAATCGGAGGATTTCCCAAGCAGTTGTTGCACAGGTAACAGGTAAGAGCCGGAGAGCCCTTTATTCTGGAATCATGTCTCGTCTCTGCCTTCTGTGCAGATGTTGGAACATCACTTACATTCTGTGCTGCAGTGCAGCCTGTCAGCTTGGGCGTGACGATGGAAGCCTGGGATTTACACCAGTGCCTCTGATATCAGGGACATGCTCCTGTGACTTTTTAAAAACTGTGTTAGTAAATTTTATAACATTATTAATAAGAAAAAATTCCCTATTTTATGATTGAAAGGGGGATTTCGTTCATTTTCTTTTGATTATGATAGAGCTTATGGCGCACGTATATCAGCTGCTGTCTGTTTCATATTTTTAAAAGCTTCGCAGTCCTCTAAGTCTAGTCTAGGGTTTTACCAGTAAAGAGTGAGTCAAGGAAAAAGCAAGTTGTGGGAGTTTTTGTTTTCCTTTTTAGTTGTGGGAGTTTGTTGTTGTTGTTTGGGCTTTGGTTTTGTTGTTGTTTGTTTGTTGTTGTTTTTTTTCTTGAGACAGGGCGGCATGAAGTCCAGTCTGGCCTCAAACTCCCTGTGTGGCTGAGAATGACCTTGAACTCAGGATCCTCTTGCAGCCACCTGAGCGCTGGAATATATGCACCACCGTCCCCTACTGAAAGTTGTGTCTTTTGAATGACCCATTATTTATTTATTCATTCACTCATTCACTCATTCATTCATTCATTTTAACGGAAGCTTTCCTACTCCCCTCTTGAGAAACCGAGAGTTATCATTGTCTTCTTTTGATCTTTGTATCCTATCCCTTTCTTCACCCAACCCAGACCTCACCCCTGACGTGTGGTGTATATATGTCATTCTCTATCCAGATTACATTCTAAAATGAAACTCTTGAATCTGAGTGTAGGTGTGTCGTCACTGTTGGTGTGTGCTCTTCCTTAATCCTAAAGTTCCTAGAGAAACCAGAAGTTCGTTCCAATGTATGTGCATTTACTGTGTGGCTATACTTTCTGCACTGACAGTTACAATGATTACTGCCACCACCCTTTTAGCCTGTGGTTGCAAACTTATGCCTTTGGACTGCTCATCTCCTGCCTCAGTTTTCATACTTCTGTGATTACATCCTGGTATCTGTGCTTCAGTAGTTCCTTCAGCTCTGATGTTCCTTCTGTGGTGCAAACACTGGTACATACTGTAATGAATGTTCTTGCCAGGCTGTGGTGGCGCACACCTTTAATCCCAGCACTCGGGAGGCAGAGGCAGGCAGATCTCTGTGAGTTCGAGGCCAGCCTGGTCTCCAGAGTGAGTTCCAGGACAGCCAGAGTTACAACAGAGAAACCCTGCCTCAAAAAACAAACAAACAGAAAAAAAAAACCACAAAAAAGACAAACAAAAAAAGTAAATGTTCTTAAGAGATTGCTCCTGCTCATTAATTTGATTAAAAATGTAACTTCAGAGTTAAAAGTATTAAATTTCATTCCCTACACGTAACATGAGCCAACCTTTCATGATATGTACATGCATGTGTATATATTTTACCAGTACTGCATTTTTATAAGTGACATCTTTGTTACTGGTAAAGGACTTTTAAAATGTCCTTTTATGCAGAAGTCTTAATGATAAGGATAGGTGTGTGAATTTAATTTTTTTAAGTCTTTAGGTATTTGCTAGTAGGATATATAAGATAAAATATTAATCTTTATCTTAAAAAAACTAAGTTACAGTGCTTAACACACTATGAGGGCAAGCCGTGCAGGCTTTATTGAAACTCACTGATGTGGTAGATTGTGCCTTGATGGATGTCATCCTTTTGCACTTTTACTTTAGCCTCTAGTACTATAAGCAATATGTGTTCTGGTTTGCAACATTTCTGAGTATTGAACATACTGAATCTTGAATCATCTTTGTGAGTGAGTGTGTGTGTGTGTGTGTGTGTTTAGGACAGAAGACAGATTGAGGGAATCAGTTATTTCCTTCCACAGTGTGAACCCTGGAGTCAAACTCCCTGTCAGGCTTTGTAACAAATGCCTTTACCTTCTTAGCCAGCCTCATCTTGGATTTCTAAAATAGTAGCTTTGGATGAATGTCCAATATTGTTGCAAATCATAGAAAGATAACCTTAAAGGTCTTCCTGATGCCAGACACGGTGGTATATCTAAAATCATTGTACCATAATTGGTTAAGTACAGTATATCAAATATTTCCATTTTAGAAAGAGAAACTGAAAGATGTTTTTACATCTTGCTACTCAAAATATAGTCCAGGGAACAGCAGTTTTGGTGTTAGCTGGAAACTTATTAGACATGTAGAAATACAGAATGTCACCTCTAAACCAGTTGAAGTAGAATTTATATTTCAGCCAGATCCCCTGAGTGATTTAGGTTAGAAGAGGACTATTGCAGTAAATTGGTAAACTTCCCAAACACGGATGCTGGTTGGTAGGCATTGATTATCGTTGCCTCGTGTTAATGGCATCTCCCATTTGGGAGGAAGAGCTGAGATACACTTGCACATTTATTATCTATTGTACACGTGGACCTTCCTTTTGCCACCACAGTGATGGGCTTTAGTGCTGTTAAAAGTATCTTCCCCATCTCAGCTTCACCTCAGGTTTTTCTTCCTTTTTGTTTCTATTTCAAAGAATTGAGTTCTCCTTTCTATAAGTTGATAGATACATTTGGCCCACCTTTGTCTAAAACAGGAAATTAAAAGCAAAACCAAACATTTATTTGTGTGTGTGTGTGTGTGTGTGTGTGTGTGCGGGTCACGTGTCACAGTGTATGTGTTGGGGTGAGAGGTTTTTTTCCCCCCTTCTACCACGTGTTTCAGGGGTTTAACTCGGGTCGTAAGCCTTGGTGGCAAGGACCTTTACCCCCTGAACCGTCTTTGTCAGTCCAGGAAATTCTTATAATGCAACCTCCATGTCCATTTTTATTGCCATTTGTTTCTATTTTATATAGTCGCACAGCTGGATTTAACTACTAGTAATTTTGAGAATCCCGTTCATTTGCAAGCCCCCACATTCGTGGTTTACCTCAGAGACCTTTACCTTGTTAGCGTAGCTTTATGCATTCCCCTTTACCGCACCTATCACAGTTGGCACCCTCATTCTGTTAGGGTGCCACTCTGGCCGTGGCATAGTGACTGTCTTTAGTTTAATCCTCACTTGAGCAGTGCAGGTCCCTCAGAGTCCGTCACTGTCCGAATACTTGGAACATTGCGCACCCACCTCACTGCCTGGCAGAGCTGGCTGAGGAATAAAGGAGCTGGCTGTGTTTAGCTCAAACCACAGGTCAACAGGTGCCCCAGGGACTGTTTTAAGATGATGACTTGCTCAATAATCCCATACATTTTTGTGTGTAAGAAAGTTGCAGGGTTTTTTGTTTTGTTTTGTTTTTAATTTTACAAAGCAGGAGAATGAGGAAATTAATAAACAGGCTAATTTATTTTTTTTATCTCTTGGCTAACTCACTAAGTTGTTATTTCTCATGTATTATGAATCAGTCACATTTATGCCCCAGCCAGAAAGCTTACAGACACAGCTTCTGGTGTCTGTGAAGAACAGTAAGTTAGTGATTGACCCACTTGGGTCAGGGTGAGCCTCGGTTGGGAAGCCTCCCCATCCCTGGAATCTCTAATCATCACCTAGGCATGCTTTCCTGTCTTTAAACAAATTAATCAAGTCTATCTTAGCGAATGTCTACCTGATGAAATCTATCCCCGAGTAAAGTTTATTGTAGAGTGGCCCAGAATCTTATTCTGTAGCAGATTCTCCGAAAGTCATTTGAGTTTGACTCTTAATATATGAAATCAACCTTAAGATAAAAATCAGAGCGGATGGTGCCTAACAACAGAAAATGCTAAATAAAAAATTGTAGCAAGGTGCAAAATTACGACATATGTGCTGTTCCAGACGCAAATGCAGAGGTTGCTTTTTATAGATTTGGAGGGCTTCTATAATAAGATAAACAAGAAGTGCAGGGGTGGGGTCTGTATAAATAATATCCTGCTGATAGGAGAAATGACAGTGTAAACAGGATATAATAACAGTGCCTGCCGAATTCCCAGCATGTTATTTGTAGATTCCGTCACAGTTGCAGCTGCTCCCACCATGGGTGGATTTCTACCTCTGCGAGAGGTCGGCCAGGATTCTAGCTTCTCACTAACAATGATAGGGTGGTGAGCATAGCCTTGGCTTTAAACACATCCATTTTTTATTCACTGTCGGTAAAAGGTTTTCTTAGGCTGTTTAAGAATTCCTAAAACAAACAAAAAATTTAATGACCTCTGGGAAAAAATCAGGCACACACAGAATAAATGAGGAAATAGACAAAAGTTGATGAATGCTTATCAGTCAGAGATGTATACTAATTGGCGTCACGTCTTCTGAAAGAGAAAACGAATACTCGGGAGAAGGAAAAGTTAACATCTCTGTGCTTTGAGAACTTTATCACAGTCGTGCTGCATTGCTAGGGTTCAGTGGAAAACGAGTAGACACTGAGAGCCCATTCTTTCTGTCGTTTCATCATCTGGGACCCACAGCCCCATTTTCCTTACTTATAAGATATGGGGCTTTGACCAAATAACGTCGTAAGCCCATGTACAAAATGTCATAACCCAGGTAGTATACAAACACAGAAATGTATTTCAGTCCTGGGGACCTGGAAACCCTGAGGTAAGGCAGGTTCTATGTCTGGGAACAGCCTGCTTTTATGGCCCATACCCTGCTCCTTGCTTTGTCTTCACAAGGTGAAAGGCGTTAAGGGTCTCTCCGGCTCCTTAAGGTGCTAACCCTAATCATGAAGGTCTGCCCATGTGACCTGATCAATCCCTTCCCAAAGGGCCCCACATGTGAACATCATCGCCTTAAAGGCAAAGACTGGACAGAGGGTTTGGGGCGGGCATAGACACTAGCATATTAGCAGCTATATGGCACTGTAGCACACTGTAACAGCTCCATTGTGTTTTCTAGTTGTCCAGTTCCAGTCTGCTTTAGACTACAAGTACATTTGACGCTTGTATCTACCTGGAGCTCGCAATTTCACTTCCAGCCATTCTTAAATCATTTCCCTTGTTACTTATCTCTAAAATGAAGAATGAAAATATTGTATACACATTGACATTTTTGAAATCGCAAAAAAAAATATTTTGCTCTTTTTCCTCCTAATCAGACAACTTTAGACCAGGTGTTATAAGCCAACTAAGATATCAGTTTACATTTTTCAAACTAAACTTTATTTTCTAGAACAGTTTTTGGTTCACAACAAAATTGAACAGAAAGTTTAGAGACTTCCAGAGTACCTCCTAGTCTGTCACTATCCAGTGGCTCATTTGTTGCGGTCAGTGAACCTCTGCTGATAAGTCACTGTGAGCAGCGGCCATAGCTGACAGTGTGTCCCCTCTTGGTATTGCTCATGCCATAGGGTTGAGACAGATATCGAACGACATATGTCCAATTACAGTACCATCACAGGATGATTTCACAGCCCTCACAGTTTTCTGTGCTCTGCTTCCTTGCTCCTTGCTCTTCACAATTCCTGTGGCCATGAATCCTTGCCAGAGTATCTCGTCATTGGAATCAGATCGTGAAAGCTTCCTACGAGACTCTTTTAGCTACTAACTGCATTTAAGCTTCCTCCGTGTCACCTCATAGCCCAAGCCTTCATTTTCTTTTACTGCTGAGTAATATCTCATTGTCTGGATACCACTTTATCAACTTCCTACTAGATGATGTATAACTTTCAAATTTTCTCAGTTATGAATAAAGCTCTCAGTTGTTATTAAAAGTAGAATTTACATCTAAATTAGAATAGCAGTGTTGGCAGAGCATAAATCAGACTGTGGAATCATCCTGTTATAATAATTCATTTGCTCATTTGATAAGACTATCAGGATTTCTCTTGCTTTATGTAACTATCCAGGTTGGAAACTGTCTGTTTCCTCTCTTTAGCATACAGATACAAAATATAGCTTCTAGATGGGAAGTTTGACCGTCTCCAAATTAAACGTTTGGAGTTGTAGTTTCTGTTCAGAGGCTTTCTAACGTAGAAAACTAACTTAGGCCAGGAGAGATGGAACACACCTAGAATCTCTGCATAGGTGTTCAGAGCCAGTCTTGGTAACCTCGCTGAGCAGGCTCTCTATATCAGTGTTATATATGTTTTGAGTAGCATATTTGGGGCTTTCTCTTGTCTCGGAGCTCCTTGGGACTGACTTTTCTTTTATCTTCTCTTCAAATTCTGGGCAAACTGTTAGTTTGTAAGGCAAGTACATGAGGATTCACTGTTTTCCTTCATAGGAAGAAACCCACCTCTTCCTGTGTCCATATTTTCTCACTCTGGTGGTGACTAAGAAGCTCGAGTACAGAGAGTTCTAGAAGAGGCTTGTTAGTCTTCAGCCAGTTCTCTGTAGTCCCTGTAACGTACATGTCCTTCTGGGCTTCCGTAATCTCAAGTGCGGTGTGGAGGATTCTAAGTTTCCGTGTGGAAGTTATTTTGTTTGCCTTTTTTACAACAAGAACTGTGTCTTCTACTTGAACTTGTCACCCACTGAGCCATTTTCTTTTTTTTTTTAATCACCTAAGATGGAAAAACAACCAACCTGTACCTAAAATGTAATGTCCCTTTGTGAGATAAATTGTTTCTTATCAGAATATAATTTACTTTTTTCTTACTTTTAGATAATAATAAATTGTGGTGGTAGGATGGGAGCAACGATGGCTCCCTGAGCAAAGGCCCTTGTTCCCAAGCCTAACGACTTTGAGTTCCATCCTTGGAGCTCACCTGGTGGAAGGGGAGAACTGAGGCCTGAAAGTTGTCGTCTGACTTCCACATGCATGCTATGATACGTGCCTCTCCTACACACAAAGTAAATAAATGGGTTTTTCTTTAAAGCTAGGCTGGTGACACATGCCTATCATCCCAGCACTAAAAAGGTAGAGACCATAGTATCAGAAATTTAGAATTATCTTTGGTTGAGCTCAAGATCATGACCTATGTGCGATCAGGCTGTAAACAAATAAATACTTTAAAAGCAAAACAGGGATAAATGTCCAAAGGGGACATCAGTGTCCTAGGAAGAAAGTAAGGAGGTGCTTCCTGTGAGATGGAAGCAAACCTAAGGCTGAGCCGTAGCCCGTGTGACTGTCTCTAGGTCTCCCAGGCAGAAGTGTGGACAGCGTCCTGCTCCTGAGCATGTTCACTTTAAAGTGCCTATCCAAGGTAGCATTGCTGCAGACTTGTTGTCCTTTTTCTTTACAAGAAACTCTCAGAAGCTGTCATTTTTAATTACTATAATTAAAAGGCAGGGAGAGTCTTGCTATGTCACTCTGACTGGCCTAGAATTCACTGTGTAGCTCAGCGTATCCTCAGCTCCAGCTTCTCCTGCCTCAACCTTCTAAATGCTGTGACTTTATAGACGTGTGCTACTTTAATGTTTTGAGTTTGAGTCCTTTTAAAAACTAGAACATGCTATTTTCTTAAAGGTATTTGTTTTCTTTTGACAGTTTTTAATAGAAAGATTGCCTTTTGTTCCCAATCTCTACCATTACTTATTATGACTTTTGAAGGCTGCTATACCAGTTTGCCTAGATTTTTCTAGGAGATAAAGTGTCTTTGGATAGAATATATTTGTGTATCATAATCTTAAGACTAATATCTCTTAAACTTTGTTGGTCTGTGTGTTCAGTCTCTGGTTCGGCCTTGTCATTAGGCAAGTGGCTGACATGAGTTCTAGGGGGTTGTTCTGCATGGTACTGGTGAGCACCCTCTAGGCCAAACCTCTTTTTAAAGAGTTTTTATTTTTAGCTGTAATTTATGTGACACTTACCAAGTGCTAGATGCTATGCTAACTGCTTTGTATAATTGAGAAACAGGTGTGAAGTTCTGCAGTTACAGATGAGAAGACCAAGGTGAGAAGATGGCTAGCTTACCCATCATGCAGCTTCTTGTTCTGCTGAAGAGTCGAGGTTCTTAAGCATAGGCAGGTCAATACAGAGAGGATGCAGGTAGCTTAGGCCAGGGATGTAACTGTGAGGGTCTGGGCTCAGAATGAGCATCACGTAGTTTATCATCACTTTCCAGAGCAAGGCTTTTCCAGAGTAACTTGTCCAGATCTGTACCCAGTAAGGGACTGAACCACAACTGTGAATCCAGGCTCTGCTTAGTTCTCACCAGCACTCACTGCACCTTTCACTCTCTTTATGGAGCTAGGCTACTCAAGACTAAATGATAACCACAGTTGTACTAGTCCTCGACTACATATAATATGAACTTGTAGAAAGAATAAATAAAAAGTAAATATATCTCTTCCCCTTTCTTGGCTGGGGCTTTACTGTTACCAAGACTGGCTCTGAACTCCTGTGCAGAGATTCTAGGTGTGTTCCATCTCTCCTGGCTTAAGTTAGTTTTCTCCGTTAGAAAGCATATTCATGTGATGCGGATTTCAGAAGGGAGTGTGTGTTAAAGCTCGTCTCCTTCTGTCTTTTTGCCGTTGTCCTTCCCAGAAGAGAGAGATGCTAGTATCTTTAGAGATATTCTATGCATTTATAAGAAAACAAATGTATGTGTAAATCTTTTCTGTTTTGTGCCAAGTAGGTGACATGCCATATATAGTGTTAGCTGTCTATACTCTTTAACTTGGAAATTATCCTCTATTAGTGTGTAAAGAATACTACCACATTTATTAAGCAAAAACTGTGTTATACCATCTTCTAGAGAGCATAATTTCAACCAGCTATTAACATTTAGCAATTTGATGTTTTTGTCTTTATTCCCTGTACAGTAAATGTTAACTAACCAAATTGACATTACAGTCAATGTATCAAGGGAGGGAGATAGAGGGGGAAAACATGAGAGAGGGGGGGGGGTGGGGAGAGGGAGAGAGAGAGAGAGAGAACGTACACTGGGGAGTAAACCATATCCTTAATGCATGCTAGTTCTGTTCCATGTAAGTGCTATTCCATGGAGCTATAATAGCTCCAGTTTATAATTGTTTTACTTTATTTCTTAAAATACAACTCTTGTATTAATACAACATTCTTTTCCTTTTAAGTTTAAGTCCTCTGGTTTTGACTACGTAATTTATCTTCCAGGAGTCTATATATATAGATATACTTGCTTATATCTCAAAGGATGACTATACAAGAATATTTCATGTATGTGTTATGGTAGCAAAAGGCTGTAAATAACTTAAATGTCCATCAGAAGGATGCTAATAGGTAAATTATCACACATTTGCATTATGTGTTATTATCAGTCCAAAAAAGAATAAGACAACTCAGTTTTAAGCAGAGGGAGTAAGGGAGTTAGCTGGAGGGTGTGAGTGGAAAATGACTTACTTCTTTAGCTTTTTTATTTTATATGACATGCTTGAGTTCCCTATTTTATAAAAAAAAAAAAAAATCCAAGCTCAACTTTTAAATTATACACACCATTACAAGTTTAAAAAGCCTTATGTCCTGGCAAGATTCAGTCTAAGTCCCAGCTTGTTTATGCACTGCCCAGTATCAGAATCACAACAGGATTTTGTTGTTTCTGATAACAGGATTCTAAAAATAAGAGATTCTTCAAGGAGAGCAGAGGAAGAGTTTGAACACATTCCTTCTACTAGATATTAAAATATTTAGTATAGTTAGAATAAATAAGACAGTGGCTGTCATGTTCCTAGATAAATGTATCAGATGTAAAGAGCAGAGTTTATTAATAAATTTAAAAAATAAGAAAATCCAACTTTTATAAGGGAAGTATTTCAAATCTGTTAGAAAATAATATTTTCACATTGATTTTTCTCTTCAAAATTGGAAAAATAAAAATATATGCAAACCACAACCCAGAAACATTTTCTATGACATTGACGTATATGTATACTTGTAGTTAGACTAAATATATTTTAACATGTAAATTGAATAAAACATCTCACATTTCTTTTAGAGCACAGGGATCCTATACATAAACCCACCCTGTGGGCTTCTGACATACAAGACCATGCCATATATGATAAGAGGTGATTTTATTCCTTCTGTAATATAGATGCCCCTGTGTCTTGACATTTGTCCAGTATAGATCTTAGGTCAAGTGTTGAAAAGTGGAAAGGCTGGCCATCCCTTCACTTGTTTCCAATCTGAGAGGTAGAGCTCTCGTCCCTCCATGAAGCGTGTGTCAGCTGCACCTAGGTCATCAGGTTGCTGCTCTCCTTAGTTTGATAGTCGATACTGGGTCTGTCAGATGCTTCCTTGTGTCTCTTAAGATAGTTGCAAGTTTTCTTATTTATTATTGTAGACAAGCACAGAATGTGATTGACTTTGGTTGGCTTTCATTTATTAAGTGAACTCTACTCTCCTGAGGTAAATCCCACTGATCCAGTGTTCTGGTATTCTGTTGAGGGTTTCTAAGTGTGCATTCATGTGGCACTGAGCCACAGTCCTCTTTTCTCTCAGTATCTTCATCTGGTCTGGTTGAGGCAGCATTGCTCTCACGGATTGAGTTGGGTGTAGTTGGTAGTTTGGTTTTTTTTCCTCCCTAGAATTTTGTTCACTTATTCTTGATTATACACTTGGTTGACATATCATGCTCACAGAATTTCCCTGTGACCCTTTTTACCTCTGCAGACAAGTCCCTGCCTCGCTCATGTTTTAACAGTTTGAGCCACCTTTTTCTTGGTCAGTGTGTCTGACTGAAGGGGTGTTCACAACTGTAAGTTCCCATCTATGCACTGCCTTGGTCTCTTCATCTTGAAAGTTTGTGAATGTTTATTTATTTATTTTTTTGTTTTTAATCATCTCAAAGTATTTTATAATTTTCCTTATGATTTCTTCTTTGACTCATTAGTTTGGAAAATATTGTTGAATTTCCACATGTTGAATTTCCCAAGGTTTTTTCTTCTGTTTTCTTTTTCTCATTGAGCCCAGAATCTTGTGTGTACTAGCCATGCTCTCCACCACTGCCACTGATCCCGGGTCCCATCGATTCCCTTGCAGTTGGAGATCACACTCTGTTTTTCCCTTCCAGAAATAGTGTCACCTTTTCTGGAGACTGTTCCATGCACACTTCTGTAGTTTCAGGACTGAGGGAAATGTCATTCCCTGAAGTAGAGTACATGCCACCTCGGTGAACATTTGAGAATGATGTGTTCTGCATGTGCTGGACAGAATGTTTGTTAGGCTTTGTTTCCTGCTCATGTGTTGTTTCCTTATTGCTCTATATTTTATTTCTGGAAAGGGGGTTTTGGCACTACCATACATTAGTCTTATCCATTTCTCTCTTCAGTTCTCATCAGTTTTTTGTTGCATGAATTTGGAGGTTCTGTTTCTTGTGTTTATGTTTTTAGTTATATCTTCCTTATGCGTCGGCTGTGTGTTTGTGTTCAAGGCAGAGTCTCGCTGTGTAGCCCACGCTTACCTGGAACACTTCATTATTCTGCCTCCACCTCTAGAGTTCCTGGGTTACAGACATGTGCTGCATGTCTAGCTCTTTGAATTCACTGGGCATTAGAGGATGCTCTTCTTTTCTCTGTAGGACTAAGTTTATTTTGTCTGGAGGTGGCCCCTGTCTACAGGATCTGCCTTTTCCAACCTTGCTTTCAACATATATATCTTTGAATATGAAACCTGTGTCTTACAGACACCATATAATTGAATATATAATGTTTTAAAAATTCTGTTCTGCCAGCTTATGGCTTCTTTTGAAGTGCTTAATCCATTAAGATTTAATATAGTCATGATAGGCATGGTCTGTATCTGTCATGTTCTGTGTACATCTTGTGCCTTTTTAGTTCCTTTTTATTAAGTGGATATTTTCTAGTATACAAGCTTAAATCCCTTGTTAATTGTTATATAGTTTGAATGTTTTTGTTTTGACAATTGCACTAAGGACTACTGTTGACCTGTTTAATCTATAATAGAGTCCAGATTAATATTAACTTAATTTCAATACAACTTTGTTCTTATATAGCTTCATTACTTCCTATTTTGTGTCACCATTGCCATAAAAATTGCATACTAATTAATACATGTATTCATTAGCTTAAATATGTAATTATTGTGTTACACTTTTCAATAAAGTAGGGACTAAAGCAATACCTTGTCTTTTCTGTACATGTGTGTAGTCTTCCTTGCCTGTGTTAGCTTGTTGCTACTTGCTCCATTCCTTGCCTGTGTTAGCTTGTTGCTACTTGCTCCATCACAGCAGCAGGAAGAGGGTGTGACAAAGCAAAGCCACTCTCCTCATGGTGGCTAGGGAGCAGGGAGATCACAGAACTGGGGACACACACCCTTCCAGGATGTGTTCTTAGAGACTGGATTCTTCCCAGTAGGCCTCACCTCTCAAAAGCCATCAGCTGGGGACATTTTTAGATACATCATATAGCACCATTACCTTTTCTGTCTGCAGTATATTCAAGTTCCAATCTAATGTCCTTTCATTATGCCCTAGTAAATCCTGTGTATATTTAATTCAGGGGACCCCTGGTGCATTACCTTTTGTCGTCAGGCTGTGCCCTAAGTCTCCTGATGGCTTCTCTGAGAGACCCACTTTTAGCCCTAGTGAGCACACCTTGTACATTATGTTTCTTCTTCCTCTTTTGCTTTCATTATTTTATCTTTGATTTAAAAACATTTTTAATTACAGTTTTGTTTAGTTTGTGTGCATGGATGAAGGTATACATGTACCATAGCTCATGGGTGGAGATCAGAAGGCACCTTGTAGAAATTTGTTCTCTCCTTCTACCATGTGTATCCAATGGATCAAACTCAGGATGTCAAACTTGGGCATCTTTATGTTGTTGAGACATCTCACCAGCCCTGCTTTGGGATTTTAGTGATTATGGTGTTTGTAGGTATGAGCTTTTGGGTTAACATACTTGAAGATCACTGGACACCTTAACATGTTAAGGTTCTTCATCAAATTTTCAGTGGCTTTGGGCATTATTTTCTCAAAATGTTCTTTATTTTTGTGTGGCCTATGAGTCTCATGTGTTTTGGGTATGTGTGATGGTATTCTGTGTGTTTTTGAAGCTTTGCTCCATTATGTTTGTTCCTATCTCCTGTTTCCCATAATAAGTCATCTCAATTGACCTTTGCAGTGTGGTGATTGCTTCTGCTACTTCCTATTTGCTGTGAAACCTCGCCAGTGAATTTCTGTCTGGGTCTTCCATATAATTATTGTCTCTGTAGATGGTGTTTGTAAGATGTGACGTTTTCTTCATCCTTTTTCTATAGTTCTTTTGACTATTCTTCTTAGTCCTGTGTGTATATTTTTAACAGTTGGTATAAATCTGAGTTTCTATAAGTACACTTCTTCATGTTTTATTGTATTTTGTTATGTGATATTGTTTGGTTTTTGATTGATTGGAGATGATGTCTCACTCTGTAGTTGAATTGGCTTTGAACACTTGGTGGGTCTTTCTGCTTTGGCTCCTGCACGCTGGATTAAGGCATGAGTCACCGTGACCAGCACCAGGTCACCTTTTATTGGTTTGGTTTTTTTTTTCTATTGTGTGTGTGAATGATGTTCACTCACATGTGTGCCTCGTGCCCATGGAGGCTGCAAGAGGGTGCAGATGATTGTGAGCTGTTGTGCAGGTACTGAGAACTAAATTTGCATGGTAGCCTTTGATAGCCTTTGCACAGCTTTGGAAAGGGTGAGAATGTTAGTCAGTGCCATTATGGAAGGTGCCTTGTTTTCGTTCACAGAAGCATGTCATTGATAGAGATTCTTGGTGTACCATTTCCAATGACTGTTTCAACTAAACAGATCTTGAAGGAATGGTGACCCCAATTTTATCCCTGTAACATTGTCCTCTAAGTATGAAACTGGGACACAGACACTCAAGTAGATAAGGACTGGCTAATACAGGACCAATCAACCTGTACCAGTAAGAACTCCATGGTGAGATCGTGGCCACCGAGTGTTAAGCTGAAAATGTGAAATTTATATATTGACTGGAAAACAGAATGAAGAAGGAGCAGGAAAGAAATCTGAGTCACACCTTGATCACACACATACACATTTTTCAAAACTCACTATATACAAAGGAATTTGCTGTTTGTAGCATACCCCTCAGTTTACAACAGACATTTGGCTTCAAAATTGGGAAACTAGAAAATCTTGAATCCATCCATTTAAATCTAGAACTGAGTAAGAAATGAAAATGGAAATGCTAACTAAAGATCAGTAGTTGGATATGATGGTTTCAGTGAAGGTGAAGGTCACAGAGCCAAAGTGTGTCTTGGTCATCTGTTGCCGCATAAAATTTTATCCCAGAATGTATTAGCATCTTGAAACATAAGCCTTTAGTTTTCCAGACAACAATATAGGTCAGAAACACAGACGCGGCTTAGCCAGGTTGTTTAAGCTTTAGCTTAAAAGTCGAATCTGACACCCTCTTCTAGCCTCCCTGAGCATCAGGCACACATGTGGGTGCACGTCATTCACACACACAGTAGAAATAAGTAAGTCTAAAATACAAAAGCAGTCAATAAAGAGTGACCCTGGTGCTGGTCATGGTGACTCATGGTCCGGCGCCCAGGAGGCCAAAGCAGAAAGGCTACCAACTGTTCAAAGCCAGCTCAGCTGTAGAGTGAGGCATCATCTCCAGTCAATCAAAAATCAAACAATACAAATAACAAAACACAATACAGCAGAAAAAAGTCCTTGTGAAACATAGCTAGAGGTCTTCTGAGGTTGCCGTCCCCAAGTTAAGTGAGGAGTTAGACATGTAATCTACAAAATGGAGACGATTCTAAGACGTGGGAGAAAAGTAAGTCTCTTAATATGTATAGGAACCTAAGTGTGTGCTCTTTAAAAACTCTATACATACATGAGTTTATGTGTCACATGTGTTGGGAACATCTTATGCATCCATATTAAACAAACAAGGATGATTACAAGGTAGAAAATAAAGTGTTGGGAAAGAAGTGCTTTACTACATGTATTCGACACATAAATTGAATTTTTATAGCACGTCATAGTATTTTAGCTTAAAAACTGAACCATGAGCTTAGTGAGACACACTTATAACCTAGCACTCAAAAGAGCTAAAGAAGGAAGATTCTCCATGTGAAACAAGCTGGAGACTCACAGTGACTTCCAGGCCAGCCTGGGCTATCTAGAGAGACTCAGTCAATATTACAAAACATATCTAAACATATCCCTGGTTGTGTTGTGAAAGTAAATTATAGAGATGGTACAGATTTTGCAGTAAAAATTGCTGAAGGGCATGTAGTAATCCGATTTAGGAGAAACATTCATGAGGATTTTATATTTTGTAGTTCTGAAGTGGCTTGTTCATATCATCAGAATTACTGCAGTTGTCTGGGCAAAAGAAGCCAAGATTCCAAAATGCAGGAATGATGACTAGAAGGAAGAGATTTGGTAAAAATGTTAGAGTTAGGGAAAGTAGGTGAAAGGTGAAACTGAGCTAGCTCATATGGAAGACAAGCCCATGAGGAATGCGGATAATGAATTAAGTTTACTGTGTCAACCTATGAGAAATCGCATTGAGGCTGCCTAGTTTTCAAGAACAGGCTATTCCAGCCTCTTGCATTTACATGACATTTTAAATCATTATTGTTGATAATTAAGATGATCAAAGGAAGTGGTTTAAATACAAGGGGCCACTAATATGTAGGGAGCTAACATAGTGCCTGGGGCCAAAAAGATGCTCTGGAGGAGCTGCATCCCTCATTCCAAGGATGATGATGATGATGATGATGATGATGATGATGATGATGATCAGGAGCTGCATCCCTCATTCCAAGGATGATGATGATGATGATGATGATGATGATGATGATGATGCTGCTGCTGCTGCTGCTGCTGCTGCTGCTGCTGCTGCTGCTGATGATGATGATGATGATGTGAATGGCCAGGAGTGTCATATTCCTTAAGGTGTAACATGAAACAGAACATGGAGAGGTAGAGTCCGGTATTAAGGTTTAGGAGAGTGGGTTATGGTTGAGAGCCCTCTAGTGGAAGGGACCAGGGTGTTTCCATGCCTGGAAGGAGCCAATAAGACTGAAGTTCAGGTTTTGTGAATGGGGTCTAAAGACTGTTTCCACCTCCTTTGGATGCAAGGGGCTTACTTTTTCACCGGAAAGAAATTAAGCAGGGGTTAGTTTTAGTATGTGTATGCAAATTATATGTAAATTTGTCTTTTCTCCTGCCCTGCAAGAAGTAGGAAAGACTGAAACTTTTATAGAGATTTTCTTCCACAGCAGGGAGGGGAGTGCTAGGGAAACTTTCTCTCTTGGGAAGTAGCAGAGCTGACAAAAGTAAAGAGAAGCTGCTGGGACCTGACTGCCACTTTCCACAAAGCTTCCAGACCAGCCTGGAAGGTGGTGAAGGACCCTTGAGGAAAATCACATCTAAGTGTGACATTTGCCATCCAGTCATCTTTTTGCGGTGCCCCTTCTGGAAAGCCTGCTCTGCTGGTTGTTGCCTTCTTTTAAGGTCTGAAATCCAGGGTGAGTCAGAAGGACAGCCTCCACCACTTTCTCCCCCCTTTGTTTTATTAAATTCATAATTGCCCACAGAGAGAATTGTGTGCCGACATGTTAAGTCAGTCACATGCTTCCCTCAGAGTGAAACTGCAGACAAAAGGCAGAGATGGACTTCTTTTTGTAACTCTTCATTCACTTTAATTGCAGCGTTTCTAAAAGAGTCAACAGAAACGACAATATTCAGTTTCAAAAGCCAGGAATTAAAGCATTTGTAGAAAGATTGAAGAAGCTGTAGAGGTAGAAATGTAGGAAAAGTTCACAGCTTTAGATTTATAGAGTGCATCCGTAAGCTTTTGATATCTGTAGATATAAATGTAATACAGGATATATAAACTTATATATTCATAAAATTGTGTACTTTCTGATTTATATCAAGGGCAGCTTTACATATTAATATATATCTGTCTACTTTGTGAATTTTAAAAACTTGTGGGGGTTTTTTAAATTTTAAATATGTACAGTAGGTGATAACTTGATGACTTTCATAAAGTATAGACACCCACATCACCACCTTCCACATGAGGAAAGGGTGTCACTGGCTGCCACGTAAACCTTCATCCTAACTTTTTCTTTCCTACATGGGTACTAGTATGCTGATTTGCATCTTTATAGATAATGTCATGTCATGTGTGGCCTTTGTGTGTGTCTGGGAAGCCACATTTGTTTCTGTGAGGTCTGGCCATGTTGTTACATATACTAGTAGTTTATCTTCTTCCTGTTGCTATAGCAGTCTAAAGTAGAAGACACAGATACTATATTCCACAGTTGTTTGCTGTTTAGGCTTTCGGTTTGGACTGTTCTAGGTAATGCCCATTATGAGGCTTCTTATGCATGTCCTTTGAGTGTGTTTTTTTGCTGGGTACTCATTCATGTGAGCTGTATAGCCAGAGTTCACATTTCATGGATATTGTCCATTTGTTTATGAAAATAGTCCTGCTATATGTGTAGCTCATGCTTTTGCTAACACTGATTGCTTATTGTTGTTAGGTAACTTTTTGTTTTTTGCAGTTTTTAAAAAATATTAAGTTTACATGCATGCCAATATTTTGTTATGCCAATAAATATACTATAACTTGGTGTCCTTTTGATGGGCTATTGCCACCTCCCACACAGTGTGGACAGCTCCCATAGCTGGTGGGCGCTGTGGTTCTTTCTATGTGAGGAAGATTTACTATTGGAGCAAGCTAACTGATCTTATACATACCTTTTTCTTAATGTTTTTTTCAGATTCCCTGTTTTTTACCTATGTGATAACAGCAGGAAAATTTATTTGAATAGTTTTATTTGGTTGAGAAAATGGACTTTGATTTCATGGTAGTAAATGATCATTTTTTTCACTCTTATTTTAAGAGTAGTATAAAAAAAGATACCCATGATGCCTGGAACTAGACTTTGGTGAAAACGTTGCCAAACACAGTTGATTTAATTATCCAGAATAATCAGCATTGTCTTCTAATAAGCACTTGGCAGTCATTACCAGCACCCGCATCACATAGACCTTCTACCACCTGAATTACTTGGGAACGTTTTCAAAAGGAGACTCCCTCCCTTTGGAAATGAAAGATGTTGGATAGTGAAATGGCTCAGTGGGTAAAGGCTCGTGACACCAAGCCTGGCATCCTGAAACCCACGTGGTAGAAAAGAAGTTGTCCTCTGACCTTTAACAGTGCACACACACACAAAATGTTAAGTAAACATTTTTACTCAGAAAACTTCCTTTGTAGTCTTGCTTTTGCTTCTCCCATATGCTGTCTAGTCATCTTCAAACAGGAGTTGATAAATGTCTGGAACCCTGTGTGAGGTCGTGGTATGTCATGGTAGCCCTGCCTCCTGTGTGATGATGTCGTGGTAGCCCTGCCTCCTGAGCGATGTGTTATGGTAGGCCTGCCTCATTTTGAGCACAGTGGCTTTAAACAGCTGTGGCTCAGTGGTGTTTGGTGGTGTCCAGTCGTTAAGGTGGGTATTTTAACCCTTTGGAGTTTTAAAATGCTGCCAACTCTATCATAGCTAGATGATCTTTTGGGAAGGCTGTGTTTCTCTTTTTCCTGATTTCCCTGCTTTTGCCAGCTGTATATTGAGTTTTTAAGAATATAATGACCAGAATGAGCATGTGATTCTCTTAAAGTTTTGGAATATTCTTTCATATATGTAAATTACTCACATCTCTAAGTAATTGCTGACAAACTTTTAACAATAGCAGAGAACTACAGTTGTGTGGTCTGTTCTGTCTTGAAGGAAAAGTCATGTCTGGAAACTGTTTTAAGCTATCAGGCTTTCTTCAGAGGTCACGTTGTAACCTAAGTCTACAAGTCTGCAAACTTGCTTCTCTGTACTAATGGAGATGGGTCTAAAATGCTTAAATGACTTAAGTAAGTAGCCAGAAACCTTATGAAGATAGTGTGTTCAGTGACCTTTCCTTTCTTAGCCCTTAAATCTTTTTATTAGTGTCAATAATGAGAAATAAAACTTGCTGGCTTGATCTCTCTCAAAGTATCTGTTGAAGCTTCTCATTCTTAACCAGATACAGAACATAGATCTGACAAGTAATGTTACTTGGGGACCTCCTCATTATCTCATATTTATGTACTCAGTTTGCAGATTACTTTTAGAAGCCACTATAAAGTCTTCATTGGTAAAATGTTTTGACTTCTCAAAGGTAATTTTTGCATATGTCCTAGTCAGTGCAGCCAGACTAGTGTTAAGGAGTTTTCTCAAGTTATAACTTCCTCACACAGTCATATAGAATAAGCACTAAGTACCTAAAACTACCAGAGCCCCACCAAAAGCTACTTTTCTTTCTCTGTAGGTATCAGTCAGAGCCGGATCTCTCATTGGCTATTACAGCAGGGATCAGACCTGAGTGAGCAGAAAAAAAGAGCATTTTACCGATGGTATCAGCTTGAGAAGACAAACCCTGGTAAGCATTTCTTTCTATTTATTGTGCCTAAGATGAAAAGCATAATTATTTCATGGAATCCATGTTCAGAAAAATTGTTTCATGCTTTAGTGTCTTCCTTTACGCAAGCAGGCAACAGTAAATCCAAAGCCCTGGTTGTAATTATGTTTAGGTTTCTGTATCCTGGGCTGGTTCACCTCTTCCTCCCAGCCCCCTCTTCTCTTCCAGATTAGGTGATTTTCCTAGGCACAGTTTGGAAGAATGGCCAGTGGCTGGTCCTCTTTTCTCCAACTGTAGGTACACAAATAAAATTGTACCTGGTTTTTTCTTTTCTCCAATGTTTTGAAAAGCATTGTGCTAATTGGTTTGTATTTAATGTTTTTATTGAGTTCATACTGCACCATTCCAATGATCTCTCCTAATGGTTTGTGTTCTAATGCTCGTGACCTAGGTAATAAATATATTCTGGAGTTTTAAGGTGAAGCTTTCACATAACTCCCCAGAACAGCACTAGATTGGAAAATAGGATGAAATCTAAGAAAAAAGATCATGAAAGTCTTGGAGTCTCGAGTTGCCAAGCATAGGTAACATTTATTCCACGATACTTTTAACAAGTGATAGATCAAGATAAATACGAAGTCATGGGAGTGGCTGTCTCGGGTTGCAGGTTACACAGGTTGTGGTGTTGAGCCTAGTCTCGAGTATAATGTTACCATTGAGATGCCTTCTGCAGTATCACTGTATGAAGCCTGTAGGGACCCCAGGTGAGGTGTTGCATGCACTGGCCCTGAACTGCAAATAAAGAATGCCTTTGGGGGGTGGGATGGTAAGTTTTGTTTGTTTTTCCCAACAATTACATTCTCAACCCAAAAGGCCCTGGTAAGACAAAACAAAATTGAAAAGTATCAGACTGTACAAAGAATTTTCTAGAATCTACTCTCCTCTATTTTTTTTTTATTTTGAAGTGTTACAGATATGCAGACATTTAAAAAGATGAACAAGGTATCCAGTTATTTACAGTTATCTTCTTAGATACAAAAATCGTGAACATTTTACAATGTTTGCAATAATTTTTAAGATTTGTGTGTCATGTCCTAATAATGAGGGCAGTTTCCTACATCACCACGATCTCCACTGTTACACTTGAGAAAATGAATACTTCCGTAGTTACCTAGCTATTTATCACATTTCTCTGTTACAATGTCTTATGTAGCCCAGTGTCTCCCCCCTCAACCCCCCTCTCTCCTTTAGAAGTAGTATCAGTTTTAGGTCAGCAAATTAGAATGCTTTCCTAGATTCTTAAATTGCCTAAACTTTTTATTTTTTAACGACATAAACTTTTTAAATCTTGTTATCTTACAGAGTGTCCCATGCTGTAGATTTTTATAAACTATTTACTTTTACTCTCAAAAGACTCAGTCCTTTATCTTCTATATTGCCTATAAAGTGGGAGTTGGAATTAAAGGCTCCGTTAGATTAAGGTTGAATGTTTTTGTCAAGAACAGTGCATAGATTTTTTTTTTTAGGGGTTCCTGTCATAATGACATCAATTACATTGAGATGGAACAAAAATAAAATGGATTAATAGGGAAGTGTGTGGTAGGTATAGGGAAATATTAAGAAGTACAAGTACGATTTTGCTGTATAATATTTTCTCAATAAAACATTAGGTAAAAATACTGTGTGGATAATGTGAATTTCATGTTGCCAAAGTCACGAGGTGTTGTCCAGTGGTGGCACTGTTCATGTGCTATATTTGATGGTGCTGTTAAGGTGGAGACTGGATCTTTCCTTTGCGTTTTTAAGTAGTCTGGGGTGAATACTCTGCCCTGTGCTAGGCAGGCTCAGCATCCTTTGAAGATCCTTGCTCAGTCAGTTCTTCCAGTGGCATTTATAAGAATTAGGATAAATTTATCCATCATTCCTTCAACATTTATCAGCTTAAATTTTTGTGCGAAGAAGAGCTTTCATATTTTCTAGCAATGTCTAGAAACATAAACAAATCTCTTGAAAAACTGCCTCTATTCTTGTTTCCGTTACCTGTTCCAAGGCGACACCATTCACAGGGGAGAGGCGATGCAAATGACATGTAGTTTCATATTTTCAAGTAGCCACATTTCAAAAAGAAACAGTGAAAATTCAGAGTAATAATATGTTAGCACATATCACTTCAGTGTTTAAAACATCCCTACTCCCTGCTTATTTCTTTTCCAGATTCTTTAAAAAATCTGTTTCTATTTTACACTTATAACACAATTTCCAACCAGCTACATTTCAAGTGTCCAGTTGTCACATGCGGCTGGTGCTTCCCCATGAGACCAGCACAACTTTTAAGATATTCTTGAAGCAGCGGGTCAGGCTTGATGCCAAGCAGTCTCCCAAAGAGGAATTTCCCATGATTCACAGCAAAGCCAGTTATTCATAACAATGCTAGTTATATGGAGAGGGAAAGAAACTTGGTGTGTGGTTTGCTTCATAGAGTAGCACAGGCTGATAACAAGGGTTCAGCTGGGTAAATGAGGAGCTGTTTATCCCTAGAACTTTGTACCTTGGGTAGAACTGACATAGAGACTGATCATGGTTTTTGAGGCTGAATTCCCACACTGGGGTTTTAGGGCTGAACTCCAGCATGGGGCAGGGCAGAAACTGTTGACATAATTACTTTACTAGAAACAGGAAGGAGAACTATAGCAGCGTTATCAGGCTGCGCTGGTGGTTCTGCTCACTGAGGACTCCTCCTGTAAGAGGCCAGCTTGTAACCTTGAATGATCTATTTTTGTTTTCAATCTTACTTCCCACTTAAATGCATCTTAGAACCAGGCCCCCCCAGTGCTGAGACGCTGAAGGAAGTTGGGATGTAGGGCACCCAAACGGGAAGCACAGGGAAAGACTAACAGCCCTCACGGGCAGCAGCCCTCTGTGCACAGGTAGTATCTCCTTTGAAGAGAGACCCTATGTGCATACATTGGCTTTTCATTGGAGTTGCCTCACTGCCTCCTTTTTAAGGAACTTTTTTTTGTTTAAAACCCTAGTCTCTACTCATTCCCTTCAATTTTTTCTGTATGTCATAATTTATAAGTAGCTAAAAAAAAAAAAAGGTAAGTTGGTAAATGTCAAATGGTAGTTTTGTTATGTTTACAATAGTGGAATATTAGCCATCAGAACTTAAGTTTTTTCTTTGTATTTTCACCTTTAATATAAGGTAATATGGCATAAGATCCTTCCTGGATAGATCAGTGCAGCTTTGCTGGCTTTTAAACAGTCTTGGGTTTTGCCTAGAGGATAATATGGTTTCTTCTTCTGTGAGTACTTTGGAGTTGCTGTTATCTCTGAATATGGTGTGGCGCCTAAAAATAGGTTCCCTTCTCTGCCTGTTAAATAGTTGCTTGGAGTGCCTTATATTCCTCTTTGCAAATCACTAGAATCACCCAATTGAGAACTGATTAAATTCTCTACAAGAAAATATCATAGAATTGTATTTTTAATATATTTTGTGTGAATTATATTTGCATGCAGTGAAACAGCATTCAGAAGTTAAAATTTTTGTAAGGTACAAGACAATATAGACTACATTACTAACTGTATTCAAAGACTATGCGCACACACATAGGCAGTTTAGATTTCTGTAAGTATGGAAGCTGTCGGTAATACTACCTTAGGAACTGGTAGGAACAGCTCGGAGAAGGGTGCTGATAGTAAGGGGGAGAAGTAGAAAGACTTAATTTTGTAGCCCCTGGGTCTGTTTGTTTGTTTTTTTGCAGTGCTTGGGTTAAACCCAGAGCCTTGTGCATGCAAGGCAGGCATTTTACCATCGAACTATGGCCTTCCTGTGGCTTTCTGAATCTTAGACCATGTAGTCTGTGTTTGAAAAATACATAAAATATGTAATGGAAGGAAGGAGGGGGAGATGTGAAAATCAGTTTTGTTCACGTTAAAATAACAAGAACTGCCGTGGTTCTTCAGGTGTGGTCCCGAGGCTTGTCTGAAGCAGTTTATAGAAAATAAGCCATGGATGGGTTTATTAGAAAGTAGCTTACTAATACCATAACCTTTCCTGTATCTAGCAGACAGGTTATCAGGAGAAATGTAAACGGCATCATGATTTCACGGACATTCTGAGAAAAAAAATGAAAAATTAAGGCAAACCACAAAATGGAAAGCTGACCTCTCTGTTCTTTGCTGTAGAGATGTCTGGTAAACAAGCTGGCTGTGTTTGTAGATTCTTCGCCTCTTCTTGGCTTTAAAGGACTTCTGGTTGCATTCCTCGTGGAATTCTCCTTTCAGCCTCCTGCCTCTAGATCTATTTAGATTTTTTTTAATATGGTCTCTCTCTTTTTCACAAGGTTCTCTTTACGTGAACTCAGCAAGTAGAGTTATTTTTACTGATAATCCAGTATCTACAGATACAATGTAATTCTCTGATAAACAGACCCATCATCAGAATTTCCCAGAACATACCAAAGCCTGCTAAAACGTATGAACAGAACAAGTTGATGGAAACTAATCACATTCACTTTATCTTGTTTCTTATGACAGCATTTACAAGAAAATGTCTGTTTTCTTAAAGAACCAAGCGCTAGATTCAGCATGTTTGATGTGTGAAAAATGCCTTTATTAATTCAAATTAAGCTCCACTCTTTTCTGTTGTCTGATTCAACCATCACTTTTGTGGGCTTGTGGCACTGATCCTGCAGCCTTACATCACACACAATCAGGTGGGAGGCTTTGTGTAGCACGCGTGAAGTCAGTGTGAGTGGATCAGAAAAGAACACCCATTCTTCATATATAGCATGCCAGAGCTCTGAGAAACGTGTGTGGTGCAGGAGAAGGTGAGAAAGACTTGGGAGAAGCCATTTCCCCTTCCGTGGATAGAGTACCAATGTCCTTCTTTTACTAGCTGATTAATACGGGCTCATCCAGTCCTAACCCTATTCACAAGATAATCGTATCTATAGAACACTTACTGAAAACTTAAAATATATTAGCAAATTATGAAAGTATTTTTTTTCTCATGGGTTGAGATTTGCCAAATGAATACAAGTTTTTGTTTTTTGTTTTTTTAATGTTGGTTGTTTATGAGTGCCATTTTTTCCTCTTCCTTTTTTAAATTTATTCTTCTCTGATACAATGCATCTCAATCACAGTCCCTCCATTCTGCCCAGTCTCCCTCCCCCATTTCTCCTTTCCCCTAGTTCTACCCCCATCCACTTCCCTTTAGAAAGGAGCAGGCCTCCCAGGGCCACGTATAGCACAACGGGATACAATCAGGCTAGGCACCAGCCCTCATATCAAGGCTGGATACAGCAATCCAATAGGAAAGAAAGGGTATGGAGAGCAGGCAAATGTGTCAGAGGCACACTCACTCCTACTCCTAAATTAGAAGTCCCATAAAACACCAAGCTAACAGCCATAGCATATATACAGAGGACCCAGTGCAGACCCATGCCGACTGCATGACTGCTGCCTCGGTCTCTGTGAACCCTGTGAGCCCTGCTTATTTGATTCCATGGGCCATATTCTCCTGATGACTTTGACCCTCTAGTTCTTAAAATCCTTCCTTTTCTTCATCCACGGGATTCCTCAGGGTCCTCAGGGAGGGATCGAATGGAGATCTCCCATTTTTACTTTCTCTCCCTAACTGGCTGTGGGACTCCGCATCTGCTCCTGTTAGTTAGAAGTGAGAGCCTCTCTGGAGACAATTAGCCTGGGCCCCGATCTATGAGGATAGCAGACTATCATTAGGAATCATTTCAATGATGTTCTTTTCCCAGTCGTATTTGGTTCTACCCTAGGTCTCAGGATGGCTGGTATCAGCCATCTCAGGATGGCTCCCTCTCATGGCATGGCTCTCAGACCAGTCATTGGTTGGCCACTCCTCCTAGTTCTGTGCCACCGTTGCTCCAGCATGTCTTAGAGGAAGGACAGAGTATAGATTGAAGGTTTTGTGGCTGAGTTGATGATCTGGCGCCACTGTGGTAGCCTTGCCTAGTTACAGGTTTGGTTGTTTTGGGTTTGGGCTCCATGTCCTTCATTACTAGAAGGCCTCACTGTGGTCATTCTCAAAAATTCCAGGGAGTTTCCATTGCACTAGGTTTCCACATCTCCTCCAAAATGTCCCCCAATTCCTATCATCTCTCTCTGTACTCTCTCTCCATCTCTCCCCTTTAGCTGATTGTTCCTGTTCCCATCCCCATCTGGCCCCATTCTATCACCAAATCTGTTCTACTTCCCTTCCCGGGAAGCCCTCCTTGTTACCTAGCCTCTCTGGATCTGTGAGTTGTCGTATGATTATCCCTTACGTAACAGCTACTGTCCACTCATAAGTGAATGCATAACATGTCTGTCTTTCTGGGTCTGGGTTATCTCACTCAGGATGCTTTTTTTATAGCTCCATTCATTTGCCTGCAAATTTCATGATGTCATTTTTTTAATAGCTGAATAATACTCCATTGTGTAAATGTACCACATTTTCTTTATCCATGCTTCAGATAAAGAATATGATGAATGATGTGACCCCGGGTACACTGTGTTACTGTATGGAAGCAAGTGACAAAGAAGTGAGAGAACCTGGGCCGATCACCAGCCCAGGCTTCCTGTATTGCAGGGAAATTTGAAGACTTGTTCTCAGTGTTCCCACATTCTAGTTTCTTTGCATTGTTCTGTCAAAGCCAGTAATTTTGATCCTATTTTTGTATAATCCACTGCTCCCTGTCTGTCTGAACTAAAACAAGGTAGACTAGGGTTTCTAGAAGAAATCTGCATTCATTTGAGAATGCTTCATGTACTATTTTTCTTAATTTTTTTCCTTTTAGTGTGTGTGTGTGTGTGTGTGTGTGTGTGCGCGTGCACGCGCGCGTGCACACACACACACACAGGTGTATTTACATATGAATGTGGGTATGTGTGCATCTGGGGTTCCGAGGTTGAATTGTCCTCGATTTCTCTTCCATCTTGTTCACTGAGGCAAGGTCTCCCAGCCAAGTCCAGAGTTCACAGACAGGGCTAGTCTTACTACCTGGCTTGCTCTGAAGTCCCCAGCTCTACATTCCCAGGTTGGGTTACAGATGGCTAGCTACCATATTGTTTTTAATGACTGCTACATTGAAAAAAAAAATGGAGCAAGAAAAAAAACTCAAATGTATTTTAAAATTAAGAATACTTGCAGATTTCGAACTACTGGACAGTGTGTGGGGCATACTTTTAGTTCCAGTACTCAGGAGGTAGAGGCAGGCGGATCTCTTGAGGCCAGCCTGGTCTACAGAGTGAGTTCCAGGACAGCCAGGGCTACACAAAGAAATCCTGTCTTGAAAAACAAAACAAAACAAAACAAAACCCCCTATGGCTATAATCTATATTATAGTTGTTAAATTATATTCAATCACTTAATAAGAGTCCATTGTTAAATTTTCCAATGCTCTTTATTAATTACAAGCCATGTCAAATCTCAGGGAATTCAATACCCAGGCGGCTAGGCAGAGACTTCATTCCATCATCCTCTCTTGCTTCTTCTCTCTATTATCCATTCTCCTTTTCATCTTCCTCCTGCCTGCTTCTGCCTTAGACCCTTTAACATTTTCCCCCAGCCCCCTCTCCACACCCAGGCCTTCATTACAACACAATAGTACTCGGCTGGGGGTGATCAGTCTTCTCTGATCACCCAGCCACAGACCTTTAATCGTGGTAGGTCACCTTCAACTGTAAACAGTTAGTCCTGTCTGTGGAGATCTCAGCAGGGCTAGCACAAGGGTGTGAATAGGTAGGAAGCAAGGTCTGCACCCACTGCAAGGCTTCCAGCTTCACAGCTACAAGGCATCAAAGCCCTTTTACAAACCAAAACAGTTCACAGGAGTAAAATACCCCACAACAATAGTACTACCTTTGCCTGTCCAGTTGTCTTCAAGTACATCAAACTCATACTAAAATTACTCAGTTTCAGCCTTCTGTATATAGTCTTTATTTCTTTCAGTCACTGGGTCACTGCTTCCTTCTCAGTTTACCTCACTCTGTCTTTTGTCTTTTGTTCTGACCAACTCTATTTTAATCTAAATTTCTTACTTACGGGAAGTCTGTACAATGCAGAATATTTTTTAAATGATTGATGCTATCAACAATAAATCCCAGTACCAAGAAAGAGCATCCATTGTACATTTGACTGTCCACTTCCTTCAGCCTCTTAGGATTCTGCTCTCTGTTAATTTGCCTGCCTGGACCACACTGTCTACCTATGAGAGCATGCCACAGTTCTAGCAGCCCATGTTGGAGCTCACTGATCTATTGTTCTCTTCTCTGTCCCCTCTACTCTGCAGATCTCCCTCCCCTCACCAGGGCAAGCCTGGGATAAGACAACCCATGGCCATATCTATTCTATTTCTGCCTTCATCTTGACCAGCTATGGTGCTAGCTTGGCTGTTTTAGACATTTCCTCTTTGGAATAAAATTTATATAATTTTAATTAGGTAGATTCTTACCCTTGACCCTTACTATGCTCCAATCCATGCTTGCTTCAGGAAAAATAGGAAAAGACTTTGAACCAGGTCCAGGTTATTTTGACAAAAGAAACTTAAAAAAAAAAATCTGTATGAGTATTTTGCCTGCATGTATGTCTGTGTACCATTTGCAAGCCTGGTGCCCACAGAGTCCATAAGGGGCCATCAGATCTCCTGGAACTGAACTTACAGATGGTTGTGAGCCACCAAGTGGGTGCTGGGAATTAAACCTGGGTACTCTGGAAGAACAGCCAGTGCTCCTAACTGCTGACTCCCCAAACCTTTTTTCTTAAACCCATTGGCTATAATATAAATGACTCAAACCCCCTGATGATAATGGAAGATATTCAAAACCACTGGCTTTGATACAAAAGATTCGTGCCCATTGACTTCATGGCTTACAAACTTAGCTACATGTAGATTAAGATTTGCAATCTACCATAAAGATAACAGCAGATGACAAATGAAAAAATAATTACAGCTTTGTGACTAATGATTGGTGTTGCATCTCCATTCAGATAAAATCTTTAGCTCGATAGAAAAATGACCAGAAACTAACAAAAGATAGATAGTAGTCAATAAACAGAAAAGGTTCTCATTTTTACTATTAGTAAAGCATTTTATCTTTAAGAGATTTTTTTTTTTCTGCCAGATTGGTGCATTAGAATAAGTAATATGCTTAGTGTTTGAGAGGATATGATGAACTAACACCTGGAGATGGCTGTGATGACTTGTATTAGTTATCTGCTGTGATACAAACCATGCCACATTTTCGCAGCTTAGCACAGCAAAGATTTATTTTCTGTTTCTGTAGACCAGGAATCCAGGAGCAGCGGCCTCATGAGCTCTTAGTCAAACCTTCAGCCAGGGCTGCAGTCGCTGGAACTGAATGGTCCACTTGGAAGCCACTCACATGGATGTTGGCTGTCCCTGTTCCTTACTGCCTCATGGCCCCCAAAAACCTCATCATCCATTCTCACCTAGCAGCTTCTTCTCCCCTGAGCACAGGTGATCTGAGAAAGAAAGCAAAGAAAGATGCCCTAGTGTCTCCGTTCTGGAGGAGCCATGCTCTCATTGCCACACGCTGTTGATCACATAGCCCAGACATGAGCACAGAATGGGAAAGCATTACACAAAGGCACAGCTGCTGGGAGTCAAGGAAAGACCCACAACGCCTATGGAGGCTGGTTAGCAACATGCCTTTGTTGGGACTATACATCTGGGTATTTATTTCTGTCAGCTGGGTATAGAAGGGTCCACATGATGTGTACTGTGACCTAAATGTACAAGATAGCTTTTTACCTCCTCTGTCTGGCACTCGGGTAGAATGGGAGAAGCACCTGGAGATCAGGTGGCCGTCTTCTACTCTATGCAGCCTTTCCACATGACTAGCATGGAGTTGATCTGACTCCCTGAAGAACAGCAGAGCCAGTATCTCAGGAGATTTAGACAGAAGGTGAAAAGAAAGCTCCCTGTGTTCTAGCCTAGGACTTCTTCCATGATGACCAGGAGGCACAACTTAACTGTGAAGGTCCATCTTGAGACCTGCCCTGGGCAGTTATGGTTGTGAGAGATAATGCTGACCTGTTGTAAAGCAGCAATGAATATAAAAAGAAAATTTCATACTAGTTTTATGTTTGAATATAAAATTAATGAAATTTGCATAAGGACTGGCTGTATAATACTTGGGGGAAATAGGGAAATTAAAGGATGAGATGAATCTGAGCTATTTTAGCTTGCAATTGAAGAAGACAGATGTTTACTCAGAAGGGAGAGAGAGAGAGAAAGACTATGTTTGAATATGGATTACTTTAACCATTGGTCTCCATCCAAGAAAATACAAATAAAGCTGTTGCCATTAGAAAGGGAGTTAGCTAGGCCCCTGTGGTTCCAGCTCCTTGAGAGGCCAAGGCAGGAGGAACAATTGAGGCCAAGAGTTAAAGACCAGCCTAAGCAACATAGTATGACTATCTCAGAAAGGTTTGTAGGAGGGAGGGGACTCTATATGTATTAAAATAAAGACTTTATCCATGGTATTATGATACCATGGTATTGATGATATGATAGAAAACAGCTCCTATCATGAAGAAACATGTATTCATTGTGTGGGATTATGTGCATAAGCTCCTTGAATTATAACCTGCCTTTCTAAGATTATATTAAGAGTTTTGATTATCTAGGCATGGTGAGACAGGCCCGGAGAGGCAAAGGCAGGAGTTCTGGGCTACCTGACTCCTTATCTCGAAAGGAAGGAAGGGAGGGAGGGAGGGAGATAGGGAGGAAGGGGAAAGGAAAGAAAGGAAGGGGGTTTGGATTAAACTACAGTCAGAGAGAACTTCTTGAAGGCTTTAACCAGTGGTACAACTGGAATGGTGTTTGCAAAAGATGAATTTAGCAGTGCAAGGAGTAGAAGAAGAGAGGGAAGCAGAAGCATGCTAAGCTTTATTCAGACCTATAGGCTAAGTCCATGGAAGCCCAACACAATGTGGCTTCTTTGAGTCTAGCTTCAAGTCTAGAATTAGCCACGAAAAAAGATGTATAAATTAGTAAATTATAACTTGTTGAAGCAATTTGAGAGAAACTAGTCTAAGCTGGGCTGTGGTGGCACCCTCCTTTAATCCCAGTACGTATGAGGCAGAGACAGGCGGATCTCTGTGAGTTTGAGGCCAGCCTGGTCTATAGAGTGAGTTCCAGGACAGCCAGAGTTAAAACAGAGAAACCTTGTCTCAAAAAAAAAAAAAAAAAAGGAAGAAAGGAAAAGCTGAGAAAACCTAGTCTAAATTAGTGCACTCTTTCAGATTGCAGTTGTCATAGTCAAGAGGTGAAAGAATATGGTATTAGTAGGCAGTAACCCTGTAGGAGACCAGATCTTACTGACTAAAGGCTTGTGAAATGCCATCCTGTTTTGTTAACCGCTGTATTCAACAGTTTTCTTTTTGAGACAGGGTCTCATGTAGCTGAGGCTAGCCTGAACTCCCAATCCTGCCTCTGACGTCCAAGTGGGTAGAATTACAAATGTGCACCACATCTGGACTAGTGTTCGGATTTCAAGATAGGCTTAGCATGGGAAGGTCCAGTACTTCCTCTTAAGAGGTGGGACTCATGCTTTGTGTGAACGCGTTCAAGGAGCTGATGAACACATGGTGGTTAAGATGACTCTTACGGGCTTTTGAAGGAAGAGGCTTTTACCTCTTCAGTTTTTTCCTTTTGGCCATTTCTTTATGTATATAGATGTTTTGCTTGCATCTGTGTCTGTGAACTGTGTATGTACGGTGCCTGAAGAGGCCAAAAGAGGGCATTGGTTTCCCAGTTACTGGTATTACAGATGGTTGTTAACTGTCATTTTGGGTGCTGGGAATTGAACCTGGGTCCTCTGAAAGAGCAATCAGTGCTCTTAACTACTAAGCCATTTCTTCAGCCCCTTGATCATGTTTTTTAAAATAAAAATAACTTCAAGTCTAATAAACAAAGAAATGCTTACACTCAGACCTCATTGTCATGTTTTCACTGTATCTGTATAATACTGATTTTTTTTGATTGCAAGATATTTGCTAAAAAAAAAAAAAACCCGCCTTGTTCATTCCAGGGGCTACCTTAAGTATGAGACCTGCCCCCATTCCAATAGAGGACCCTGAATGGAGACAAACACCTCCCCCAGTCTCTGCCACGCCTGGAACCTTCCGACTCCGGCGAGGAAGTAGATTTACCTGGAGAAAGGAGTGCCTAGCTGTTATGGAAAGGTATGTCTCCTGTTCTCAGACCAGTTTAATTTCCAACAAAAAATCTGAGGTCCAGAGTCTAGCTCTTCAAATATTATGGAATACTAGAATTGTTGTATTGTTCAGACAAGAGAACTCACAAAGCTGGAGTTAGCATTTATTGACTTATTTTCCATACAATTTAATTTTGTCTTCAGAAGTGTAACAATCTTTAGAGTTAATATTTTTAAATGTTGGTCTTTATTATTTTGAAAACAACACTGTGAAGTCTTTATTTTCATCAGTATTGGATTGTAAAAGGGGGCACTGAGTATCACTTTTCTGCATCAGCGGGATCTCAGTGAACAGATCCCCAAAGGTTAAAAAAATGTGTTTAATAGAACCTGATCCATATCTGCTTTCAGTACTTTATGACGGCTTCATTTTTCCCACCTGACATGGTATAAGTGCATGCTTATGACACATTTCTGTATTTAGGGTATATGCTACAGTAGCATTGTCCTTTAAGTAGCCCCCAAGCCCCTGCCATAGTGGTATCGATAGGACTCTGATTTGGTGGGGAAATTGATAAGCAGCAGGGTCATTCTTACCTAATCTGACCACTAGTGTGGCAATCCTGGGCAGTACGCTTGGTGAAGATTCAGAAGTCCCAAAACCTGATTGGGCTCTGATCACATCAGACACCAAAACTGCATTTTCTTGTCTCTAATTAAGATGTCGGTAGCCAGCAATATGTCATCCAGGATGTTTGCCATCTGTCTCTCTTTTCACCTACTTCATTGCTCTTTCCCAGCACATTGACATCACTACCTGAATGAGGACAAGCTTTACAATGCTGCAGTTAGGATGACGTAAGTGAATAGGTAGCCAAAGCAGATCTGCCAGTTATCCATTGCTGTGAAGTACTCTCCCTCACTCTTGACTGTGGCTAAGAGTAGAGCCATGTTTTCAGTAATGAACCCATTTCTTCCTGATTGACTAAGGTAAACGGGGAAGACGTTAGTGTCTGGACATCCGATTGCAATCTGCTCTATTTCCCTCATCTGAGAAGTTTGATTCTTTCTGAAAGTTTGTTTCAAAGTTTCCACATAGCATGGGAGTGAAAACAATGCCTACCTTAAATTATTCACAACACTGTATATTTTCCTTAGGGTAACACAATAAATTTTGATACTACTTTGTACCCACTATGGGTTCTTATTATACCAATGATGTGGATACCAAAGTGCACTTATCACATACAGACAGTATAAGAAGGATTAAACACTGAGAACATAAAAACAGTAAATGACGTTCTCCATGTGTTTTAGGGATCGAACCTCGGAGACTGAGACTCAGAGATGGGTTTCCCTTGACTTCTGTATTTTTCTTCTAAGGCAGCATCAACTGTCTGTAGAATCACACTGACTAAATTTTAGTCAAAAAGATGTACACTTTTTCTTTTTGTAAGGCTCCTATTTAGTTCTAATGTATTTTTGAACTTAATTTTAACTAATAAATATCTTCACCCTGGGACTTGGTTTTCTCTGGCTTCATTCCATCTTACCTGGCACAGCTAGAGAGGGCATGGCTCAGGCCTGAGTTCTCAGAAATGCTGAAAGCCTTTCAAAGCCCCAAGTAGCAATTGTCTGGATGACCTGCATCCTCCGAGAATGGAGCTCTGTGTTCTCAGAAGTGGAACATGAAATCCCCTGGACCGAGAGTAGCGCATCATGCTTTTTGGCATAGACTGAGTGTTTGGATAAATACATATGCCCAGCCAAGTAAGCCTTATTCAAATATGTTAGAATAGGATAAGAGTCAAAATTATTTTATTCCTTACACTATACTGCAAGATAAATTTCAAATCAATTAGAGAATTGAGTTCATATACCTAGAAGAAGAAAACATGGGCTGTCCCCTTCATACCTGGAAATGGGGAGATTATTCCTAACTGAGCCTCATAATCCAAAGGCAGGATGGAAATGATGGATAAATATGAATGGGAAGAACTTCTGGGTTAAACTAAGCAAAGTAGAAAGGTAAATTGGAATAAAATATTTGCAACTTTTATCAACCCTTAATAGTAAAGAGTTCCCAAATGAGATAAGACCAACAGCTCTACAGAAAGATGGACTAAAGGGATCAGTACAAAAATAATGCAAGCACATAAAAAAGACCTAAAATTATTGTTATTATTATTACTTGTTTGGGTTTTCTTGAGACAGTCTCACTCTAGTCCTGGCTAGCCTTCAACTCATGACAGTCCTCTGGTACCAGCCTCCAGATGCTGAATTTACATATGTCAGCCACTGCATCCCAGTGAAGATGTTTACCTTGAATCTCGAATGACTCAAAGTAAACCTCCACTGAGATACCGTTCTTCACCTGACACACTGGTAGAAACCACAAAGTTTGGCAAAGTTTTCTCTTGATTAGGCTCTAGAGAAATGGTATTCTCAGCCATTACTGTGGAAATACAAAATGGAGCAGCTTCCATGGAAGAGAGCTACGCAATGTCAGGGCAGTTACTTGTGGATTTGCTTTTTGGATCAGCATTCCTGTTTCTGGAAGATTATCTCAAAGATAAACTGACAAAAATATAAGAACAATGTAATACAGAATCAGAATACAACAGCAGCCTGAATATTGTCAGTACTGGTCTGGATGAATAAGTATAAAAACCAAAAAGACCATTGAGATGGCTCAGCAGGTAAAGACATTTGCTGTCAAGCCTGGTGACCTGAGTTCAATTCCTGGAACCTACATAAAGGTAGGAGAGAGCCATCTCCACAAAAGTTGTCATGACTGCCAGTGGTGGTGGCACACACACCGTTAATCCCAGCACTCGGGAGGCGGAGGCAGGTGGATCTCTTGAGTTAGAGGCCAACCTGGTCTACAAACTGAGTTCCAGGACAGCCAGAGTTACAACAGAGAAAACCTGTCTCGAAAAACCAAAAGGTTGTCATGACCTCCTCAAACAAGTGTATATGCACTTAAAAAAAGAAAGAAAGGGGGTAGAGAAGGGAAGGGAAGGAAGGGAGGACTTTACTGAGATAGAGCTCACTTGTTTAAAGTATATATTTTAAAACCTTGAATGTGTATCTATAGTCTTACAACTGTCACCACATTTACATTTACTTTTATAATGTTGTTATGTCGCCAGAACCTTGGAGCCTAACAAAAGTCACTCTGCTCTTCTCCTATCCCTTTTTTAATTCTATGTAAACACTAATCTGTGTATAAATTTGCCTGCTCTGGACATTCTAATATTGTGAGTGAATCATAGGAGGCCAGTGAATCATTAAAAGGCTGTTAGAACAACCTGTGCCTGGGTGATGAGGGCCTAAATGATAGTAAAAAGACAGAGGAATGAGATATGAATAGAAGGCGTAACTATCAGAAAGGAATCGAGGAACGACGTACATAACTAGCTATAGGTTGAGCGTGGGGCTGACAGCAGCAGAGAGCATAAAAGGAGCTTAGCTTGGTGACAGTCAGGGAGATGGTGTCTGTACCATTACAAAATGGATCAGCCTTGGAAAAACTACTCAACATCCCTAGACTCCAGTTCTTATGTTTATAAAATGAAGATTTAAGTGTGATTAATGATAGAGTAAAAGAAGAAAAACTTCAGCATCAGACAAGGTTTTCCCCTAGCCCCCCAGCCAACCCTCTTCGGTGAGTCGTTGGGAACTTGGGGCCTTGGTAAGTTGAGATGTGAGGGCTACGGGAGATATGTGAAGCAACAGTAGAATGCCCCTTGGTAGTTACTGTTGAGAGAGTTTCAGTGTAAGCCCATTCCAGCATCAGGTATGATGTTACCTGAGGTGACTCTCAGAAAGTTGACATGGCACTGGAAATGAGAATGCCACCAGTAAGCTATTTACAGCTCAAGCTGAGGGTGCAGGTGATGTCTAGTTACATCTTTCAACTTACACAGTTTCTTCTGAATTTTTTTGCACCTAAATTTAGCTAAGGGGGAAAAAATGCACCTAAATGTAGGGGGGGAAAAAAACCCTTAAAACCTTGCTGACTTGCCTCATTTTAAATTCATGACTATGATCCTCAAGTAGATCTTTAATTCTGTCATACTATGTCTTCCTGGCTCACCATTTTCTCTTTCTTAAATTTATTTTATACTTATTTCCTCTGAAAACTCCTCAGCCTCCTTCTCTCATGGTGACCTTGCTTCACATTTGAGTGAGAAAAAAAAAGCACTCACAGGAGAATGTCCACAGACTGCATCCTGCTAGCGTGCACATGCATGTGCAGAGGCATGTGCAAGTGCAGTTTCCCCGAGCTTTACCACACCCAAAGTGCCTCGATAGTATATTTCCCCAGTACTGATCACAATGTTTTGCTTACACTAGATGGCCATTATTCACAGGTGTAACCTGTTTTAACTGTTGCTTTTTCTCTTTGCTGACCTTACTGCATTCTCTATCCTATGTACTTGCCTTTCCTGATATTGAATCCGAGAAACACTGATTACCACAAGGGGCAATATTATGTAGTTCTATTTATAGAAAATATCCAAAACAATTAAATTTGTAGAAAAACGACATATTTGGTATTTGCCCAGACTGGGAAAGATAGAAGTGTGGGAACCAGGAAACATCACTTTTATGAATATACTAAAAGCACATTTCAGTTATGTAAATTGCTCCACATGAGTCATACCTCAACAAAACTGCACATAAAAAAGGAAGACTTTGTTTAGTACGCTGTTAGGAGCAACCCTGTTTACCCTCCACATTCTGTCCCCACTGTGGGCCTTTTCCACATGAGGCAGCCAGGGCTCAAAGGGTTAGATGACTTCCTAAAGCTACAGATCCACTGAACAGCTGAGCTGCATGTGTCTCTCTAGATATTGCCAACTGCATGTAAGTCCTGTTGTGTGAGAAGAAAGCCGTTTGGATCTGGGTGTATACCGACTGCTCTTAGCACATGAACTAGGCCTTGGTTAGCCCAAGTTTTATGTCCCTGTATTAACATCTGTTTCATCCTTCTGTTTGGCTAAGAACATATAAGGGTTTTAACAGGGAAAAAATGCAGCACAGATGTTAAGAATATAACTGATGTTGGACCACAGGAGCATGAGGAATCTCAGGTTTATTCTAGTTGTGCAGGTTGGACATTTTCTATTTAGAACAGTATTTGCTGTTTTAAAGAAAATTTGACTGTTTTAATAGAGATTAAAGAATGACATTATTAGGTAATCTTTTATTTCCTTATTAAACTTTTGCTACTTATTAGCACTAAGCTAGGCTTATCTTGGTGGTTTACATGTTCATAAGATAGAAATTGTTAACTTCGTTGTACACTTGATGTACACATCTGTAGATAGTGTGAGTCACAAATTGGGACTTCCATTCCAGAAACCTGCCCCTTGGCTCAGTCAGTCAGTCAACTGCCTTCCGGTAGTTAGGCACAGTATCAGGGAGAGGGATTAGAAACAGTTCAGGGTGGAAGAAGAGGGTCACGAGCAGGCTAGATTTGAATTCTGGAGGCTTGCAGCCTAGGAGCCAGGCCCCCAGTGTGCTCTTCCTGTGCATCTTTTAGGAATGTGGCCTTGGTGTTCTTAGCTTTGGAAAGAGGTGTATCTCTGGAGTATTAGGCTCTGTCACTGAAATACAGAGAACGAGACCTGCTATTGCTCCCACCCCTGTCGCACCTCAAGGGAGGAAGGAAAAAGAAACTTCTAAATCATGCCACAGGTTCTTTAGCCCAGTTAAGTAAGGTGGGAAGAAAGCAACACCCTTAGAAAAGGCTTGAGCAGACTCAGGAATCAGTGTGAGCGTGCCTGGCAGTGTCGGGTAGACACGGTGACTACATGGCTGTGACCACGGCTCTGGAGTCAGAGTGGTGTAAGGAAGTCGCTTCCTGCTGTGATTTCTAGTCAGAGATTGAATGACTCCGTTTGATTGTCCAAGAGGATACAAATGAATGCGTTTGTGTGCATTCTGCGTGTTTTGCTGTTCTTGTGGAGCAGTATACCTGTAATATATTTTTGTTCTTGGGATGTTTTTGCTATGTTCATCTTCTGAAAGTAATAAGAAACATAATAAAAGCCTCACCAGTAAACACGGAGCCGTGGAATTATAAGGAAAGTGGTGTTTTGTTCTTTTGACCTTTGAAATCAACAAAACAACTTTAAGAAGTTAATCTAAAATACTCTCCCCAGAAGCCAAGGAACCAGCACTGAAAACAAGCTTGAAAGTGAGTGCCTCCTTCCCCCAAAATTCAAGTATCCAAAAATAGGTCCCTAGAATAACTGCTGTCATGAGCGAAAATAGCAGTGCAGCCACAGTACTATGGCAAACACAAATCAAAGCTCTAAGCTTGGTGTCCCTGCCCTCAACCTGACGTGCAGACAATCTGCATTTGAGACGTGTCTGACACACAGATGCGTTTTACACAAGTATATTATTGCTTCCTGGGAGAATTAGTATGGAAGAGACAAACCAGCTTATTAAAGCATGTTTCTAGAATGTTGTTTGAGGGTTCTGTAATTTAATTCCTTTGGTCTTTAGCATTTTGGAATTCTTCCCAGGACAGTTTGTTAGCACTTGGATTTGGTGTCAGTCTCGTTCCTTTCTCTTTCTACTTGTGGTTTCAGTAATTCTTCACAGGAGGATTCAGGAGAGCAGCATCTGTAGAGACTCAACTCTCTAGCTGCAGGCTGGTACGGCCTAAGTGAGCAGACTAACCCAGGGAGCAGCTGTCCCTTGAGAAGACTCCTGACAGTGTGCTAATGTCTCCTTCAGCATCAGCCTGTGGAGAGGCCTCCTCGATTCCAGTGTTTACAGATGTGTAATAATGAAATATCTTGAGAGTGTTCTGGTCTGAAAGTGGCCAAGAAGGCATTGTTCACCTCCCATTTTGTTTAGGTTGTTAGAATTACTTCTTTCTTATAAAATGAGAGAAAACTGCAAACTCGTGTCTTACTGCTTAGAAAGAATTGAATTCTCTTAGTTTCCGTTTTGTCCCTAAAACTTTCTTTACAGTCACAAAGAATATTTCATTTTCTTCTTTATTATGTTGTTGCTAAATTGAGTGAGCCTGCTGAAGAAAATGTCTTCTGAGCTCCTACATCAGAGGCAAGGTAGTAACATTGAAAAAAGATTGAGTGCAGTTTTTAGCTCTTTACATTTAAGTGTGATTGCTCTTTTAGCAAGTGGCTAAGCCAGTAATGGTGAATTTATTAAGTGGAATGCCACAAGCAGAGGGCAGATATGGCTTAGTAAACTTGAGAGAAAATATAAATGAAATGTGTGAGCCAAAGGATGAAATGATTGTGTTGTCATCATAAAGCAAGGTGATCCCAGCACTCTGGGTGCCAAGGCAGGAGGATCACCTATGAGTTTGAAGACAACTGGGAAGCATGAATTCCAGCCTGGGCTGCTAAGTGCGTGTCTCAAAAAAACCAACAGCAGCAACAATAAAGCAATAGTAAAGTAAAGCAAAAGATGTAAGTGTATAGAGATAAAGATTGAGAGATATAATAAAACTTAAATTATTTGCTTTAACTGAGTTATTTTTATTCCTTTTATTTGGTATCTGATAATATGGTGATTAAGAACACATACTTTGTTGCCGGTAACCTTAGGCAAGTGGCTAGCCATAAAATGACTATTACAATGATGGGAACAGGGACTTCATCTCATTTCTTTGGGAGGGCTGGGGAGAAGAGGCCGCCGTTCACTCTTCTCTGTGGACAGGGGAACACTGCACAGTGCTGAGGCTGAAAAGCCCTGGTCCTGTTAGAACAGCGGATGATGGTGAGCCCGGCCACCCTCGCTCGAGAGATTGGCCGCCAAAACAGTGGGATTCGTGAAGCAACCCAGGAGAGGAGACACTGTAGCCACAGAAGCTGCTGCCTGTGGTTGTGAGCAGGATGTTTCATGGGTTGGGAGGAGTCAGGAAAGCAGGTGGCGGGAGGGCTGTGTGGAGCAAAGTGCTGTCAGCATTTGTTCAGTGTGGCTGGAGTGGGGAGTGATCTCGTACCCAGACAGGCTTGGCTTTCTCGGCATTTTGACTGGCATCCGTGCCATAGAGGGCCCTAGTCACATTCTTTTTCTTCCGTTTTCCAGCCGTGCTGCCACTTCCCTCCCATGTATAAATGACATGTTTTTGTCCTTTCAGTGCCAGTGACTCACGTTTATGGTTTGATCAGGGGTTGATTTGTAGGACAGCATAGGAATTTAAAAATCAAAACTGTTTTGAAAAGTCTTTCCAGACTTCCTTTCTGAAGTCAGAGCCTGATCAGATTCCCTTTTCTATACATAGAAGGAAGTAACTCTTCTGATCCCCTTCCATATTAGAAAGAGACATTGTTAATAAAAATTACAAAATTCAGTTTTCTCACCGACTCGGTGTCAAGATGGATTGTCAGGATGGAATTATAACCAACACATTGCCAGGAAAAATGATCCCCCATCTGCTCAGTGTATTTTACCCAGCATTTTCAGTGATGTTTTATGTTCCACCAGGCAAGCATCTTGTTAGACTCGGCAGGTACATAAACTGCATGGTGCTAGGCATAAAGGCTAATGGTTCTGTGTGTAGCATGAATGTGATTGGATGAGTACATAAGAAGCCGCAACTCTTTACAGGGTTAGAAACTTATCCCAGGTCTATTCTATATCAGACTCAGAGGAGAGACAGGGTAGTATAGTATTTATTAATTTTGTTCAAAGTTTTAAGGTCTTTAGCTCAATGCAGATAAGGAGTAATGGAAGGATTTAAAGTTTCCCACTTAAAATGACGTTGCCTCAATGTTTCTTTTCCTTTTCTTGGTAGTTGTACTGTTTTTGTTTTTTCTTTCACCCATAAAAATTATTCTATGGTGGCAGAGTTGAGTCTTCTGAACTCTGCTCTGTAGTGAGCGAGGGCTGAGGTGCATGCCCTCTGCCTCCCGGGATGGTTTTCCCGTCAGCTGGTCTTCCTCTCCCCTTCTGATGTCACCACCGTTCTAGAATAGGAAATGCTGGGGGAATAAACTATACATTTTGAAATTAATAGATACTGGAAGTTGAATTTTAAAATGAGTCTCTCCTCTTCCATACCCTTGTGGAATTACTCGAGTGGAACATAATGAGCTGCACCTCCTGCACCTCTGCAAAGAAGAGGAAGTTCTTAGCATTTATATGAGACAGCAGGAGCCTGGACATGACCTCATCTCAATCCATTAGACTATTTGAGGAAAAAACAACAAAACTTTGCCACTTATTGACAAGTAAAGTTATCCCGATCCATTTCTCATAGCCAATAAGAAGATGAACTGTCCTTAAATGCATTTTAAAATTGGCAAATTATACTTCCTGGTTCCTTTCTGGTCAAACAGAAATAGCTAAGAGAGAAATTATCATGATGCTTTTGAGGTGAATTAAAAGTTTTCCCTGTTCTCTTGTGGATGCTTTGCCAGCAGTTGTTATTTTAACAAACAATGATATCCCTATTTTTCTAGTCCCTGAGCCAATTAAGTGGGGCAGACAACCCTGTGCTCCTCATGCCGTTCTGTAGCCATAGTCTACAAATAAAGGAAGCACAGCTAGGCAACTGTTGGTATGGTTTTAAAGAGTCACCGTGGGGTATAATGGCTTTGTAAGAACCCAAACTTTAGCTGTGTGTTAACACTTGTGACTAACTGACGCTATGTGCTAACCAAGTGAACTTTTTCTTTTTAAGGTTCAGACATTCCAGCATCTACTTTGTACCAGTCCTTGTGGTAGATACTAGGGAACACTACATAACATAAGGAGGTTCAAATGAGATCTTGGCTCTTGTTATAGCACGGGAAGGAGTTGTCAGACCCTAAGATCACAGCTTACACAGCAGGGGCTTGTGTGTGGGTGTGGTAGGATATGGACTTGTGAGTCAGTGTTCTACTTGTTTGTCTTTGGTTGAGGAAGCTTGAATGTGCTGCTGAGTTTCATGGCACAAAATCCCTGGATGTGCACTTTAAACTGTACTCGGAATCCATATGTACCATAGAAATCCTGATCATGATATACTGCCCATACAAATGATTCTGTGTTATTACTTTGGTGGTATTGCATACATTAAAAGTCCAGACGAGGGCTGGAGAGATGGCTTAGCTCTTGCAGAAGACCTGGGTTTGATTCCCAGCTCACAAGCCAGCTCTAACTCCAGTTCCAGGGGATCTGATGCTCTTCGGACCTCTGCTAGCACTGTACACGTACATGCAAAATAAGATAAATGAGTCTAGTTTTCAGAAGCCCAGACGCTGTTTCTAACTATCTTGCGAGTGTGATATAACTGTCATCATTGTGCTGACTTGTTATTTATCCCGAAGAAGCTTATTATCCTGTATACAGTTGCTAAATAGCCATTCAGCTGAAGCGTTGAACAGATATTATCAGAATTAACTTGACATCTTCTTTGTTTGTTTTGTTTTTGAGACAGGATCTCCTTAATAGCCCAGGCTGTCCTGGAATTAAGTGGTATGTAGACCATGATGGCCTCAGTCAGAGAGAGATCCGCTGCCTCTGCTTCCTGAGAGCTAGGATTTAAGGAGTGCTCTACCACACCCTACCTTCTGTTGTTGTTTTTAAGAAGTTGCTTTTTTGGTTTTTTTTAGGAGGGGGGTTGTTTGGCTTTGTTTTGAGACAAGGTTCTCTATAATTTGCCTTTTAAAAGGCAACTGAAGACCCATTACCTACACTTTGGTAGTTTGACTATCACTGAAAATGGTCATGAACCCAAGACACAGGAAGTGAAAAGCTAGATTTCAGGAAGTACCAGGATAACCACAGAGCAATGCACCCTGATTCTTCACTTGATCTTGACCAAAGGCTGAGACATCATTGCAACCCTAGTTCTTAGAGTTTATATACTTGGTTTGCTACTTACTGAGATGAAAAAAAAAAAAAAAAAAAAGATTAATCCCCAGGAAAGCTGGTTCTCATTGTAGGCTCAGACGTCCTTTTAGCACGAATGTGCACTTTGTAAAAGCTTTGTATTGATCCTAAGGAGAAAAGCATCCAGGAGACCATGGGTTGATCTGTATCAATCCTCTTTTGTTGCTGTTTGTATTATAATACGTTATTGGTCTAACAAGTGTGAGAAACTCGATTCTAGATCACCTTCCAGTTCTCTATTATAAGCCTACTTCCTATCAGTAAAGGAGGACAGACCCGGAAGGTTCAGCCACGGCCTGGCTGTAGGTGAGGCAGTGGCAAGAGGAACTCAGTAGCCCCATGCCCAAGAGTTTGTGAACTTTCCAAAATGTCACCTTCTGCTGACTTAACTTACTTATCACTCACATTTGGTGGTTTCTCTAGAGAGTTAGTGGACCGGCAGAACCAAACACCACCCTTTGTACATGTCCTTTTCACATCCCAAACTAAAGAAGCTAGGCCAAATGATCTCTGCATTTTGATGGGGTTGCTCATAGGCCTTTATCCCAAAAATCTCAGCCAGGCAGTGGTGATGCACACTTTTAATCCCAGCACTCCTCTGGAGGCAGAGGCAGGCGGATCTCTGTGAGTTCAAGGCCAAGCCTGGTCTACAGAGTGAGTTCTAGGACAGCTAGAGTTATAACAGAGAAACCTGTCTCAAAACCAAAAAATAAAAATAAAAATGGAGAGTTGACCAAATGTCTATAATTTCATGAAATTCAGTAAAGCGCTATCTCAGACAAGTGCACTTTCTGAGTTGCTTCTAATATGGTAGGAACATGCCAGGCTTACCGTTTGTTTGGTTTGGTGGTTGTTTTTTCCTACGAACTCCAGAAATGCCTCCATCTAAAATGACTTGGATATAAAATATCCCTTGAGTTCACCAGCCCCAGCTTCTGGTGTGTTTTGGAACTATTAGGAGATGAGGCCTAACTGGAGAAAAGGGATTTCTGGGGAATGGGTCTTGAAGTTTATAACCTGGCCTGGCTTCCTATTCTCCCTTTTGACTGGTCTGCTGAAATGTGAGCAAGCTCTCATCATGCCTTCCCTACCATGCTAAACTGCAGTATCTCCTCAAACCACAAGCCAGGATAAGCCCTTTCTCAAGTTGCCTCTTTCAGGTATCTTATGACAGCAAAGAGAAAAGTAACAAATGCCTTTCATTCCTGGCTGTCATGGACCAGATGGGCCAGTGCAGTGGCATGCTGGGAGTCCACAGGACGTGGGCTCTGCAATGAAGGGCTTTGGGAGATGAAAACCTTGGAAGGCCACATTTCATACATGGTGTCCATAATTCTCAGCCTTGGCTTTTTTTTCTCAAACAAGTCAAAAAGGGCATCTTACCATCCTGATAGGAGTTAGTTGGAAGCCTATACCTCTAGTGTCTGCAGAGGTATTGATACATGTAGCTTAAGTGAACCCCACTATAGACCAGTGATGTGCAATGATGGTGTGCTCCAGAGTTTATTTAATCTCTGCTGCCCAGGGAAGAAGGGTGGGCCCATGTAATGGTTGTCCCCTGAGTAATCCAATTTCCTTTTTCAAGGAAGTAAAACCCTTGGGTGAGATTCAGAAGTGGCTCTGCAGTCAGCACAGGTCTCTCACAGACACCATCACATCTTCACTTCCAGGAACTCTTGTGTGATTAGCAGGACCTTGGCTAGTTGATTCATCTTTGAGGATTTGCATTGCATATCTTAAATGACGTCAGAGACAGTAGCCTGTCTTTAGCCAACAATGACCATTCCTGTTGGGCCTTTGACCCAGTAAAATGAGCCAGAAAACCTCCAGGTCATGTGACCTTGAATAAGACAGTTCTTTCCCCTTTTTGGTTCCATCTATGAAATCCATGTTCTTACTACAAGTAGAAGCAGCTGACTTGGTGATATTTCCTCTCAACTTAAAGATCTTTGAGTCCTTTTCAGGGTCTACTCCTCAGTCTGTCTAAACCCATGTGTAATGAATGGGCTGTGCTATGGGCGTGCATGTGAATTATGAAGGAGGATTTGAAAATTACTTTTCTTGTGTCTTTAATCTGTCCATAGGCTGATACTATTTTTTCTGCTTAAAACTCTTCTTTTCACAAGCTTTTCTGTTCTAAAACTTTTTAGATGCTGCCAAGCTGTGAAAACATACAGCTTCCTCTGGAACAGAACTCATTTATATTTTAGCTTTTCTTTTCATGCACACCTTTTAAAAGGTTGATATGGGCAGAGCCATTATTTATTTTATTCTGCCTGTAGAATTAAAAATGAGCTCATCTGTAAAAGGGCATTAGTGTAGGATGGCTTTTGCTTGCAAAACAAACTCTTAAATGTTGCTAAAATGCATAAGGCAAGCTATGAAACTTTTATTATTTAAAAATAATTATGTAAAATTCTACTTCTCTCCTATGATAGCAAACTTTCTTTTCAAACATTGCGTTTTGCATTATAAAGTTATTATATGATTAATATATATAAAGTGTGAGGAAATGTAAGAAAATCTAAAATAGAAAATAAAACCCTTTCATGCTATCACTGGTGGTAATCATTAACACATGCTGTATTTCTCAATCATATCTCTGTATGTTATGTACATCTTTTTAAACAGAAGAGACTTATACTGGCTGTGTAATCTTAGATTAACCATCATCACATGACCTTTTATACATAATTTTATTATGAACGCTATCTTGAGAATATGCTGTAATTTATGGACATTTAAGTTGGCAACTGTCTTTCTCTTCTGGAGAAACTTTGGATAAGATCAGATGACTTCAGGAAGTTATGGCCATAGTGGGACTAACTGCATAGCTGATTATGCCTCCAGTTTACACAGAGGACTTTTAGCCTTGAACTGGCACCCTCCTGCCTTAGCTTCCTAAGTGCTGGGGTTACAGGTGTGAGCTACCTCAACTGGCTTCAGCTTCACACTCACTGTGTGGCTGAATATGACCTTGAACTCCTTTTCTTCCTGCCTCCACCTGGTGAGAGCAGGATTACCAGGTTGATCTCTACATGGCCTGGTTCTCTCTCTCTCTCTTTCTTGTTAGGCATTTTATTTTAATTTTCATTTATCTTGTTCTTATAAATACATCAATACTTTTGAGTTAATTTATCTAGCTGGCTACTATTTATATATGGGAAAGTCTGATTTTTATGGCTTGTATGTATTTACCATGTACAATATGATTTTTCATTTTTATTAGCATTTATTAATTATGCAAAATAGTAGGTTAAATTATAACATTTCATACATGCATATAATATACTTTGATCATCTTCAGTTCCCTGTTACATATTCTGCTCCCCGCCTACTGTTCCCTCTCGATCGCCAAGCTGTCTTTCTACTTACATGCATTATCTCTATTGGTTTCTTCTTCTTTTTTTTTTTTTAATTGTTACATGTGTGTGTACATATAAATATATAAATACAACCTTCTGAATCCGTTTAGCAATGCTCATATGTATGTTTTAGGGCTGACTAGTGGTATTGGATAACCAATTAGGGGCTCATCCCTAGGGGAAAAGCGGTTCTCCCCATCTCAGCAGTCATTGATGGCCAACAGCGTCTCATCTAGAGATGGAGCCTTGCAAGATTTCCCCCACCCCTGATGGCATATCAACTGGCGTCATTGTTTAGGTTCTGTTTGGGCTACCATATTGTTGAGATTTCATGGGTGCAACTTCCATGTCACATATAAAAGACACAATCTCATAGCAGACATCCTGGTCCTCTGTGGCCCTTGCAGCCCTACCACCCCTTCGTCCTTGATGTTTCCTGAGTCAGAAGTCTAGGCGCTGTGTTAACAGGTTTATCAGTTGTGGCTGGGCACCCCATCAGTTGGCTCTCTGTAGTAGTCTCCATCTTCTGCAAAAAGGAGCTTCTTTAATGAAGGGTGAGAGCTACATTTATATGTGGGTATAAGAGTAAGTGTTGGAGGTACAGAGAGCGATTATACTGGTTTGGAAAAGTAGCTGCAGTGAGCTGTAGGTTCTGTGGTCTCACTAGCTGTGGGTAGCTGGTTATCTTTACACTATCAGGCATGAATCCCCTCCCATTAAATGGCCTATAACTACAAATAGGCAGCTATTGGTTACTACCAAGATATATGTGCCACTACTGCACCTTTGGGGGTCTCTTGCCATGTTGGTCATTGTTACGGTTCATAGGTGTTTCAGCTGGGTAGAACAATTGATTGCTCTTCTGCCTTGGCAGATTGCACAGCACTTTCCAGTACTATGAAACCTAGTCTGCAGGGAGAGGCTTCTGGATCAGATCAAGCTCAGTTCTTCCAAGTCCCATGTCCAGAGTCCATAGTGTCTTCAGCAATAGGAACTTACCTTCAGATTCTGGGAAGCAACAGCAATAGCCTGTATTGTTTTGGGAATTGTTTGAACTCCATTGACCAACAACTTAAAATGAGATTTCTTATGTCTAGTACTGGATTTTTGTTAGTTTGTGGCTCTTGGAGGGTAGCATTATCAACCTCTATAGGTAGCATAATTTCATCAAAACACACACACACACACACACATATATATGTACACACAGTTTTATGTACATATAAAATATGTAATTGTAGGTAAAAATAAAATATGATTCCTCCGTCCCTCTCCATCCCTATGGCCCACCACTACCACCACCCCCCCACACCCCTTTCATACTACCTGATTGCTACCTACTGTTCCCTCCCACCCAGTGACTTCTTTAGCAAATGGTAGTGGAAAGAAAATGGGACTCAAAGTCAGAAGACCTGATTCTAGTCTGTTCTATAGCCTGGAGGGGGAGGGTGAAGCTTGTACTGCCCCATTTCAAATGACTGGTGAACAATCTGCAGCACCCTCACTGCCACAGACCAGGCTCAGTGGTGGAGTCATGTGTGCAGCAGAGTTTAGCTCTGACCTTATTTCTTTTTGATCCCAGATTGTTTCATGGGATTTTCTTAAGGTATGATCAGTCTTAGAAGAACTTTGATAACTTTGGAGAAAAGGTAGAATATCATTTTTCTGATCTGTAAGTAAATGGAAAAAATATTACGCCTTTATCCATACCAAAGACAGATCTCCTTAGGAAGGGCTTTCCCAGCTGTGTCATCTCTGCCTTTACCCCACTGTGTAAAAACAAGCAGAATTGAAAACATTTTAGTTGTTTTATTACAAAAGATCATTTTACACATGGAGTTCTCCATATTATGTAGGCTGGTTTGATGTTAATGTCTTCTGAAAGCAAGCCTGGTAATCTTAGTGATGAAGAAATCCACACAGAATTGTGGGTAGTAGGAAACAATCCCGAAGGCTTGCTCTAGATAACTGGAACAGTGAGATTGCAGATCTCTTCCGCAGAGGTGGCTTGGTTGAAGACACTGAGGGAAATGTTCATACATGTGGCTTTCTCCCTTCTTAGGGTTGGTCTCTGTCTTTTCTGCATTCCCACCATGTTAAAATAAAGTTATGGCGCTTAACCAAGAGTCCAGACGTTGAAATTTTCCAATGTTCTTTATTAATAACAAACCATGTCAAATCTCAGGGAATTCTCATACCCGGGCAGCTAGGCAGAGAGCTCATTCCAAGCTTCTTCACCCCATGCTCTCCTCTCCGTTCTTCTCCTCTTTTCGTTCTCTTCTCCATCATTCTTCTCCTCTCTTCTTCTTCTCCTAGTTCCGCTCCTACTCCTCCTCCACCTAGCTTCTTCTTCCTTCTTCTCTCCTGTCTGTCTGTCCCTTCTCCTATGCCCTTGACCTAGTTCTTTTTTATTCCAAATCCTCTCTGTCTCCACCCAGGCTTCCAATATACAAATCAATGGAGCCTAATCTTCATCTGCCCTAAGGCTAAGGAATGTCCTATTCTTGTGGAGAGCGGGATAGCCACTCCTTTGTTTACTGGTAGGCAGTGAATCCTTTACTTGCTTCAAGGACAGCTTACTGGAACATTATCCATAACTAAAATCTCCCACAACACCACCAAGACACAGAGGGAAGAATTCTCTGGCTTCAATTTTCAGAGACTTAAGTGTTACTGAAACAGAAGTGCTCTAAGGGTATTGCCATTTGTTCCTAGCTTATGGCTTCTCATCTCATGCACATTATTTTGCCACTTTTCATTCTAATTCTTCCCTGTCATCATATAGCAAAACAATCATTTGGTTTCTCTATGGGAAGATATGCACTGGTCACTCAGCTGACTATGTCTTTTGTGATGCACAGCATCTTCAAAATCTGCTGTCGCTTTATATTGCTACCCACGGGCAAGTGCTTACATTTTTTTCCCTTTTATACATTACAGAACATCTAGGGCTGTAAGCATTCTCAATAGAAAGAAGAGTGTAGGAGGTTCCAGGGTTTGATCTCAAGTCTCTTTAGAAACTGACAGCCAAGCTCTCCTAAAGGATAAATGTTTTTGTTTTGTTTTGTTTGAAGTGCTGGGAAGTGAATAATGAATCATGCTATAGGACCATCGTAAGGGAGTGTGAGTACCTCCTCTATCTCCATGCCTCACCCTGCCTCACGCCTTCTCCTTAGCTATTGCCACAGCTATGCACACGTCTTCTGTATCTATCAACACCAGAGATGTTAACTCTCAAATGTCCCTACTTTAACATGGCTCCAAGATGCCTAAAGAATTGGTTCTGCTCTTCACAGTGTGGACTCAGTCTCTTCTCCACTTTGATCTGCTGCCCTGTACCTGTACCTGTACCTGTACCTGCCCGGTATCTGCCCTGCACCACATACTCCGCCATGTTGGACTCCCTCCCAATCCCTGAATGCCTCTGGCTCCCTTAGGATTCCTTTTCTTTGCCTCTCATTATTTCACTGAGCCCTGAAAGCTCTGGCTCTTTCCTGGAGACCCTGTGCAGCTGTCAGTTCTCATCTGCTACAGCAACTCTTGCTGTGCCTGCAGCTACTGTGGTTGCTTTTATAGTTCTCTGTTCACCTCTGTCTGCTGGGACCACACTGGGGCGTTTTGTCTGGTTCATCTTTGCCACCGCTGATAGTCAGCTGTCTAGAAGAAGCTAGGATCTTGTTTTAGGATGATTAATTGAGTGATTAAAAAATTACAGACATTAGCATGTTTGCTGACTTCCTTGATAGTCTAGTTTGGTCACATATAATTAAAAAGAAACACTATTCTGATGTAATTACAGTCTTCTTGTCTCCATTTCTAAAACCACGAAATATACCTGAAGGAGATATTGCGGGGCATGCTGGGACTCTGAAGCTGTCTATCTGCTGGAAGAGATGATGCTGGTTTGGTTGGATGTCTCACCTGGAGCCTCTGCTTTCTGGTCACCCCAAGTTGTTTGTTTTTTTTTAAACATTCCTTTATCCACACATCTGTTGAGTAAAGAGATACACATTTGTTAGTCTCTGCTATGGCCAACCAGGCTCCCTTCGTGACGAATTAGAAATGTGGTGATTCTCTTCTTTGACACTTCCCTTTTCTCTAAGCAACATTCCCTCTCGCTGAGCGCATAATGGGAAGGAAGATCCAGCTTCTGCCAGCTCGTGTTAGACGAGTCAATACGGTGCTATCCCAGGCATGTGCCTTACTGCGTAAAGGGGAATGAGATTTGAGTTCCTTATATGTTTTGGATGTTATCCTGTATCAGAAGTTTTCTCTGGTTCTGTAGCTCATCTCTTTGTGGTTACCTAGTTTACTTTTTATTTCCTGTAGTATTGAGGTCTTGCCAGGAAATCCTTGTTCATTCTGCTGTCCTAGAGCACTTTCTAATTTTCCTTCTAGTGGTCTCATGGCTTCAAGTCTTACATTTGTTTAATTTTGATTTGAGTATTCTTTGAAGTGGTGAGAGTGGTATCCAATTCATTCTCCTTACATCAAGCCTTTGTTAGACTGGATGGGAACGTGGTTGCTGGCTAAGGCTCGAGGTCCCCTGAAGAGGTGACGGGGAAGATCTGATCCACCATCACAAGCTACTTCATCTCCTGTTAAAGAAACGATAGGTATTGGAATTTTATCAAACTTATTTGATGCATCCAGTGAGATGATATAGTTTTTGTCCTTCGCACCATTGGAGGCCATGTTATGCTCAGGGATTTTGCATGTTGAACCACTCATCCCTAGGAAGTCTCCTACTTGGTTGTGATGAATAGTCTTTTTAATGTGCTCCTAGATTCCATATACTGGTTGTTTGCTGAAGATTTTTTGTTTCGTTTTTTGAATTTCTGGTCACCAGGGTACTGGGACAGTGAAACTCTTCTAAAATGAATTTAGAAAAATTTCTCTTCAGATTTTGGAATGATTTAAGAAGAATTAGTGTTAATTCTTTAAATGTTAGCCAGAGCTCAACCCTGACGCTGAGCAGAACATAATTCTTAATCATAAAAACAATAGGGGCTGAAGTTACGACTCAACGGATGAGAGCACTGGTTGCTCTTCCAGGTTCAATGCCCAGCACCCACGTGGTGACTCTTGATCCAGGGAATCCACCGCCCTCTTCTGACCTCCGCAGGCACCGTACACACGTGATGCACAGACATTCATGTAGGCAAACATTTATACACATAATTAAAAACAAACAGGTTTTTAACGGGAAAATAGATTCTCCCCCTTTTTAAATAAGGCTTAAACTATATGAATAAATTCTCTTTTTCCTGAGCTCTTGATTTGGAAGAAATTATTGGGGTCTACTTTGCTGTATCCTCACTGTATGCAGCTAACACCTGGAAATGTGGAGTAAAATTGAACTCTGAAACTTTGAACAAAAAACATTATAGCACAAATAACAGAAAATCTTAATTTAGCTTTCAAAACTAGCATGGCTTTTTTTCTGTTAGCAGTGCAGTCTCAACACTAATGGCGTCTACCTGATCCCAGTCCACTTTTAGAGCATAAGTTATTTACAGAATTGTATTAATCATCAAGCTAGTTTTTAATTGTTTCAGTATTTCCCTAAGGTCCCTTTATTATAAAAATGGTTCCTGTTCATTTCAGAAACTCTGCAGAGAATTCTGTGAAGCAGGTTGTGAAAGGCAGCCGTGTTGCCAGCGTTTTCTTATTTCCTGCTCTGTGTATCATTCTTGCTCCTCAGAGATAAAGGCTTCTGACGGCTGTGTGTGCCGTAGCTGACTTAGCAGTGCTCCCTGCAGTCCCAGCACTTGTGAGATGGTCGCGGTTGAGCTGACTTGCACCCTGGCTTCAGGTGCTTCTCTGTGTAGTGGGAGGAGGTACAAGATGAAAGAGCTGTGTGGAAGGGATTGATGAGTCCTGTAAGGACTCTGGGTAAAGAAGACTCACCTCTCAGGCCACTGTGTCCTGGAGGGTAGACCAGGTTCACAGTGGCGAAGGCAAAAGACAGATGTTCTGACAGGAGACAGACACAGGCTTCTTCTCTTTTCTTCCTTATGTACAGCTGTGCAGAGGTACTGGGGTGGAGGGGTGGTATGAGCCTCCACAGTAAACCTTTGAAGACATTTGAACAGGACAGTGATGTAACATGAAGAAATGTGTCAGGAGTATTAAACACACACTCAAGTGCCAGTCATGGGCTTTCAGGTCATTTGGCCAGAAAGTTATAAGGTGTACTGGCCATAGAGTTGTCACTCAAATGGGACCTTAGGTGTTAGCAACCACTGTAGTCTATCCGGTCTGACAAAGCCTTGATTGTAAGGCATACTTTATTATACACACACCAGTGAGGGAGGAAAAAAAGCAAAACACTGCCATTTAATTTTGTTACTACCTGTTAGGAAATGTGTCCTGATTTCAAAGATCACAATAGTGAAGAAATGTGCATCATTAAATCAGTGGAATAAGATCATTACCTTGGCACAGAGAAGAGCTGAGAAATGCAAAAAAGAACTTGAGAAAATGAAAAGGAGAGGGATACAATCAAGGACGACTAGAGAGGCTGACCTTGAAAAGGAGAACAATTTATGTTTTCTCTGCGATGAGAAAGGAAATGAATAATGGCCAGGAGAAGTTTAGCAGTTTGGAAGCTGAAAGAGCTAGCAAGCTGGTAACATCGAAGGCAAGATCATCCACAGAAAGAGTGGCAGTGGTGGCTTTGAGGGCTTGAGACTTCAGAGCGAAAAGATTTCAGAGGAGTGAGGCACAAGAGAATTCCCATCAGGTGCCGTTCAGGCAAGAGTAGTAAGACAGTTTTTACTTAGGGGAAGAGAAGCAATTACAGGATTAGTTATTACAGAGAACACAACGAACAAATTTTGAAGAGATGGCAATTTATAGAAAGTTGACTGGAGAATTCAGAGTTTAAGGTCACAGAGGTAGTATCCAGAGCAATATGTTTGAATACGTGTTGCCTTCCTAAAGCACAGGTGGAATTCCATCTGTGTCCTTGAAAACCTCTCAGGCTCTCCACTGACTTCAGAAGATGGCCCTTCATTCTTAGAGGGCAGAGCAAGTCCATCCCAAGCTTGCTCTCTCTCTCCCTCTGAAGAGGTGCTGGATACTAGCTCTGTCTCCTCACATCATTCTACGAAGCCTGTGTTCTTAACACTCTGCTCTTCTCCGTGCCTAAGATTCCCATGGCCTCATCTGCCATCTCCCCTTTGCAGCCTCCTCTGCAGTCCTCAAAACCTACCACAGACTTCTCTGTGGCATCTTTCCAGACTCCTCACCGAACTGTCCAGGAATCCTGTGGCCTTTCACATGTACTTATGTATGTCCTTCTCAAGTAGACTCTGAGCTTCTTGAAGCCAGGAGCCAATTATTTTCTTTACCCACAGTCCCAAGGATATGTTAGGTAATTCATATCTACTTGGTGAATTTGGGGGGAATGGAGCAATTGGATGACATTTCAGAATTTAGTGTGTGTTCCAGGCACCTGGCTGTCATACTGAAGTTTGGTTCTGGTTACTGAGTCTGCTCCAGGTGAAGCTGTGTTGTTGCCTTGGCCTGACTGAAAGTTAGTTCGGGTAAACACAGAGGCCAAGAAAGGATGGACATGGAGCAGCAGTGAGCATGGTGGCTCGGGAGAATCTTGGAGTGAACACTAGCACCCCAGGATCATACAGGAGGAGGAGCTTACCTCCTGTAAGGAAACAGGTGGGAAACAGCAAGGAGCCATGTAGAACATGGTCAAAGGCAAGCATGCGAGCATACAGCTGTGAAGCGTGTGTTTTAGAAAAGAAGGTAGAGAAGCAGGACAGCAGCCTTACCCGGACTAAAGTGAAGGCGTGCTGTCTACTTGGAGACCTCGAGGGAGGCGAGGGTAGCAGGGGTCAGGCTGGGGCTCTTAGGAGGGGCCTCGAGGGCGCTTGTTCAATGAGTAGTCTTTCTGCTGGTGCTGATGGGAGTGGAGAGGGAACAGGGCTGGTTTTCGGGAAAGGGACACCCCTGAAGAAATGGTAGGTACTAGAATCTGATGAAAATCCAGGCTAAAGGCAGGAAAGTTCTCTTTTTTCTTTAAGCCCATAGATGTCAGAAAAAGTAGCACTAGTAATAAGCATTCGGTTCCCACCTACATTTTCATGAGTCTGATAAAGTAAGCCTCATGTTTTAAATACTGTTGAACCAAAATAATGTCTACTTCCTAACGTACAGAAATGAAATGTGTAAGTATCCCATTAAGCCCCTTCCTCAGCGTCTGTGATCTCAGCCTTGGGTGTAACCTCCTCTTTAGCCGTGTAAAGTGGCATACACACACAGGAATCTTCTAATTCCTGGCATTTTGCTTGTACATTATTCTGCAGATTGTTTTTCTCACTTAGGAATATGCTATAAACATCCATTTAGGTCATTGGACAGAGTGCTAACGTATTTTCTTCCTAGTTCTAAAATAGCTGTGTATAAATAAATATAGATGCCCCACAATTTGTTCTGCCATTTCCTCATTCATGGATAATTGGGTAATTTCCAGTTTTAACAACTAAAAAAAATATGACTAAAAAAGAAAAAGTTGTATTGATATCAGTCATGCTACCATTCAGTAGCTTGATACCTGTGGCTCTGTGGCTTTAATCAGTCAGGCATAGCAAAATAACGTGTAACATTTCCCTGCACGTAATGCATGTTGTCCAGACCTACTGCGGGGGTCGAGTCCAGCTGTGGTCCACACGGGGTTCCTAGGTCTCCACGAAGGAGGATAAACCATGAAGCTGTGACAAGTGAATGCAGCACTTCACTCTTCTATGGGACCCTTAGTTGGCACGCTTACGCGCTTTAGTGAGACACATAGAATACACTTTATGATGATTATGACACATGAGCATTTCTTTTAGAAGTTGGAAAAATTAAGAGAGAAAAATTAACAGTGTGCACATTGGGGAAAAATTACAAGACTCCCCTCAAGATAGAGTTGTCCTGACTGAAACAGCAAAACTGCTAACTTCTTATCTAACGGAATGCAGGTGTTCGGGCATACATCAATGCAAGAGTGTTCATCCCCTCCTAGCTGCAGGCCTCTAATCTTCAAGGTTAATTTTACTGGGTAGACTTAACACAATAGTCTATTAATGAATAGCTGAATTTTAGGTCTGTATACTTGCTACAATAAAGGGGGGCACATAGGTAGTGGCTACTATATTGAACACAGTAGAGACTGTTTCTGTCCTCCAGGATATCCTGTGCTGCACCAGAGTTACATCTTAAAGAAGGGAATTTTTAATAAGCACATTTAAAAGTAAAACGTGTCTTTGTTGGTTCTCCCTGCAGTTACTTCAATGAGAATCAATACCCAGATGAAGCAAAAAGAGAAGAGATTGCCAACGCTTGCAATGCGGTCATACAGAAGCCAGGTAAGGAGGCGAGCTCAGGGCAATGCTGTTACATTCGGTGGGCTGGACACTCGCCCTCCTAATGCAGGTCCTAGCCTAGTGTTCTCCAAATAGTCCTTCTGATGTTACTATGGCATGAATAAATGCTCACACATGATGACTCTCTATGAGATTTGAGGCTTTGATTTTTTTAAATTTTTTTAAATTATGGATTTGTTTTGCCAAAATTTAGCATAAATTTATCAATTCTGAAATAACCATAAAGTATGAAAGTTCAAGCAGGTTTTATTAAAAATTGTGTAAATCTGTTTTTCCCAAAGTTGCTATAAAATTGTATGATCTGTATTCCTTTGTGGGGAAGCTTTGGGGGGTTGGATTCTGTCTGCTTCCCACAGTGGAATAACTTCTGCCTAGCTAAGGGAAACATGACGGCTCCCTTTTGAAGTCTCCTGTGGGAGTCCACTGCCACTCTGGTACTTCCTACGAATCTTATTCCCTCGAACTTCAGAGACTTAGCACAGGCACACATCAGTTAAAATGACCACCAAGTTCCTACTTGGCCACTTGTTTTGATAGCCTAAAGACTGTGTGAATATCAGAGTTTTATACAGGGAAAGGGGATTTTTCTCCTTTATTTAGAAAGCCGACTTGTAGTGATATTTCCCTACATACTCAGCTCCACCCTCACATGAGAGGAGAGGAGTCTGTACCCTGTGTGCACAGGCCTACAGTCCCAGTGCAGGGAAAACACATACAGATTAAAGCTGAAAACAGGAGAGGAGGAGACAGTACAGATGGCTGTTTACTAGTTAGCATGGTGTCTCCATGAGAATTATCTGTGATGGCCAAGAAGACAATAAATCTAAAATCTAAACTGAGTGCTGCTGTGTGTCACAGACAGTTACAGTAGTGGATGGTCACATGGCCAACAGTCTCCAAAGCACCATGTATCTCATATCTACATAACATGTGTCTGAAGACACCAGGAAACTAAGAGAAATCACTTGCTGTCATCTAGGCACTTCCATAAAGAATAGCATCCCTTAATGATGCTAATCAAATGATGTCTCCAAGGTACTAACATGGAAACTCCGATTTGATCTGGTAACCAGTAAACAACTTTGTGGAATTTCTTAATATTGAGTATATCTTCCTGAGTTGAAGCTTCTCGCATTATTAGTTGTGGTTAGCTGTGTATTCATTTACGTGTTTGTTCATGCAGCAGTAATTTTAGTGTGTTCTTAGTACTAAGCAATGCTAAAAAAAGATGCCACCCTATCTGCTATTTTGGCACTAAATAAAATCAAGAGCAACTTTTAGCAGATAAATATTTCTTAAGAACATTTCACTCTTGGATCCAAGATTCAGATTATCTGAATTTTGTTGCATTCACAGGCAAAAAGCTGTCTGACCTGGAACGAGTTACCTCTCTGAAAGTATATAATTGGTTCGCTAATAGACGGAAGGAGATCAAGAGGAGAGCCAATATCGGTAATGTATCAGAGAGACTGCTTTCTCTCATGAGAAGTTTAGAAATGGGAGTGGCCAGTTTATGAACTACAGGTCTAAATGATCGTAACACTTATGTCTGACAAGAAACATCGTTGCTTCTCTTCGTTGCATTTTTAATAGCAAGGTCGGTGTTACCTGCACTGTTTTGTTCCTATTTTAATAATAAATAACTTTGTTATTTATAAAGCTGATTGTTCTTAATGTTCTAGAATATAGAATTAACCCCTGAGCAGTGGCTTACTCTTGTGGCTCATATTAAGGATTTCTGTAGGGTCTTGAGAGAGAATTGTGATGTTCCCAGCCTGCTGGTTACTGCTGCATCTGTGACTTAGACACAGAAATGTCTGGTCAGTAGCTGGAACGGAAGAGATCAGCAAACGAGAAGCCTGGCAAAAGTGACAATAAAGGGCATTTCAGAAATCTAACTTTGGATTTAGCCAGTTGACCGTGTGAACTTATTGCTCTACATTGTGTTGTGTACTGTACACAAAGTTTCCACTGGCCAACAATAACTTAATAAAGCTGGAGGATGGAAGACCATGTGAAAGCTCCCCAGGGGAAAATGTGCATTCAGCTGAAAAAAGAAGAAGATGCAGAGTTTTGTCCTATTCAATGCTGTAGCAAAAGTAAGAGATCTGAGTAGAAGAGATAGGAGTAATAGATTCATTTAAGCCTCTGAAGTTGTATTCCAGGGCTGAGGTAGCACAGTGGCAGAAAGGTCCTGGTTTTGATCTGTAGCTCCATAAGAAGTACAACTGCATTTCGTTTATGAATATACTTCTTATTCGCCATTCTAACTCTCAGATGCTTTGTGCAGCCCCACCAGGACAGCTGTTGGCTTAGTAAGTTCTATGAAGTACCCAGCAGTCCAGTTGGTAGTTGAATATGTGTATAGTAGCTGGGCCTCCATCCTGAGCTACACAGAATTGAATTCTTCCATTTACAGATTATTAGACGCAGATTAATTATGTTCTGATTACCTCACCATAAAAATCATGTTTCAGCCACTGTGATGAGGCAGCAGATAATTTAGGGATCTATTTGCTTTTTTCGAAGAAGCAGCAATCCTGGAGAGCCATGGGATAGACGTACAGAGTCCAGGAGGCCATTCCAACAGTGATGATGTGGATGGAAACGACTACTCCGAGCAGGTGGGCATCTGGGCTGAGGCTTCTGGTTACAGAGTGGTGGGGCAGTATGGCAGCTCAAGTTCGTGGGTGTGGTTGTCTGGGGAGGTGAGGGGAGCAGGCGGTGTCCCTCCACTCTGCTCATGTCCAGTCAGATTTTCATGGGGTTGGAAAGGAATGTGGTAAGATTCTATTGTCCTGTTAAATATGTGAGTAATCTCTATCCACCCCTATGGGTTTATTGTCACACAACAGGACACTTGGCAAGCACGCAATGGGGAGGAGGAGGAGGGAAGAAGTTCAGAGGGAGGCAGAGAAGCAGAGAAGGTAGAAGAAGAGAGGAGGATCTGACCCAAACAAGCAAGTTACACCACTTATACCACACACACTCAGTGTTTGAGAAGTACTTAGGGGCACGCGGGCAGCTGCAGCGGTGCCTACACATGGACCGTGCAGGGCACAACAGAAGGCCCGCCCACTCCGGCCCCATTACAGTGGGTACCCTCATGCCCAGGAGTGGTTGACCAGAGTCCCTCTGGTCATTGACATTCTCATCTTGTCATAACTGTGATACCTGCATGTCTTCTCATCTCACCCTGGTGTGCTCTGCGTTGCTTGGGAGAGTGTATTTAATCGTAGCCACTGCATGGAATAGTCAGTAACTGCAATGGGGGTAGTCTCCCCCCACACACAAACAGGTTGACAGATGTCATTAAATTTTTCTATAGGATCTCAGTTTCATTTCCATTTGGGGAATTCAGTGAACATACAGTCCCGTCCCTAGACTCTGGCAAGAGAGTGTTTGCTCTTTCTTCTGATGGCTTCCTTGTCTTAGTCCCCCGTGCTCTTCACTCTCGGCTTCTCATCGCCTCAGTGTACCCCAGCTCTCCAGAGGGTGTGTGATTCTGTGCAGGTTCCTTCTTAAATCCTAAAGGCTAACATCTACAAGTCAGAACGAAGCAGTAGCATCGTCCCATGTGTCCAGAAGATTATCTCCCCACAAAGAATCAGTTCTCCAAAGCACAGCTCTGCCCTGGCTAAGGAGAGTGCTCTGTTTCTTGTTGGAAACGTTCCTGTTGTATTTCAGTTGACCCACATAGATGGATCATTTCCATCTTTTTTTGTAGATGCCCTGAGGGCAACTCATCCTGTGCTTTCCCCCCAAGGGACTTACCTTTCCCAAAGCTCTTTGGCACAGAGTTCCCTGAAGATGTAACAGGTGAGAAACACACCTCTTACCTGTGATACCGCTTCCAGTGCCCGGCACACACCCTGCAAGGACGGTCTTCACGGCTTTATTCCTCGGTTGTCTGGGTTTGATTTGTTTTCAGACAGACTTTCACTGTGTGGCTCCATGCGGACTGGAACTTGCAGTCTCCTGCCTCAGCCTGGGAGTGCTGGGGTTACAGGCATGTGCCACTACGCCTGCCAGCAGCTATACTGTGTAATGTGTGGTGCTTAGATGGTAGAGAGCTTCACTTAGCTCTAAACAGGACACTGCACTTGTGACCTGCGTAACCGAGGACCCCTCCCGTTGTCTAAGGTGTGGGCACTGTACTTCTGCATCTCCTTTCCTCAGCAGTGACGCACCATGGGCTCCAGTAGCTACTCAGTAGCTTTGCGGATCTAAGAGTGCTCTAGTTTGGGCTCCGTGATTACTGTTGTATCTGTTGCAAACAGAAAAACCCAAATTACTGGTTTATTTTAATCACTTCAGGTTTAATCACCACTAGCAATTTTTGAAAGAATAAATTCTCAGTGGAAAAAAAAGGAACAAAACAAATCATTTTAGTCCTTTTTATTTGTTGAGTCATGAAAAGCTTTGGGAGTCTCTGGACCTATGTCCATTCAGTGTCTACTTAAATACAGTTCACCTCCACCATGAGATGCGTTTGGCCATTTCCTCCACAGATGCTCTGTCCCCAGCACGGCACCCCTGCATGCCTTTTTGTGAGCTTGAGAATTGTTACCAGCCAGCGAATAACATCCATTTCTTATTTCCACACATCTAGGATGACAGCACGAGCCACAGTGACCACCAGGACCCCATCTCCCTAGCTGTGGAGATGGCGGCCGTCAACCACACTATCTTGGCATTGGCCCAGCAGGGAGCCAGTGACATCAAGACAGAGGCCCTGGATGATGACTGATCAGGGAGGGTTAAACACAGTTATCTTAGTTTAGACGTAGCACCTTAGCAGACTTTCCTCGGTCCTTAACATGTGTTCTAACAGTATAACTTACAGTTTCTTGTATGTCAGGTAGCCGTTAGGGTCTTGTTCTGTGAAGATGGCATGGTGCCCTCAGCCTTTGCATATACTCTCTCAGTATTAAAATCCCAGTAATAACCAACCAACCAACTTCCCTCTCCCAGCCCCTGAGGCTAAAAAAAGAACTTGCTGCTCTGTCTTAGCATTCCAAGAAAGTGCTTCCAGGTATTTAGATAGCCCTCAGTTCTCACATATTAGGCTCTGTGTAAAATCTTGGGTACCTTTAGATTCACGTAACACTAGGCTGTACCCCGTTCCTGCCCCATGACTGGTAGGATGCAAGCTGAGGTAGTGGCACAGGACCGACAGACACCATCCGGGAAGTACCCGTGGAGCGCAAGGAACACTAGAGCCCCGCCTCAGCCTGAGAGTCGCTGACTCAGCTGCAATAAGCCGTGCCTCCTAGTCACAGCGTGGCTAGACTACACTTCTTTGGGTGCTGTGCTAAGAATGCCATTGGAATCCCGAGCTCAGATCTTGGTTAATGTTAACATGCCCGACATCCTTTCCTCTCACAAGCTGTGTGACTTAGTAGATAACATACTGCCTTCTGCCTTTGGGACCACGATTCTAAAAAAAAAAAAAAGACAAAAAACCAAGTTCTGAAAAGCAAAACCCAGCTTGAGAGCAGTAGGGAAAAGCATGAGCTGAAAGTCGGATGGATGCTGAGCCTGGTTCTCAGAGCCGCTATACATTCCACAGCGCGGTACCAGCACCTGCCTGGGAGAGTGCTGGAGATACCATGCAAGTTGCTTTGCCTCCTGTTGGTGCCCCTCCCTGCTACCAAAAAAGTCTTTAAGGATAGAGCTGAGGTCAAAAGTGAGAGAAAGAACAGGCTTTGTACCCATCACCTGAAGCCCACCCAGAGTTGCTAGGATCTGTTGGGACTTGCCGACTTGCCTAGCTAGGGGCAGAAGAAGCGGGGGACATTTACCACTTACATCGTGAGTGTGTGGGACACAGCAGGACGTGTCTGCTTTGTTCCTTTTACTCTGTCCTTGTGGAGGTGTGAAAGCTATATTGCTACAGGCAATTTATTTAATAATTGGAAGCCATATTGATAATGGATGGGGTAATATTTGTAGTTTAATCTACTTTAAGCGGCAGTAACTAATGGAATTTTTTTCCTTGATCACATATGTAGCACTTTTGTTACTTTTTAAAGATATTTATATTTGATAAATCTTTTTTTCATTTTGAGAACTCAAAATACCAAACAGTGAACTTGGGTTATAAAGTCACCTGCGACCACCTTGTCACCTAGTAGCAAAGTGATGAACTGTTCACGCAGCTCAGAAAATTACATCTGCTGGCCTTGTGTGCAAATGAGCTCCTGGCGACCTGATTAAATGACACACTGTCACTGTGGGTAAGGAGACACAGCCTTCAGTGTGTCGGCGCAATGTGTGTCTGACGAAGCCTGTGTGGAGGGCAGTGTGGAGTGGGCCATTAAGCAGGGCTTCTGTTTTTTGTCCATTACCTGACCAGTTTCTAAGATAGAAAGTAGGTGCCATCTCCTTACCTCCTCCTTCCCACCAAATGTGTTCAACTTAAAAACTGTTGAGAGAGGAGGGCACACTGACCCCCCTCATTTCCCCTTCTCGCTGGCCGGATGCTCAATATCCGCAGCGTTTAGCCGCTCTCACTGGGGCACGCTCTGTCTGGATTATCCCTGCAGGGGTCATCTTGGCTTCACGGATGTGAGGAGTCATCTTTGAGGGGCTGAGGATGCCACCCCACCTTTGTCTGTGACTTTGAAGAGCGCTAGGTAGGGCCTGGGCCTGCTCCTGTCCATGGATTTCAGGGGGAAATGTGTGCATTTTTCCCAACTCCAAGAACTGAAGTAAAATGGAGCCATCTTCTCTTACTGTATTACTTGAACCCACAAACTTAAGAGTAGCATTTCTTATTCTCAGGAACGAGCCCCCCACACCCACTTAGAACCTTTCATGGTTTAGTTGATTTTTTTAATTTCATTTGGATTGCATTATCTTCCTTTCCTTTTGTTTACTTAGAAGGAATATTCCTATTGTGTCTTTCCATTTTGGTCGAGTTTTGTCTGCTTATTCTCAGTTGGATCAGAAAGAACAGGAGGGGAAACCATATTTTTCTGACAAGCCACATCCATGATTTACCATGAGATTATTGCAATTGATAGCTTCTTTACGGTGCCGTTGCTCTTGGTGTCTGTTCTCCCTTGCCTTTTTAAAGGCACGGAGTCCAGTTGTTAAGACAGCTCAGCTTCCAAGGGACCTCTGACTGCAACAGAAGAGCAAGTACTCTGTTGTCTGAAGAGAGAAAACCGAGCCCTGGCTGGTGTATGCAGTGCCAGCTCTGTGCGGCAGTGTGGCCCTGGAAGAGTGTGGCTGCCAGGAGGCCGGCTCTGTGCCGAGCTAGGTCCGCCGTGAGTTCTTCAGCTGGAAAAGCTGCCGCACGCCCACAAGCCCGCAGCCTCACACAGAACCTGCGCTGTCTCACCCACAGTAGGAATTGGCTTCTTTGGGATCGAGATTCAAATCTACCGTCAGGTTGTTTTCTGGGATCACCAGTTTTGATTCTTCTTTGTATCCTGGTCCCTGAGCTCTTGGAATGGCCAGAGAGCTGCCACATGTATTTTCCTTCTTTTGGACAGCAAGGCTTTCCTTAAGCTTTTTCAGGTTGTATGTATGGTATTAAACCAGAAACCCTAAACATCCCCATGCTGAAAGGAAGAGAGCTGGGCTCTCAGACTCATCCCGTCTGCTCCTTGCTGGCCCTGGCCCTGCTTTCACCTCCTTCTGCACTTCTGTGCCCCAGAGATCTCTTCCAGAGGCTGTGCCTTCCTGACCAGCGAAGACTTCGAAAGGGGCAAGAAAGGGGAGCGGGCATTTGTGGAGTGTGCTGTCATCTTTTTCAAGTATTTTAATTGAATTACTGTTGCCAGATAAGGGAGAAGCTTCCCAGCTTCTAGTACCTTACATGGCACCCATCTTAAGGTATTCCTGCCTACCCTGAGACAATCACAGACAGCAGCAGAGCCAGCCGGGCAGGGCAGTACAGTGCTCTCCTGTGTGTGACTATGCAGTGCTGACATTCCCAGGAGACACTTGAGTTCACAGCAGCCAAGTTCGCGTTGACTACCCCATAAGGCAGGCTATAGGAAGAGGGGACCTGGGATGGGGAGACAGACAGCCGCTTGGTTCCTTTCACGCCAGCTCAGTAGGTGACCTTAGAAAGACACGGGTGAATTAGAAGCCCATTTGGACTACTGCCCTCCACTCCAGAGCTCCAGCTCCCAGGAGTTTTCAGCCATACCCACATTTTTAGGACGAGTTATCTGGATACAGTTTCACCTCACAGGGATAGTGCGTGGAGAGTTCTGATACAGTGGTCTCAGCTAAAATCCTCTGGGTTACCGGTCGTCGGGCACCAGCTAGAACAGACCTATTCCACCAGGCTGCTCCCTTCACTGTCTCCGAATGGCTCCTCTTTCATTTTGTTTCATCACTGTGTCTTTGTCTTGGGGTGACTTCACTGGACATTTTCTCTCGTCTGATCACAGGCTTGGTGGGCAGGGTTAGTCCACCTCTGAACACCAACCCTCCTTCCCGTGGTAGGCAGCCAAGCCTGTTACCTTTGTCTACACAGTGGGAACAATCCCCTTCCCACAGAGACTTCTCTAGCCTCTCCTGAAAGTGCCCCCTTCAAGCCCTTACTCTCCTGGGTCTCAAAAATGATTTGGTTAGAAGCAGCATTCCTGCCTAACTCAGCTCTGCCGCTAGGATATTTCCCCACAAGTCTCCCCAAGTTCTTAGGCAATAACTTCTCTTGTGGTTGGTGGTCTTGTGCTCAGTGGCTCTCTGCCTCCTGCGTGTGTTTCAGTTCCTGTCCGTCTGTGATCTCACCCTAAGCCAGGGTGGTGACAGATTTTTGTCATTCTGTTGCTGTGAGTGTTAGTCGTGTTTTACTACTGTATTTATTGAGGCTGTACTGAGACAAGCCAAATCCACTTATAGCTTTACTGAGCCGAATTTATTTAAGATTTCCAAGTGAAGGTTGGGCACATCAACCAGTTCTGATGTTCCTGTGTTTGAATGGGAGTTGCATGGGGATGCACTGGGGTAGGGATAGGAAGCACGCGTACACAGCACGCCTTTGTGTGTGTACTCTTCACTTTGCAAGTATGTTTACTCAGGACTGGGCCACCCAGTTGTCAGCCATACTGAATTTAGCAAACTGAGCTGTAACTCTGAAAACCCTTTACCATCTGTCTCCGATGTTACCCCTGTATCAGTGAGCGCCCAGACAGCAGTGGAAGGCTTGGTGGGGGGGCAGCCACAGATAGCCGTCCGCTTTCTAAGGCTGTCATCGTAGCATGTGGTCATACATAGTCTCCTTCATTACACGCCCCTTTTTCTAAGATGACCATCACTTAAAAAGAGTTCCTTGATGCACTAGAGATCTGACATACAGAGGCAGTAGAGAAGGCTTTGAGACCCCTTACATCATCAAAGACAGTGTTCTGGTTGCAAAAGCCCTCTCTTGCAGAGAATGTTCCAGAAGGCTTTTCAATCCCCTTTGCTTCTAAACTGAAAGGGAGACACTAGTGCTCATATACTGCATACAGGACTGATGACCGCTCAGAAATGAAGCTTCGTGCGTATCTGTCGACTGTTAAAAGCTGAAAGTTTGAAAATTGAGAGGTTTCTGTAGCTACTTCATTACATTATTCATATTCATTATTGGGAGGCAGACATAATAGAGGAAAACAGAAAAAAGTAGCTAGCAACCCGGGCCATCCAGACCCCACAACATTGGTTTTCTTCTTTAAGGAAGAGAGGTCGAGACTGAGGGCAGCGGGAGAAAGGCCCGCCACATCTCACCAACTTGGTGGTCGCCTCTGATCCCAGACGTAAATGTCTCCAAGCTGCTTTATCATTCTTGACATCCAGGCAGAACTACATCCAGTAGGTTCTGTTCGGGTGAGATAGGATAGCCTTCTTCCTTCTTCCGCTGGAGGAGTGCCCAGGCACATCTCACCCTTTCCCCGTAGCCCCTGCTAGGTAGCAGGGGACTTTGCTGCCATCCTTGGCTGAGAAGCCCCTTCTGTGCCCAGTCTTCAGGCTGCACAGCTCCGAGAACTCTTGCTGGGGAGCTCGATGCCCCATTTAGAACACCCAGGAGGCCAGCCCCCTGACTCCATGTCCGTTTTCTCTCTCTTTAAATAAGACTGGCTCCATACAGCCATAATTAACTCACAAATTCACGATGGTGTGCTGTGATCAAATGAAGGTTTGGCTGAATCTTTTTTCAAATTGTAACCATGGTAATTGAGGGGGAGGGCATAGAATGAATATATAAAAGTATAATGGCAATTGTTCTGAATGACTGAGTGTCCTCCTGACATGCAATTAGCTGTTTTAGCAGGATGTAGATTGGCATGGTCATAATTAAGAGGATTTCTGTCCTTTATGTGATCGAGAATAACAGAGTGCCCATCCTTGTTCCCTTTGAGCACTAATGCTCACAAGAACATTTCGAACAGCAGCTCGGTAAACCAAAATAATAACATGGGATTCATGTCCCACCCAAGTGAGAGAGGATTTGGCGCCATTTCAGGTCCAGAATGGAAGGCTTTGATTATTATTTGCATCTGACTTCTAAATTCTCTGAAACCTCTCCTATCCAGTTTCAACCTACTCTATCTTGGACAGAAACTAGTCAGCATCCCAAACCGGGCAGCCTCCGGCAGAGCCTCCCTGTCCCCGCTTCTCACATGTGGCAGCTAGAACACCTCCCCGGGCACACCGTAGCTGCTTCACTGGGCTTCCTGGCGTTTTCAGGCTTTTCCTTGGAGACTTATTTCCATTGCCACGACCATCGGAAAGTATTTGCCACACGGAAGTTTACAGAGTAGTGTTTTCTTTACAGGACCGTAAGCCCCAGAACAGACAACATGACAAGAACATGCACAAGTCAGCCTCACACAGGAGTGCCCGGACTCGGGCTCCAGGAGCGGCAGGATGTGTGTGCATCCCAGCTTGCTCACATCAGGCTTATTCGGCCGTTGCCAGCCTCCTAGTGCTATTCGGTGTCAGTACTGGGTTCCCGGCTCTTCTGAAGCCATGTTCTCTGTCCCCCACTTTATCTCTATGCACCCGTGCCTTTGGGCAGGCACCATGTAATCCTCATAGCCTGCGGTGTCCCCCTGACTAGGAACTTTCGGTCACTCACTGGCCCTTCTCCAGCTGATGCTTAGTTTGGACTTTTTGTTGTTTTTTTTCTAGTCATCCTTTGCAGGAGCCTTGATTCAATTAAAGGATCAGAAGTGTCCACAGGAATGCCAGCAACTACCAGTGCTAAGTGGCCTTTTCTAAGCTCTCTCCTGCCCGTGAGGCTCAAGACTCAGGTGAGGTTAGCTTGAGTCCGTGAGCCCTGTCCTTTCTCAGGCTGGACACTGGGATTGGTTAGTAGCCATGTGTGTCTTCACCCTTTCTATAGAATGCACCTCTCACCCAGAACACTCATCAGCCAAAATGCTGGTTCCAGCTCTGTCGTGTGGAAAGGCTGAGGTCAAGTACTTACCTTGAAAGGTCTAGAGAGCCCTCTTCCCTCAGCACACAGACACAGAGAGGTGACGGAAAGTCTATTCCTGTGGATGCTTCAGTTTGATTCCTCGAAAATACCTTCGGTGAAGAGTACAGCAGGTGTCTGCATCAGGTCCTGGAGGGATGGCCACTGCTGCTGCTTCTGTAGAAGTCACCTTACATCCCCTCCCCGTCTGCAGGTCAGCTTCGATGAGGGCAGTGGATTTATAATTCCCCTGTCTTAGTCTCCCAGCTGCTGAGTGGTTGCTGTCTCCCTTAGAGTTTCAGATCTGCCTTCTGGTTGGATTCTGAAAAGTCACTAGTCGAGCTACTTTCGGGTATGTGTGACTTGTACTGCCCAGCAGCAGAGCATTATGATTACCTGTAGCATTCAGGGGAACAGAACTGGCATGCAGCTGGAAGTCTCCAATGTTACCAGCTTGTGTGTCCCAGGGGGCCACTCTGATTAAAAACACCCTGCCCAGGGTACACATCCCTGTATTCCCAAGATACTCCCACCTCAAAACACAAAATCAGCTTGGTAGTGAAGGACAGTGTGGACAGTGTAGATGGTGCTTACCTCTGAATAGCTTTTTTTTTTTTTTTTTTAAGAAAATTAGCCCCAGAGTGTTTTCTTTTTTCTTTTTTTTTTTTTTTTTAAAGAATCTGAAGACGCTGGTATTTGAGGAATATGTCATCTTGTTCTGCTGAGGTCACTGGCGACCTGCTTGCTGTTCTCAGGCAACACTGGGTCACTCCGGGGCCACAGGCACCCCTGCTGTCTTCTCTGCAGCTGCACCCGCCTGGCTGTGCGGTGCTGGCTCCAGCCCTCCCTGCCCTCGGCCCGCCACGGAGCCTGCTCTTTTCAGTTCCTGCAGGCTCCTGGGGCCATGAGGCAGCCTGTGTGAGCTTCCTGGGTTTGTGCTGACCTCCCACGAGCCCTGCTGTCCCTCTACCAGAGTCAGGGAGGTAGCAGCATTGTGGAATCCAGGTTTCTGGTGTTCTGGTGTTAGTACCCCTGCCTTGGCCTTCGCGGGCTGCTCACCAACATTGACTGGCCTGTGTGTAGCAGTTACTTGAAGACATCCAAATTTAGGCTAAAAATAAGACCTTTTTAATATCCGAAATCCAGAATATGGAACAAGCTGCCTCGGGGTTCACGAGGAGGCTTAGTGAGTATTGGTCAGCGACACCAAAAAGGGAGCCTTCAAGCTGACCTGCTGTGCTCCTCTCCCCGCCTTTTCTAGCTTTTTTCCCCTCACAAAATTAGGTTCTCCTGAGAGTTGGCTGGGTCACTGTCCTCCTCTTCTGGTCTCTGTCACATGGGTCGCCTTAGAGCCCATGAGAATCAAAAGCACCCAAGGAACAAGGCAGATGGGGGCCAGTTTGGGGCTGCCACCTCGTTATACAAGCTGGCCAGTGAGGGCTTAACACCATCCTCCTCCTGCCCCAAGAGACCTTGGTTTGGAGAGAAAGAGTATGTGTGCCTTTCATTTTGGTATGATCAAGATTTCGCATCTCTGTTGGTGGCCAAAGGTGCCATGGAAATTGTGGAGTAAAACCAGTGCCTGTCTCTTACCCAGGGCTCCAAGACAGAGGCAGGTCCCAGGGACTTGGGCCTGAGGGTTTGTTGCTCCCTCTGGGACTTCCCAGCACTTCCAGGTCAAATCTCTCTAGTCTTGTTTTGTAGCTTCCCGATCTCAGAAACCCCTCCTGTTTTGCTTTACTGGAACTTAAGAGCCCAGCCTAAACCTGTGAGGCTTCTGACCACTCCATGGCTCGCTGAGGCCATTAGTCTAGAAAACCAAATGGCATTAGAGATGTATGAATGCAAGCAGCAGCCGCTCTGCTGATGCTTCCTGGGTCCTATCTCTAGGAGGGAGGTGCGCGCGCGCGCGTGTGTGTGTGTGTGTCGTATGTGTGTGTGTGTGTGTCGCATGTGCCCAGGGAGGTGAGCACTGCTGGCTGCTTTCAGAAAGCAATCCCTTTATCATTTGCCTTGGTGGCCACGTTGGCTGGGTTGAAATCTGTGAGGACCTCATCACATTTCTCTGAAAACAGGCACCAGAAAAACAAAACCAAAGTTCTCGGAGTGGGTGGAGCCTTTTCTTTCCAAGCACTGGTCATTCTGGCAAGCTTTCTCCTTCCTGCTCTTTGGTTCTACCACACCACCACTATGAAAGCTCTCTTTTCTCAGTGACCCCTAAACAGTGTGTCAGGGCAGCCTGCATGTCAACAGGTGCTTATCAGGGACCACAGAGGCCACACTAGCCCCTAAGCTACCACATACCTTCCCCGGCGCAGGGTAGGGCCTGCTAGAAGATGCCAGGAGTGCGGCCATTGCCTCCCTGGCAGCCTTTAGCCTTCTCTGGGCTCCCCGTTGGCTCAGCCTCCCTTCCATGACCATGGCTATGTTGGGTCTGCAGTACCTTCTAGGATAAAATTCTCATTTATGTTTAAGTGCCTAAGCAAGTTACAGACCTCTGGGACCTGCCCAAGAGTTGACCTGTGCCCTTGTCCTTCCCACCATGCACCTGGCCTCAGGGCCAGTGTTGTGCACCCCTACCCCCACCCAGTTTCCTTGCCATTCTGCAGGCAGAATGGTTACAAGGGCAAGCAAGGGGAGAGGGCTGGCTTTGTCACTGTTTCCTGTGTTCCCTCTGTTGATGTGATTGTGGTCTTGGCTCATAGGGGTTTGAAGCAGTCGACTCAGCTAGATCGCAGTGGCTCTTGAGTGAAGCAGGAGAGAGTCTCTGAGCAGAGTTCTGTCAGCTCTGAGAGGGCAGGGAGGGATCATGGCTGATAAACCTGTGTGTCCTTTTGCCACTGTGAGTACTGAAGCCCTGGCCACATCGACAACCCGGGAGCCGGGAGCCCAGGGTCACCGTCAGTAGGGTGTCGTAATCCAATGTGCAGTTTTTAAGATGAATGAGGCCGTGTTTCTTTTTGAAAATAACGTAAGTCTGACCTAGATCCAGAATTTATTTCCATGAGGGTATAGGACAGATTAGTGACTGTGGGCTCTGCTGGTGTGACACGGGTGGTGAGTGGGAAAGGAACAGTCCATATGCAGACACCTTGTTTTCATTAGGAACCCAGGATCTCTGTTCTGACGATGGAACAGGCATGGACAGCCTGACCAGTGAAGCTCTGCCTCACCTAGAGAAGGGAAAGCCGTGGGTGGCGGACAAACGGTGGTGAAGGTGGGGCTGTGTGGGCCTGAGAGCTGTCATGCCACAGCTTGCTACATAAGCAGTTCTCAACCTGTGGGTCGCAACCCCTTTGGGGGTCAAATGACCTTTTCACAAGAGTCATCTGAGACTGTGTGCATACTAGATGTTTATGATTCAGAACAGTAGCCAAATTACAGTTATGAAGTAGCAGTGAAAGTAATTTTATGATTGGGATCACCACAATGTGAGGAACTGCATTAAAGGGTCGCAGCGTTATGAATGCTGAGAACTGCTGCTCTAGGTGCAGCATTCATGGTCTGCCGAGCACCTGTCAGGCCCGGTGTAACGGAGGAATGTCACCCCAATGCATGATTGGAGGAGGACAGCTTTGAGTCAGAGCATCAAGAGGGCAGGGGTTCTGGCCCCTGACTGGACTTGAACATTCTATAAAGAGCAGGATGCTAAGGAGTGACAGCCACTCCTGTTGGAGCACAGCTTGTGTAGTTCACTGTGGGGCTGGGAACAAGCTGGCGTGGCCAGCTGGGAAGTGGAACGCAGGCTTACACGTTTGACCAGACACCAGGGACCAGATATCGTGAGGTTGCCTGCAGGTATTCAGCATGATGGCTGTGTAGGATCCTGCCAGATGAGTAGAGGAGGAGGCAGAGTCCCCTCTCGGCCTGGGCCATTGTGTGTCTTAGTCTCTGTGTTTCCCTCTGGTCTCTGTCCCCATCTCGTGTGCCATGTGTCCCTGAGGGTGAGTCACACCTGTGTCTGAGTCTGCTGTAAGGTGTTTGGTCTACCTCAAGGGGTCATCATGGCAAGCTCTGTCCACATGGAATGCCACACACACTGGAATGTATACCACCCAACCCCATAACCTCCTGACCCCATCTTTCCCCATAATCACCACAGACTCCTAGTGCAAATTGGATGCTGCTTTAAATGTGAAAAAAATTGTTCAAAAGCTATAAAATCTGAATGAAAGCTAAAGCTGAATTTATAAGCCTTGTTGCATATGAGCCAAAAGTGCAAAAAGCTCTATATAATGAACTAACCTGCCACTCGTATAAATATAAATATATATAAATATATTAAAATCAGACTGTTCTACAAAATTGTGTATTTGTATTTTTGTGTACGTACAATTTTCTGCTAAGCAGAAGGAGGGTGTAGTATAGGGCGCTGTGAGAAGAGATCTGCTTTAATCCCATTTCTTTGTTACTTATTTTTGTTAACATCAGATGCCTGTCTCCGTCTCTGTGTGTGACACTGTTTGGAAAGCTGCAGTATCCTTCTTCCTTAGGCCAGAGTCTGAGGGGGAAGCTGGGACTCGGAGAGATGCCATGGCCACCCAACAGAGGAAGGGAGCCCCTCAGGTGTCCTGAGATGCCCCCAAGGCCAGGCCAGGCCAGGCATGGTGTGCTGACTTGTCTCTGGGAAGCAAACTCCCCTTCTAGAAACTGGCTTCCCAGACAATGTTATTGGACACTCAGACCCAGGGAGCAGGAGCAAGGGGAGACTTCTATCCATTGCCCAGGTGGCTCTGCCTGGCGCAGTGCCCAGCACCCTGGCCATCTCTGGGCCATGTGTCCCTTCCAGGTAGCTGCTGCCTTTTCAGACGGGGTACCAGATGCCCTCCCCCCCCCCCTCCTTGGAGCTGTTATCAGACCTCCAATCCTTTACCTGGAGCATCTCAGAACCCACTTTGCCGGTGCTAAACAGGAGAGGGATTAGAGTGGCTGCCAGCAATGGCCAGAACCAACCTGCCGGAGGCCAAGACAAGCTTGGGTGCCCACCGATGCCCACACCCTCCCAACCCCCTCCTGGCCCCCTGGTGGAGCCTGCTCTAGGAAGAGTGATACTGCACCTTCCCAGTAGGACTCGGATTAAACAGTGTGTGATGACTGTAGCAAGAAGCACTTGTTTCTGGATGTAAATGGTCAAAGAAACAAGTGTTCTACTGTATTGATTAAATAGTTCCAATGAGTCCTGTTTCATTGTATCTCCTATTCTGGATTAGTGCCTTTTGGACAGTAGACTGTTCTGTAATTAAAATGTAGTATACTGCTTTTTTGTACAGTTTTGTTTTAATAAAACTTTTTTTTAATTTGTGTTTATTTTAGTATTGTACCTATTAGAGAATAAAATGTATAACTGAGCAAAGGGTGTCTGGGATTTCTTTGGATCCAGATATTGAACTGGGGGGGAGGGCGCAGTGTGCCTGAAGTGGGTACAGGTGTCTATTCTATGCACCCTCCCTTGTGTTTTTGTTTTGTTGTGCAGTTCTGGGGATCAAACCTGAGGCCTCTCACATTATGTGCAAGTGCCTGCCCCCAGCGCTGCCTTCCAAAGGAACTAGGGAGCTGGGAGATGACAGCACTAAAGCCTGCCACCACCTTCTGACCCTGCGCCCCAGGGTCGCCCTGAGGGATCTTTTAGGAGTTCCCAAGTCACTAACCACTGTAGCCTGGTAGGAGCTTAGACTGGCTGCATCCCCACCAACCACTTCCATTTGGAGGCGGGGACCCAGTAAGGCTCCACCCCCAGGATCACAGACCAGCTTTAGGTGCCATAGCTTCCTTTGGATATCTCTCCATTTCCTGGTGCAGCCAGCCCCATCCTGAGCCTCTTAAAGGAGCTGGCTCCAAAAGCTGCTCTGGAGCAGCAGAAACAGAAGGCAGCAGCTTTTGTTTTCACTGTCCCTCCCTCCTTAGAACTGTTATCCCTTCTTGGTATGCATAGGGCTCCAAACTCTGAAGCTGCCATCTGGAGTGACAGCTCAGGAAATCAGGACAGAAGCCTGAACAGGCCTGTCCCTGCCTCATGGGTCTGCATAGTTTGGTCCTAAACTATTTCGACTTAAGCCCCAGTCTCAAACCATGAGTCTCCTCAGCCTGGATGGCCAAGCATCTCCCTGGGATGTCCCCTCCTCTCTGCATCCAAGGTAGCTTCCTCAGCCTCTTAAGCCCCTTGTGACAGCTACGTTCCAGGCTCAGGACTGGTGCCCTCATTCCTTGAGTAACTCAGTAAGCAGAGAGTGCACCAAGTGTGACACCCACTAGAGCCCATGCCAGGACTTGGTACAGACTAGACATCTCCTGGAGCTGCCAGGTAACAGCAGTCTGAAAAACATGACCCCTACCCCCACCCCACCCCCTCTGCTGGATCAGCGCCATTCAGAATCCTGCCTCATCTCTCACAGGGCTGCTCCTGCTGCCACATTTCTGTCCATGCTTGGCAGGGCTTATCTCGGAGAATAACTCAGCCGCACCTGGGAATACAAACAAGTCCCACGCAGACAGAAGCTGCCAGTGGCCATTGGGCACCTCCTCTCAGGCCTCCAGGTGCCCTTGGCCCTACATTCCCGGGCTATTCTATTTATGAGAGAAGAGCAGAATGGTGCATTGGTGCAGGGAGAAAAACATGACCAAATCCTGTCTCCTGGAAATGGTGCTTTGCTGTGTCAGGGTGGCTGAGAATGGGGCTCCATTGGTGGCAAAGACGGCCTGGTCCCTTCCCTAGCACAAACCAGGAAGGTAGGCTTCCTGGCGGGCAGCCTAAAGTTAGGCTCCACAGTCCACAAGAACTTGATCCACCCCTGCCAGACAGGCATAGCCCTAATTTATCCCTCTTTCTAAAATACCTTGTTCCAGGGGATGTCTACCTCTGCAACAGTAGAAAGGCTTTTGTTCTGTAGTTGAGTCCATAGTGGGGCCTCTCTCAGGTCAAAGCAGATGGTGAAACCCCTGCCTGAGAGCAGGTAACCTACACACACACACACACCACCACCACCACCACCACCACCACTTGTTCTTAGGTAGCCCTGAGGCTCCGGTTAAGTGCCCCAGGAGTTCCTGTTGCTGATGTTGGAGACAGGCCAAGATGCCAATGGGGCCTTCCATGGTCTTTAGTCCACATCTATGGAACATAGAAGTTTTTTCCCTGGGCCTGCTGCCCTCTGAACTGATCTCCATTTTGAAAAGCACCTAGGAGTACCACCAAGGGACAGTGCAGTGAGCCAATAGTTTAGACTGACCTCAGACATAAGCAAGATATCATCTGGCTTTATTTAGAAGCTATTGGTCACTTGATGGAAAGGCATTTGTTGTACAAAATTACAGTAGTTTGGTTCGTAGTACAACATAAATCATCATCTTTACTGTTCATTACAGGGTCTTTGGATTTTTAATTCCCATTTAATATGCACCAAATCACTGTAATCCTGGAATCAACATCACTTCATGTGAACTCATATTTACACAATCCACACACCTGTGCCGTTCCCAACTCCCAACACCATAAGTGAGTCCATAACCTAACAGGAAGGCACCACAGACTTTAAGAGAAAGATGCTTTGGGTTGTGTCTGGGGCTGGAAGCACAGCCTACACACCGGCCCCAGGGAAGGCACTAGAGATGGCCCTATGGTCTCCAACTTGAGGTGTCCTGGGCCTCAAGGCACAAGAAGCTCCAAATCACCTACTTTGCAGCATGGGCAGCTTAGGCAGCCATGCCGATGCTACGTGAGCTACTCACCTGCTTTCTACATGGAGCCTCTAAGGCGTGAGATGTGCTGGGGAAGACAGTGGCGTGGAAACACCTTCTCTATATCTGCATCTCTTCAGGGACCGTGTCACCACACAGCCCAGAAGCCATGGCCCTCTGCCCCTTAGACCGGGCCCAACTTACACCCACCACCTGCCCTCTTCTACTGGACATTTAAGCGACCATGACCCCTATACATCATCACATTTCCATCTGCAAGTTAGTGTTAGTCTGCTCCAAAAGCAGTAAGTAAAGGCTCGAGAGAGCAGCCACCCTGCCTGGCGTCAGCTAGTGTGGCAGCCCTGGAAGAGCAGGGCTCACTCTGTCCAGGAGGGGACGTGCAGGTCACAGTGCAACACAGCGCAGCAAGCCCTGCAGGCCTTATGTTCTCTTCAGACACACCCAAAGTGCCAGCTTTCCTGAGGTCACCTCCCTGCCCTCACAAGCAGACAGACACACAGGGTCCTCTCAGCCACAGGGACAGCTCATAACAAACACCCACAAGGACAAATTCTAGCACACCTGCCAGCATGAGGCCCCAAACTTCACTCCCAGAAAACCCCACCCACACTGAGCACCAAGGTCCGTAGGAGCAACAGAGCTTTCTGTGAAAGCAGACTACCCTGGCAGAACAGCCCACAGCCAGGCCCAGCACCAACCGCCTGAGGCCACGGACAGAGCTGTCCTGGGCCAGGTGCTTTGGTCAGGCAGGCAGTTCACCTGAAGGGTATCCTGCAGGGCTCTGTGGAAATGGTACTTCTCAGAGGCAGGGGGAACTCTAAGGCAGCCTGGGAGTGGCAAGGGCTGGGGAATCTCAGGTCCAAGGAGCTGGGAAGAAAGTGGGGGCTGAAAGGAGAGAAGGTGGGCCAGAACAACAGACGACAGCCGGCCAAGCCAGACCGCTCAGGAACTCAGGACTCGAGCTGCTTCCGAGAGCTCCAGCTAACACGAAGTCAGTAGGCCCTTTCTCTCCTGTTGCAGACCACCCCAAGTGACAGACGGCAGTGTTCCTTCCCCCAGCCTAACACAACTGGCCTTACACCTACAGTGACTTCTCTCCCAAGCACCCACTGCATGGCCATCCCAGAGGAGGTACCCTGGGGCTCTGGCCTCCTTTAGGGAGTAACTGCACTGATACTGAGGAGGCAGACAGGACAAAACCTCCAACTGAAACACAAAAGAACTGCGCTGGCCACCAGAGCAAGCAAGGAAGCCAAGCAGAATTGGCAGTGCTAACCAGCAACACACACCTAGCAGATAGCCCTAAAATGCCAGCTGAAGAAGAGGAGTTAGCGAATTGGAGTCTGCCTCTAGCTGGAGCTCCAGACATCTGCGCTGTGCCAGAATGTGATGCAGGCAGGTCTCTCCCATCAGAAATCTGCCAACCCAGACCCCCTGGCAATGAGAGTGGAATGACTCTCAGCCCCAGGCTGGGGCTTCTGTGCAGGCACAGGGCGGAGTCTGCACCCCTGCCAGGGAAACTACCCAGCCTTCTGCTGCTCTAAGCCAGTCTCTGATCACGATCTAGGCAAGCAGATGGTGGTGAAGTTTATACTGGGCTAATCAGACAACACAGAATGTCCAGAGTGGTGCCAGCAATGCCAGCACAGAGGCCACAGGGCTGGGGGAGGCTGAGGTGTTCTGAGGAGCCACGTGGCAGGAGCCTGGGAGCCTGGTGCTACTTCCCTTAAGGGGCTTAAATCCTTACAGAACCAGTTCCTCAACAAAAGCTTGCTAAGTGTGATCCTTAAAAGTTTGAGGGCAAAAACTTGAAAACAAGCTGCCAAGAATACCTGGTGTAAATTCTGACATAGGACTTCCCTCCTCAGCTGGAGGGCAAGGCGGGGCCTGGGACAACAGGACACGGTGATGTTGACCTGTCCACTCAGCCTTCCACACACACTCTGGACTCAGGCAGTGCACAGCCTAGCAAGAAGGTGGCTGGTATGCCCTGGGATACGCCATGCTGCAGCACAGACCAAGATAGCAGTATGGAGGGCAGTTTCCCCTCACCACCTACCTGCCCAGCTGCTGGTCCCAAGTATAGTTGGGGTTTAGCAACTGTCACGGAGTGAAAACATTCTCCAGTTTGTTCCCTGAAATGTGGCAGAACCAAGCAAGGCATTGAGACTTGAGCTGTGTCAAGCCCAGGGTCTGCCTTCCCCAGTGACAGTAAGGCCATGGTGTGTCTGCGAATAAGCCACACGGGGTGGCTTCATTCAGCATCCACAATCCAAGAAAAGGCTTTATCCCCAGCCATCCAGAGGCCAGTAAGTGCAAGACGGGCCCTGGGCATGCTTGCTGGGACAGATGGTGATTGTGGTGCGCAGATTATTTCAGCTTTTGAAAAAATAAATTAAATAAATATAGTTCAAGCATCCTGTTAGGAAATGAGTGGCCGACGGAAAAGACTTTCTGGGTGTAAAGACACTGGGGCACCTGCAAAGATGCCTCCCAGAAACCCTGTATGCCACGCAGAAGGATGGGACATGGGTTAAGGGAGAGCTGAAGAAGCAACTGGTGCACTCGGGCGGGTCAGGGCGGTGCTGGTCCCCGGCAGAAGGGATTCCTGTGTGAGGGGCAGTCACTAGTTAGGAGCACTGTTTAAATTAAGACATTAGAGCAAAGTCAGCAGAGTAAGGAAAAGGAAGCCCAACAAACCTGGCTGGGACACCCCTCATTTCTAGCAGGCAGGGAGGAGCCAACCGGGCCACCCAGCTACCATCCCACAAGTCTCTGTACTCCTGGAACCTTCCACCCCCACCCCAAGGAGCACAGCTGATGGGCCTCTGCTCTCACTGAGTAGAATAAGAAATGCAGCTTCCAGATTCCCAGGGAGGATGGGGGACCAGGCTGTCCACCATCCCTGTGTCGTGCAAAAAGCATTCATGGCCCTGCTCCCATGAAGGGGTGTCCTCCAGGGAGGTACCAGGTCTCCCCCCTTCCCATCAGTGTCAATCAGGGGAGGTGCGATTCAGCTGGCCCACGACTTCCGGTTCTCAGGGTTCTTGTGGCTCCTGTCACCCTTGGCCAGTGCAGCAGTCAGGGAGGCCAAGTTGGTGGCAGAGCCAGAGATGGTAGCGCTCCTGCGGGCCTCTGGGGCTCCCTGAGGCTGGAGCCCCGCACTGCGCCTACGCCCAGTGGCTGGAGCTCTACGGACCCGGGCCGGCCTCACCAGCAGCCCGTAGCCAGGGTTGCACTTGAAATACTGCTTCCCGCCAATGGAGCCGTCATTCTTTCCTGCAGGGGAAGGAGGAAGCGTTATGGAAGGGCCTGTGTTCCACATACACCCACCTTCCTGTGTCCATCATGTTGCCTCCTCCATGCCACCACCCAACCCGGAAAACAGGTGGTTCAGTCAGTGCCACGGTTCAGCAGGTCCCAGTGAGCCCATGAGCCTGGAGTCCAGGGACAGATAGCCCTTGAGCCCTGTGGTCTCAAGTATGAGGTAACAGGCCTTACACAAAGACCTGCTGAGGCCAGGGCCAGGCCATTAAGGCAGAGCTGGCTCCTGCTCCTCGAGAGGCACCAGTTCTTTTCCTAAGAACGCGAACGTGAGCCTGGGAGGGCGAGTGGCCTGGCATGATGTTGGATCCAAGAGGAAGCTGGTAAAACGACCAAAGAGTATGCAGCAGTAGGTTGGCAGATGCCACCCTGGGGTGTCAAGATGCTTTATGAGTGACAATTTCCTCCGACAGATAAACAGGGAAGGGAATGCCGCAAGGAGACAGAATAGACAGGGCAGAACCCACCAGGACGCCATGGTGACCACGTGATCTTTTAGTGCGTCCTTCTGCCTGCCATCTCTGAGAAGTAGGCATGGCAGCAGAGTCAAGCCTTGCCTCTACTTCTCAGACATCTTTACACACTGAGTCCTTTCTGGTCGCTGCCATCACTCTCCTAAGTTACCTTCTCCCCAGCTCTGCCTCATCTGGTCAAGGGCCCAGGCTGCATGAAGGCCACAGCTCAGTCCAGGTGTGAGTATCCCCCAGCTTGGCCCCTCAGGGCACCTAGCATCTCTGTCTCAGGATCACAGTGCCCCTTCCCTGATATGCAGCTCTCCAGCCTTCCATCTCTGGGAGGAGCCCTTGCAGGCTGTCCTAATGTCACACACTACTGTCACCTGTCACTCCTCCCTAACGGTGCCCCCCCCCCAACCACCTGTCCTTGGCTGCAGCAACATCTTCCCCAACCCTGGCGACACCTACCACTACGTTAACCTCATCCCCTCCAGCCTGTACATCGGCCACCCCTCACAGTGGCCTTCCTGCTCCCATTGCCCCCCACGTATGTTCTGCAAGGGGTGATCTTTTCAAGCCAGGATCAACTCCCACCAGGCACCAGGTGCCCCTCGGGCCTCCTAGCCAGCCTTCCTGCCGGTCCTCAAATACAGCAAGCTGGGCCACACTCAGGAGCACTGGGACACAGCTCTGCCTGACCCTGGGGCGGCTCCCTTCTCAGCTCTGCCTCTGAGTCCTTTGTTTCTCTGAATAGCTTCTGGCTTCCTGACAGCCACTCTCCTCTGCCCCCTTGCACGTCTGTTTCCTTCATAGCACTTGTTCCTATCAGAATGTACTTATTCACTCAGCATTTTCCCCTCTGCACAGTTAAAAGTCAAGTGGGGGATGTTGCTTACCAGTGTATGTGAACCTAGCACAGCAATGCAAACAAAGCACGTGCTTAGCTAGTTCCTGTTGGTGAATTAAATTATTTGCTAATTCTCTTTAATTCTTGAGTTCAACTGCAGACACAGACTTCTTCCTGAATCCCCCTTTGCACTTTGGGAAAAGCAGATTTGATTTTTCTTTTTCCAGCCCGTGCTACAGTTGCCATCTTGAACCACTTCCAATTTGAGCTATTCTCTGCCAGATTATTTTTAAAGATGGTGACTTCACAGGAAGCACTCGGCTCAGGGACAGGGTGTCACTTTGGCCTGTGCCTGGAACCAGGGATGAATGGGCCTGTGAGGCCACAGCTTGGCTGAGAGACACAGACCTAGCTCTGGCCCTTACAGGAGCCCTCCTGGAGGCTTGAGTCCACTCTGACAAGCTGCTGGATCTGTCTGAGTGTCCAGACAGTGGCAGGGAACCTGGTCTCTTGGGGCAACCTGAGCAGTTGCTTCTGCAGGAACAGGTAGGCTGCACATCTCAGGAATGCCATGCCCCTGCCCTGTCCAGACTACACTCTCACCTCACCGATGCTCAGAACAAGTAACTCTCCTTGCTCCAAAAGGAAAAAGCTGCTCACACCTGACCATCTAGCGCTGAGATGGGGCTGCCACTCTGGGAACCATCTTGTTTCTTCACACGTTCAACACTGAGCAAGTGAGATGGGTCCCTGTGTCCACATGACTATTCCCAGCCAAGGGCACCATCATGCAGCAGAGCTCCTCAGCCACAAACAGGAAGGAGCTAAAATGGCACTGCCACACTAAGGGACCCTGGCCAGATGTTAGGAAAGAAGCTGGGCACAGTTTCCTTTCTACCCAACCCCAGATCATGGCCTTCTATAAACTCAGGGACAAAATGCAGATTAACTGTCACCTGTGGCTGGACACGGCAGAGCTGCCAATGGACAGGAGATTGCCCTGTGAAGTAACAAACGACAACACAGATTCCAGTGATGGTGAACAGTTCAAAACCATTGAGCTGCATGCTTCATGTGGCCCAGGTTGGAAAAGGGTAGCCAAGAAAACCATTTTGGCCTGTGCATGCAGCCAGGGATGAAAGGGCCTGGGGGCCACAGGCTGGTTGAGACACATAAGGGCTTAGTGCTGGGCTGAGCAGAGCCTACCACTAAAGGATGAAACACTGGACAAGGTCCAAAGATGTCTGACCAAGCACTTCTACAGGGCCTCCCCCCTCTGACACTTCTGAGCACTGTAGTCTGACACGAGACTCAGGAGCCTGCAACAGTCTCACCTCACCTTACCCAGAGCCATCACCCTCAGGGACAAAGTGCCCTGGAGTCTCAGGAGCCCTGAGTGCGGCCTGAGGTGGAGCTGCTGCTGTGACTTTACAGAGAACACCGGATGTGGTGGCACCCACCTGCAGCCCATGGTAGTGGCGAGGGCACAGCAGGGGGCTCATTGGGCCCAGTCGTTCCAAACCAGCCTGGGCCACACAGCTGGACATGGTCTCAGGAGAAAACGATTTGAAATCATTACCAAGTTTATGGCAGTTTTTGATGACTCCCTTCGGGCTCTGATGGTTCAGATGTCTGGTTTACGAAGGGTCAGGAAGCTCAAGCGTGTGACTGATGAGCACTGGGCACAGAGCACAACCCAGGTGCCCCTTCTGCCGACCACATTCAGCAGGGGCACCCACAGTCCACTCACCTGAAGGCAAGTCCAGCTCCACACCAATCCAAGTCCCCTCCTGGAAATCGGCTGGTCCAATGTACCTCACAATGCCTGTCTTGTTGGTGCCCACGACAACATATTCTCCCTCTCTGAGCCACTCAGGGACGTCGCTGGCCTCCTCAGAGTCGGATGTCACTTCCAGCCTCCCCAGGGCCTGTCCCCCCTCAGTGCTGGGCTCTTCTGAAGTCAGTGAGTCCTCCTCTGCTCCGGAGGGTGCTCCCCCCAGCATGCCTGTGAAGGACTTAAGCTCTGAGGTCCGCACTTTCCGGATTCTGAATGGGGATGTGGGTGCAGTAGATGTGGGTTCAGAGAGAAGGGGTGGTCTGGGAACCTCCAGCTCTGTGCTTTGAGTAGATGTGGCAGGTGGTGCCTGGGGTTTCTCCAGGGCAGGTGGATTGCTCTGTATGCAGGAGAGAAAAGCCAGCTCGGGCTCTGGGATGACCTGGCACAGGGCAGGGGGGGACACAGGTGTCTGGCTTCCAGGGCCTGTGGTGTCCAGGCCTAGGGTAAGCGTATCTGACAGGGTGGCAGTGGAGACACTGTGAGAGAAGTAGCCACTAGAAGCTTCGCTCAAGGGGCTAGGAGGTCCATCCTGCCCTTCTATGGGCTGAGTGACCACCGTGGTAGATGGAGGGGGAGACACTTTGACAGGTTTGTCGCAGATCTTTACTGCAGGAGTCACCATCTGTGTCACAGACTCCAAAGCCCCACCGGGCCCAGGGCTGCCTCGTTGAGCCTGCAGAAGGGCAGAAAGTATACTAAGAGCTGGAAAGGCCTCCCCACCCAATCAAAGCCCAGGGGCTAGTTCTACCAGCTCTGTGCTGAGCCTGGATAGGAGCTGTTTCTGGCTGTGGGCAGCACACACCTGAAACAAATATTGCCAGAGCTTGCCTTAGCTCTGCAGCCAAACGTCAGGTGAGCAGTGGCTCTACCCGTGTTCAGGAGCAGCTGAGCAAGGTGGCACACACCCAGATGTTCATCCCTGCACCTGGGGACGGGGTACGACCGAGGCAAGGCCCCTTGCTCCAGGCAGCAGGAAGCAGCACACACTAAGCCTCACTATGCCCAGCCAAGCTTCCCTGTTCCCATGGAAGCAGACGCCGATGCCCTCACCACCTCTGTTCTCACAGGGAGACTGAGACACACACTGAAGAGGGCAGAACATTTTCTCTGGCAAAATCTGAAGGATGACCTCACCAGAGGATCTGAAAGTGCTTTAGCAAGCAATGTAGGCACCAGGAGGCGCTGACCCCAGACGGTGCTGGGCGGGGTGTTCGGGCTGGGAGTCAGGGACAAGGAGGGACCCAGGCTGCCTGTAGCCTGGCTCTTTCTCTAGGAGCTTGCTTTTCTGGCTGCTGGTGTCACATCAGGGGCTGGGGGCCTCTGATCCTGGGACATGAGCCAGGAGTTGTCACTAAACAAGGACAGAGTCAGTGGCAATGGCCTTTTACATCGCTGAGCTACCAGACAGAAGCCGCAGACAAAGCATCATCTCATGATGTGCCCCTCCCCCGCCCCCCACTAGCCCAGTGTTTGGGAAGTAAGCGCAGGATGTTCCTTCAGATAACCAAAGCTCTCTGAGGGCACCCAGCTCTACCTCCCAATTCTGTATCCAGGGTACTGGGGAGGGAGGAGATAGGATGGGAACAAGGTGGAAGGCTGCTCAGAAAAAGAAAGATGCACCTCAATATTTATGCTACAGGAACGATCACTTTCCATTTGAAATACAGGATTTATTTGAACTGGGAAGCAGCTAAGATCTATAAGTCTCTTCCAGTTACTTGGCTTAACTCAGCAGTTTGATAAATCATACATTTTCCCGTGAATTGTCATTTACATTCCTGCTTCCAGAAGCCTCCGCTGCCTGCCAGGCACACTTTCTGGGGGGGAACTAACGGCACTTCTTGAGATTAAGCGCCCATTTTTGTGACGGGGCTCTGACTGAAAATTTACTCAATCCAGCAGATCAATAGCTGTCATCGCCATAAATATGCTGAAACATTAGGCAATCCTTCAATCATTTTTCTTATGCAACTTGGACATGTTATTTATTCTTTCCTACTCTAGTTAGCATGGCTGGGTGCAGGGGGAAATACACAGAGCTACAAAAGTGCCTGGACATGGCCTGCGGCTGTTAGAGGGTCCTCTCCACAATCACCCACCAGTGAGATCCAGTCACCCCGTTCTACCCGGGCCGCTTGGGCCACAAAGAAGCATGAAGGGGACAAGACAGCCTCAGGTGGGACAGTGTCCCACTGTCCCACCTGAGTCACTGGTGGGAGGGGTATCAGGAATTATAAACACAGTCATTTGCAGCGAAGCCCAGGGAAGCTGAAGGGCTTGTCCATGTGTCCCATGAAAGGGACAAGCCAGGGACAGGGACTGCACAGACCAAAGATGGCAGAAGGAAAGATGACACAGCCTCCTCCTGCTTCCATGTCAGCACCCTGCAAGCAGTCCCACTTGGCTGGAGTGGATTTGTCACTTGAAACCCAGCTGCTGCCTCTGGAATGTCCAAAGGCTGTGAGGCCACGAGGATGAGCAGCTGGAGCCGGGCACACAGGGCCTTGCCAGCGAGAGCCCTGCTCCTGGTCAAAGCTGCCTCCACACGACAACCGACTACGCTCCCCGGAAGCGGACACCGTGGGAATGCTAGGACACAGGAAGGCACTGCGGTGAAAGGGCCTTTTCCAGACGGGGCACTTCCTGAAGGATAAAGTTTCCTTCAATTCAGTGGGCCCTGTTTGCTGTTGTTTGAATAAATAAACTTTCTCTATGAAGATACGGCATCTCCCGAGAGACCGAAGGCATGGTGGGACAAGGGAGGTTTACTGAGGGAGACCATAAGAGAAGGTTTTCTTCCAGCTTAGCATTAGTCTTTTCACGCTGATATCATGAACCAGAATGAAATGTAAAACTGAGAATTAAGCAAACGCTCACAAGAAGGAGATGGTTCTGTTTATAGAAACCCCCTCTGCCTAGCAGTGGGCTATTAAAGCACAGACTACATTAGCAGTCAAGCACCAAAAACTTTAGCAATCATATGATTAGCAGGTTGAAAATAGCAGAGTGTAACAAGGAGCCTGTGCAGTTTGAAGAGAGTGACCTACATTGTAGTTAATTATCAAGGGGGAAAGGCAGGTGTGGATGAAAGGATCCTAGCTAGTGTCAGGACCACCGCTGCAAGTGGGGCAGCCCCAGTCTGGTGACTCACCTCCTCTGTCCTTGTTCCCCGGGCATCTGAGAAGGTAGGCTGCACCAGGATTCGGGGCACGGGCTGAGGAGACAAGTGCACGGGTGAGGGACCCAAAGGGCACAGGGGCACACAGAACACTGCCAAGAGCCACGAGGAGACCGTCATAGCTCTCAGGAACTCCAACACACTCCTGCCAATTAGGCTTGTGGGTTCCAGGGTTCTACATCACACAAGAGCAAGGAACCTGGAAAGGCTGGCCCCAGCCAGAGACAAGACACACATACATGTGCCATGCTCCTCTCTGTGGTCACGGACACATCGAGACTGGACTATGAGCACAAGTTTTTGCATGAAGTAACTGGGACAGGAGACAGGAGCTGGGAGACAACCTGAATCTCAGTGGCCAGGGAGCACTTGGAGCACACAGCGTATTACAGGACTGAGAAGGAAGGGAGCTTCTCTGGCTGGAGCACCAAGAGGACAGGGGGCATGGGCAGCCTTGGGCACCCAAGACTAACACAGCAAGGGAAAGAAAGAGAAGTCACTTGACTCCTGAGCAAAGCAAGCAGAAGACAGTCAAGAATCAAAAAGCCTTGCTGACAGTGTGATGCAGACTGACTGTAGCAACAGCTGAAGCTCAAGCAGACGCATCAGTAAGAGAGTTCCAGCACCAGAGAGAGCAGTGAGGCAGAAGAGCCCAAGGAGGGTGTGAAACATCACAGCAGACTTCCTGACTTACAGACACATGACTCAAGGAACATTAGAGGAACACTAAGAATCTGTGTAAGAAGTGAGGTCAAGCCGGGCAGTGATGGCACACACCTTTAATCCCAGCACTCCAGAGGCAGAGGTAGGTAGATATCTATGAGTTCGAGGCCAGTCTGGTCTACAGAAAGAGTTCCAAGATAGCCAGTTACAATAGAGAAACCCTGTCTCAAAAAATAAAAAACCAAAAAAGAAAAAAGAGGTGGAGGTGGAAGAGGAGGAGGAGGAGGAAGAAGAAGAAGAAGAAGAGAAGGAGAGGAGGAGGAGAGGAGGAAGTAGTAGTGGCAATGAGGGCAGAAGGAAGCAGGAACCAATTCATCTTCCGGTGGGTCCAACAGCAGTGGGACAGAGGCAGACCCAGTGTGACGGTTTCTAGAAGAAACCAGGAGCCCATTACTGCTTGCCAACTCTGGCCTCAGTTCTCACTGGCCCTTCTTCTCATTCAGCACTAGAAAGGGACACCTAGGCAGGGCAGGCTCAGCACAGGCTTCCCTTCCCCTGTCAGTTGGAGGGACTGAATGCTGGCCACAGCTCCACTACTGACTCTGTCACCATTCTGACCCAGAAAGGTTGAAGGATTTCCTAAAGGACCCCAGGGAAGAAAAGCCAGGGACTGTGGCCAGCTGCTCAGTGACCACATGTACCAAAGACAGCGGAAGTATGAATTGATCAAGTGTTCATCCAGTTCGCTCTGGTTCCCAGGATCCTAGGCCCTGAGAATCTCATGAAATTCTGATTGTCTAGACAGGGCCATCAGACCTACGTATGACTGCCCCCCATCCCGCCATTGCAAACAACATATGAACATTTTGGCTGCTTTTAGAAAGTAAGTCCTACCATAGACCCACTCTACTGAAAGCAATGGGGTAGCTCAGAAAAAGGTGTGAGGAGAAGGCAGAAAGGAGTAGGTGAAAAGACCAGGGCAGGCAGAGAATATACATTTCACCCTGAAACTTTGGGGGTAGAGGCCAGGGGGCTGGGCATGTGGGCTGAGAGATGGATAAGGGAAGGCATCCCGTAGCAGCAGGGCCACTGCCATGTAGCTCAAAGAGCCCAGACTGCCAGCCACCTCCTCCATGCCTTGACCACAAAAGGTTTTGGCCCTCAGCCACAGCTCTCCCCAGCGCCGGGTCTTCCTGACTGGACCCATGCTAGCTGAGACTCAGAAAATGGACTGGTCTTCTGTCTGCACCTGCCACTCCACCTCCAATCCAGGGGACCAAGTGTTCCCTCTGTTCTACCCACAGACCCAAAGTCCCCCATAAACAGGAAGGATTTCAGGGTATGTTCCTTAGTAAAGACAGTAATGGTTTCTTTCTCATGCTCAGACTGCAAACTGCATTCTTCAGTTAGGTCTGACTGAAATAGACGAGATCGGGGCGGGCGACTGCCCCACTGAAGTTAAAGCTGCCACAGTTAGAGAGTGACGGCGGAGAAGCCGAGCAGGGCAGAATGGTGGCCGGCCAGCATGGACCTTTGCAGACATGACACCTCACAGTGCACGTGCACACTCCTCTAATGACTCAGCTATTGTAAATGCCAGGGGCTCCCTATCAGAACAGCTGCAGAAATTAACAGAGGGCTAGACAGCCCAAGTCCTGCTTCAACATGAACCCCTCTCCCAGACTCACCAGTTCTGTGTCCATGTGCACTTCCTCATGAGGGAGTGGTGATCTGGCTTGGGGGGGATGTGTAAGCAAGTAACTAAAGTGAAGAGTGTGAAAGGGATACCAGGGTGGGGGTTCTGAGGCACAGGGGACTCAGAGAAGGGATGGTCCAGATGGTCCAGAGAGGCTATGTGGGGCCAGCCTGAGCAGCATGGCAGGCAGCAGGGAAGGGATTGTATGCAAGGCACCACCTATTCCTATCTCTACCCCAGAAAAGGCTACTCCTGGGCCCTGAGCAGCTGGAGAGGAAGAGGGCCAGTGTTGTGAGAAGTCTTGAGTCCTTGGACTGCACAGGCCACAAACCACTCCTGCTGCCTCTGAAAGCAGCCCCATGAGGAGGATGCTTCAAGAGACTAATCAGAAAGAAAAGACAGTAGATGTGAGAAGATCAATTAGGACATGATTTCAGGAGTTCTATGGAGAGCTCCTAAGGGCCTAACCTAGACAGGGAGAAAGAGGAAATGGAAATGAGTGCTCAGGTGCCGGAGGGAGATGCATTCGTGGAGGTGGAGAAGTTAGAGACAACACCCAGGCTGAGAGGAGTTGGACGACAGGGTACCCCACAAACTGCATCTGCATGTATGGGCTTCGGGGCACCCCCATGCTTAACGATGGCCTGTGATAAATTCAGCCGTCACTGTAAGGACATCAGATACATCCACACACTACACGGACCTTATGTGAGCCACTGCTTCACATACAGTAGCTCCGCCCTCCAAGCTCAACCGTTTGCATTTTAATGCTCTTTTCATATCCCTGCACAGACATCGCCTCTATTTCAGGAGCTCAAAACATTTCAGAACCAAAGTTCATTAATCCTTATGACACATCTGGTAACTATTAATAAAAATGACTGCAAAGTATTTCATAACCATAAATATTTAGAAGTCCCACGAGAAGGGTGAATCTAATTATCTGTTTCCCACTCCAGAACCAGGGCTAGGGAGCACAGCCTAGTGCCAAAAACATTGTGGCTGGATTGAGTCGGTGATGCATAGGGGCCTTCATAAGGTCCGTTGAGGTCTGCTGACCCGACACCATGTTCAGCCACAACAGCCTGGGAGTGTATCAGGGACATGGTGCCAGTCATTTCTGAGATCACAGCTCATTTTGCCGTGTTAGCCCTGAATGGATGCCCATTCCCTTCCCTATGCCACAGACACACACATTTGGCAGCACCTGCAGGGACCCTGTAGTTTCTATGTTTCTGTCTGTGGAGCTCAGAAGGAACATCTTGCCCTCCACTCTTAGATAAGCAATGAATTTGCTGTCTTTGTGTCTTCTAAATTATTGAACACATACATCAGATACTTAACAAAAGCAGAGAATGAAGCATGGTGGGAAAAGACAGATCCTCATAAACTTTAGCATAAGGCCAGGTAAGGGGGGAAGAAAGACTGGCCAAAGGGAAAAATTAGTCACTTTAAACTTACCCAATGTTGAATTTCCAGATACATTTTTCTTATTTATAAAACTTTCCTAACATTTGCTTACTATCCTCAGTTTGATCAGAATGGTTCCATAAATACAATACTCAACTTTTACTTAAATAAATATTAATCAACGGCTTAAGTCCAAGTAGGGGGAATTAGTTTTATAAGAGTTGTAAATTTTATTTTTTTGCTACAAATAATCAGAAGCCAACATCTCACCTTCCTGATGACATGAGGAAAATATAAGCAACAAAGTCTAGACGTGGGGCATTAAAAACATCTAGTTTTTTAAAAAAAATTCTGATAAAAGTAGTGCCTGGTGGAAAGATCAGACGCATACACTACTGAAGACCAAGCCTCAGCCATATGCTCATCAATGGAGCCTGCAGGACAGGGAGACAGTGAGGGCTGGGGCATGCTCAGGGAAGGCTCTGGCCTGGCCCAGGGGCATCTGGAGCCATGGTGGTGCTGATACCCAAAGTCCCTGGAGTCTGCTACATCCAGGCTACCACAGCGATCTTTTGCTTCACACTCTGTGTGTCAGCCATGATGGGGCCAGCATTCTACCCATCTGGTGACTCTATTTCAAATGGAGAAATGGATGTTCTAACAAACACGACAGTGCCCTTGGATTAACTGTCACCAGCACAAGGTATACATATTAAGGTGGTGATCCAACTACATGTAAGAAGGAGTGCACTGATCACTGCAGGTCTTCGTCAAAGGCACTGTTACCTTATTTGCCACATGGCTCTGTCAATCACAGGATCCTCACAGGATCCAAGTGTAAATCACAGAAGGTGACTTAAGATTTCTAACAAACTAATAATCTTCATGTGGGCTTTATGTATACTTGAATAGTCTTCCACTTCCTTCTGGAGTCTGTCTTGCAGACTCAGCTAGGAGTAGGGGGCAATCCAACATATGGCCTTGACTTTCCAACTCCCTATTCTGAAGCAGCCCACAATCCCCCTGCCTGTGGTCATCTTTTAAAACAAGAATGAGCAGGACAGGGAAATATGGGTCAGAGAGGCTCTTTTCTTTCCAGAGTTTGCCTGATTCCTTCAAATACTTTCTGAATCAGATTGTATGAACCCTATTGCTGGGTTATTGTTAATCAAACTCAGCTGAAATCTTTTCACCTCTTCATGCTGTGCACTAAATCTCAGCCTAAAGCCCAATGGAGAGCTGAGCCTCCCTGGGACTCGAGTTTCCTTAACAAGGTGGCACTATCTGACAGTGGCCTGCTGCGTCTGAGGCTACACTGAAGTGGAAGCTAAAGCCCCTGCAGCCAACACAGCCACACTACCCAAAGGGGCAGAAAGGGAAGGTGGCCAGAAGGGAGCTGCATTTGTGCTGCAGAAAGTCAATCTGACATTAACCCTTTCGTTCCCTAATCAATGCTGCCACTTGGAGTCTTGAGCTTTGAAGCACACCAACAGCCTCATGGGAACAGAGACTTCCATATACGTGAAGAAAGCTATCATGGCAAATTAATTCAATCTGACTAATTAGAGAGCAGGAAGTCCTTTCAATTACTGTATGTGCTGTCTGAGAAACACACTTGAACACGGGTGCGGGTTTCATTAATTGTAGTTCATTATTTTCTAGATTCGTTACTAACTGTGCCTCAGAAGGTCAAAGACAGCAATTTTGTCAGCTGCCACCTCTTTCCGTGCAATGTCTTTGCATTTCTGGAACTCAGACAGAAATTGATTACAGCCAGACTGCTCTCCATGAAAATGAGAAGCCCCTGTCTCTGTGAATACACTCACACAAAGAAGACTGCACACAACTTACAAGTTGTGAGAATCTTGTTTGTAAAAAGGAACTATGAACTTCCATCACACAAGAAAAGATCACAAGCTGACAGTCCTGAACCGCAAGGCCAGGAGCCAGAGGCATCTGGACCTCACTCTACAGTCGGAGTGGTGACCAGACATCTCCCCAGCAGTGCCCAAGCCCTGCACAAGAGACGGAACAGAACACTCCTGTCAGCAAATGCCAAGGACACTGAGGAAAAGGATTCTGGCAGCACTCATTCTCTCATTACAAGCCTGTCTCTACCAACTGATCCACTCTGCTGGCGGAACAATGGAAATGTGAGGAGACTCGGGGCCTCTTCTGCCCTCGGACCTCACCTGCGTTAGCATAACTTCTCAGAAGCACTGTTTTAAAACCCAGGAAAGACAGGGTCTGTGGTTCTGTTTGAGAGAGCACCGGCTGTCTGTGATCATTGTGCTCTCACGGTTATCATTACTCTGTCTTAACGCCAATCCCTTTCCTGTGACAGCACTTCAGTGAAATCACCCTTGTTGTTCTTCTCCTGTGCTGTCGGTACCACCACAGGGCACCAACAGTCAGCTATGGGTCAAGAAACTAGCTCCTCAATCCTGCCTCATAGAGCATCCCAATTTACTCCAAAATAAGTCACCTTGTGCTGCTGTTCCCAGCAGTCTCTTTCTCGGTTGCTGGCTGCAGAGAGAACCTGCAGTGATGGTACTGTCTCAAAGAAAGTGTTATGCCTTCAAACCAAAACGTGGCCATCATCAAGGAGGCCATCCACTCCTCTCCTCCTAGGGAAGGGAGCGAAAGATGTGTTCTGATGACAAAAGGCCTGTGTCCCTGAACATAGTATCCACGTTTGAGTCTGGCTCCGTTCCTCTTCACACAGCAAGCCTTAAGTAGTGTTGCTCTCTCTGCTGTCTCTAAGTCCCAGCAACATTACCAGCAGTACCACGCCTCCTACACTGCAGAGCTGGTTCAGACCCTCCTAGGCATGTTCACTGATGGGCTCTTTCTAGTTCATCCTGGGAGACATTCTAAACATCTCAACATCAGACTGTTTACTTAAGGAACGTCTGTATAGACATTGGCAACAAAGGAAACCTCCTCAGGGTGCTCACGCCTAGCTAAATTGTTGCCAACATCAGATCCCTACATAGAGCGACGGTGGAGCCAAGCAGCAAGCAGGGTCATCGAGCATCGGTCATGGAGTTCACTTTGCAGGATTGGTGATCCAGGGCAGGCAACAGGAGTGCATTCCCCTTAGCTCCCTAATACCCCTAAGTCCTCCTTATAAAGAGGGAGGGGAAGGTGGCAGCTACTGATTTGGAGCTGGTGATTTGATTTGCCAGCCTGGTGGTTGGTGACCAAAGAGAAGCTCCTTTAGATGTCAGGGCTCTGTCTTGGGCCTCAAACAGTCAAATGCTGTGTGATTCAATGCTGACTCAATGCTGACACCCTATAACTACTAAGATATGCGGATGATAGCTAAAATGTAAGCATTAAAAAAGAAAATACTGAAAAAGAGTCCTGGAAATTTAAAGCGCATCTTAAGAAGTGAAGCTTGAAGTTCCCCATTTAAGTGTTTCTGTGTATCAATTAGTTCACATAATAATAAAGGGAAGGACTACACTGACAAGAAACAGAACAACAACAAAAATCCAACTGTGGGCTAAGCCCAGGTAGTGGCTGTGCTGGCTTGTTAGTTTATGTCAACTTGACACAAGCTAGAGCCATCAGAAAGGAAGGAGCCTCAGTTCAAAAAATGTTCCCATTAATCTATCTGTAAGCAAACATATGGGGCATTTTCTTTAATATGGGAGGGTCCAGACCATTGTGGGTGGTACCACCCCTGGGCTGGGGGCTTGGGTTCTATAAGAAAGCAGGCTGAGCAAGCCATGTGGAGCAAGCCCATTAGCAGCACTCCTCCATGGCCTCTGCATCAGCTCATGTTCTCTAGGTTCCTGCTCCACTTAAGTTTCTGCCCTGACTTCCTTCAGTGATGGACTGTGGTGTATAAGCCAAATAAACCCTTTCCTCCCCAACTTGCTTTATGGTCACGGTGTTTCATCACAGCAACAGAAACCGTAACTAAGACAGTGGTACTCTAGTACAGGTGCATCATTTAAATGAGAGGAGCCAGTTTCATTCACCACTGTCAAGTTCAAGAAATTACCATCCTACTCACCCCCCTGTGAAGATAGTGTCACAGGCAGCGGGGCAGACTAAGAACTAAGACTGGAGGAGGCCTTCAAGAATATCAACCTCTCTTGCCCTGGCTTCATCCAGCAGAACAGAGAAAGTCAGAGGCCAAGGCTGCAAAAAAGATGAGACCCCGTTTTTGGAGAACCCACATGGAATTATTTTTTAAGTCAAAACCTCAACCACCAGGTACACACTCAGGTTTTCCAGAGAGTGAAGTAATGAAGTGCAGGAAGCCATACAGAAGTCTGGTGCTCTGGCCAGTCTCCTTCCACCGGCACTGAAGCCCACTTCCAGGGAGGCACACCCAGGAGGGGGCAGCACAAAGCACATTTCAGGTGACCCAAGTTGAGAGAAAACTCATGTTGACACTGTCGCTTCCAATTATAATTTACATCCACGGAGCTTCAGCAGACAGGGAAAGTGAGAGGCTGAGGCGGTGGCTTGGGGGTTGGAGGAGAAAGGAGGGTGCATGCTGGGTAACTGAATGCCAGTGGAAAACCCAGGGCTTTAGGAGTTTTAGTGGCACATCCATCCACCTAGGAGAGAAGGTTCACAAATGTTTTGACCCTTCAAGTCCCCACTCAGTTGTGCCTGTCTCACCTTTAACCTATCCACACAAATGACAGGGGTCAACACAGGGCCACATCTCCATCTGCATACAAGTAGACAGTGAGCCAACTCTGTATCTCTGACTTAAGAGACTGATTCAGGGCAGTGAGCTCTGCCCACCAGAGTCAGACTCCAGAGGGAGACAGTCAACAAATGGAAACATAGCAATTCTCAGGAAAAAGACATGTGTATGAGGTGGGGATGCTGTTTTTCTTTGGCTCATAGAGAAGGCCACTGTGAACTTAGCTGTGCTTCCACAGAGTGACCTTCAGGACAGCATGGCTCTATACCAATGCAGGAGAGACCAAGGCCCACCAGCATGGAAGGAAAAGCAGGTACCAGTTCTGAATGGAATGTGCTCTGTGTGTTTATAAGATAAAACGGTAGTGGAGTGTCTCAGAATGACACGGAGTGGGGAGGAGAGCACACAGATAACAGCAGGGCATGTGATCCTGGAGGGTACTGTAAGTCAGTAAGAATGCAGATTTGGTTTCATTTCCAGAAGGTTTGAAACCACGGGCTAATGTAAGGTCCAGCCGCTTATTATGAACAGTTAAAGCATGGAATGAAGTGAGCTACCGAGGGGGAGAAACTGGTTGAAGGTGAATAAATACAGAGGGCCATGAAGGTTCCTGGACACTCGGCCCAGGAGAGGCCATCAAGATGGACACGCTGTTGGGGACAGCAAGGCCGATAGTCTCACGCAGATGAGGACACAGACGGCAACCTTGAGGACCCTTGAGGACATGGGGACACCTTCCCCAGAGGGGTTCTCACAAATCACAGCTAATGCTTTAGCTACTCCACTAGGCACTGTCACCATGCACAATGTTAATTTATATCTTCATACGTTTATGAAGCATTTGTACAAGGTCAGTCGTGGCACCTTTGCTCATGTGTACTCAGAAAATACGTACACTGAAGTGACAGAAACTGCTCAGAAAACTCCCAAATCTTCAGGACAACATCCACTCAGCTTGGTAGGGCAGACTGTCTTCCTGCTCTCGTCAGGGGCTTTGTCTCTAACAGGCTGCTGTTCCCCTCCTAGCCAGAGCTCATGGCTGAGCGCAGGAACAATGTGAGCGGAAGTGAGCTCTCCCGTGCAGCCAGTGCTTTGACTTGTTCCGCTAAGAACTGAAAATAGCTGAGCAAAAGCCACTCATCTTCAACATGACTCCCATTTGCTTCCATCTAGACAACATGCATTCAAGACCTACGGAGAAACCATGTTCATCAAACTTGAGGTGAAGTCACCGTGTGCTTATGAGTGCAGGTGAAAAGGTAGTTGTTCCCCGGTAGGCTCTGGGTCACCAGGACAGGCTGGGGAAGTGCAATTTTCTAAAAGCTACTTTAATAATTCAGACAGACCCCCAAATCATACTTTATGAAACAATGACAAGTTTAAAACAGCATAGTGTGCACAGTGACAAACCTCTCGGACCATAAGCTTTGCCTGCCTGAGCCCTCCATTCACAGATGCATCTCAGTAATTGTCATGTGACCCTTGACCTGCCTACCTAAGTGCTATCTAAACACTTTCAAAATTCCTGTGTTTCATTTTGCCATCTGCTGCCATGTGCGGATGTGCAAGCTTGTGTCACACTGGGCAGGAAGCTCTCTCCACACAGAACAGCTCATTGATACCAACACCATCTCTCCTGAAGTCGCCTTCACACGAGCCTTTATAAACCGCTTTGCCTCTGACAGCTACTGACCTACATTCCTGCCACTCGGACATTTGAAATATGGAGGAGCTGTTGTCAAAAAAAACCCATTTCAACAACTGCACCTGCACAGTTTGTGTTTCTGAATGAATATAAATAAATCCTCATTTATCACTTTCAGCTGAGCTAATGCCTACATGGCTAGAGAGCATCTCCAAGTGGGTTCCTTTCACCACTGCATAAAAGCAGCTTCCTGGTTGTTTGGGAAACCCTGGAACATTTTCTCTAGCACTTACTCCATTGCCAGGCAAAGTATTTAAAAAGGAAAGAAGATAAGTGACCACTCTGAGTCAAAGAACTGACTGTCCACTAAGGAGGATGGGAGGGGGGAGCCATGATTCGAGATTGTTGTTTGAAAAGAAAAATGAAATCAAGAATTAAAAATAGAATTACATTTTCTACTTGGCAACACAAACAACACTAAGTGCACCTTCATAAATTTGACTATTGTTGCACTAAGTGATATCACCATGAATCATATTAGTAGCAGACTTGGCATTTTGTTTTAGAGCAGAAAGGATGGAGTGTCAATATGTTCAAACAGCTCTATTATCTGAAGAGAGGGAGGAGACATTATCACAGGCTTTAGTAGTTTAGAAGCCGGCTCTAATGCCCTCACTGGCCTCCTCCTCCAGCTGCGGAACAGCAGCACAGCGCCAGTGGCACATCAGGGAAACGCTCGCTGCAGCTGTCTTACCTGGTGTGCAAGGGGAGACGACTGCCTGCCCCTTCTGTCATCACGGACAGGGAAGAGAGACTTCAGCAGCTTTGGCATCTGGGGCACCAGGGACTTCACTGGGTTCAAGTAAGAGGCTGCTAAGCCACCCAGTCCTATCAACAAACAGAAAGGGATGGGAAACCAAGACACATAACTTTTGCTCTATGCATTATCCAAGTGTGATTTATAAGCAAATCTACCAGTTATAAGCAAATCTACCAGTAGAAAAAGATTATCACAGCCAGCCTTCACCAATTAAACAGCAATAACTAAAGCCCCTAAGATATTCTAATACTCAGGATTCCTGCACTACACTCAGTCCTTGTCAATATCTAATACCAGGGCTAACTTCTGCTCTAGAGTAAAAAGGACTAGGTTTTTATTTGTTTAGTTTAGTTTGCTTGCCTCTGTGTGGTATTTTGAGGCTATGTTTTCAAGACAGGGTCTCACTACACAGACCAGGCTAGCCTTGAACTCAGAGAGCCTCCTGTTCTGTCCTCTTGGGGCTGGGATTAAAGATGTGCACCCCCCCCAACCTGCCTATAAATCTTTAAAAAAAAAAAAACCAGAGTAATAGTATGACATTTATGAGAATAAACAACAATCTAAACAATATTAAAAATTGCTTGAAAACTAGAACTTATGAATGCAGTTTCATAGAAAACAAAACTCTAAATCATTCTACAAAAAAGAAACCCAAGTCATAATTCAAAATCTTCTCCACAAAGAAAATGCTAAGCTCAGACAGCTTCACTGGGCAATCCTGTCAAACATTGAGGAGTAAGCATCACACAGAAACCCATGAAGAAGAGATGAGGAGGGATGCTTTCCAAGTCATTGTGTGAGAATAACACAATCAAGATACCGAAACCTAACAGATGTGAGAAAGTAAAAGCTGACAGCTATCATGGAGCACATATGTAAATACCTGTAAGTATTAACAAGCCAAGAGGGCGACAAGAGGATCACGGAGTGATTTATCACCCAACAAGCTAAGACACTCTGATGGACATGAGTAGCCTGTGGACGCCTAGCAGAACATCCTGACTTAACCTTTTTCTGAAAGATGCTCAAATTTCATGGCAGTGATTGACATGAAAAAAAAACTTACCAGGATCAGGAGACTGGTTATTCTGGGGAGAAACAGAGAGAGCTGGAGCACCTGAAGCTACTCCTCTGGAAACTAGTGTTTGGGATACATCCTGCTGACTTTCCCACCGGCCCTGTTATAAGCACAGGACAAAAATAAAACATTTTGTTTCAAACTACTAAGTTTACCAAAAAAATTACACAATAGTCCAGAAAAAAACTCATTAGCATACTAAAGCTTTACTCTCTCTAGGACGGGACTCTGACTGTCAGTCCTGCTGCATGCTTGCCACTTGCTTGTGGGGCTAATTCCCCTCATGGCAAGTCTTCGCAGCAGACTCCTCTCCACTTTATAACCTGTGGCTCCCAGCAAGCCCATCCCAACACCCACTGCATCCTGCTATCTCCTCAGCATGGTGGGTGGGCTGCAACTGCTCCTTTAGAGATAAATGTCCCTAAAATTCTGCCTCTGCTCTTGTGGCTGGAGATGACATCTGCACTCCTGTGTCTCAGCTGTAGCCCAGGAATGGGGTGGGGCCTTCTCTTCCCAGAACTCTGGGAAGTAGCGTCTCTTGGCAGCATGGTACTGAGCCCTAAATTGTGAGCAGATCTTACGTTCCCTTTGGTCCTATGATAACAGCTCACGCCTCTCTCAGTGAGGTCAAATAACAGTTTTAATATTAGTTTAGCTGAGTATTCTGCAGACAGATGACCCAGGGTTGACTAGGATGTCCTGAGAACTGCTGAGAAGCAGAGTGGAAATGTGAGTCCTCAGAAGCTCAAGACGGACTGCGGGGCAGCCCAGCAAGTTCCTCCATGGATTAGGAATCTATCTGCTTTTAGCAGCAAGGACTGATCATAAAATCAATAAGCGCTAAGTGATCTGGATCGTGTTCGCCGCTGAGAACTCGCTCAGTAGTTGATGGCATTTAAAAAAAAAAAAATGATGCTCTCTCTCGGCACTCATTAGGAAACAGAAAACAAAACAAACTCTGGGCATATAAGCAGGACAGTAAGAAATACAACCCCAGCTGGGTATCTGCACCCCTATGGATCACATGCTTGCTTAAGATCTTAATCTTCTGTTAATGTCTCTTTGTACTCTAACTTAATTATTCTACTTAGGAGGCTGCTCGTCTTAGGTACCCTGGGGTGTCACAGTCAGGTATCTGACACTAAGGTCAGTAGCTTCAGAGGGGCTCTGAGAAACAGAGGTTGTCATGAGCTCTGTTCATGGTGTCAAGTTCATACAAGGTTGCTCTGAAGACAACTTACTTTATTTCAGAGTCAAATGTATTAAAATATCTTAGGCTCTCTTGGCTGGCAGCTGACACAGCCACACTGGGTCCCTCAGGAAACTGAGCAGCTGATCTGCAGTCAGCATCCAAGCTGTGTGACACAGAGTTGCCCAGTAACAACTTAAGGAGGTGTCACTTCCCCAGGGCACACTCAGGGCTCCCAGCTAGCACCTGGTGCACAATGTCACTATCGAGGTAAAACAGCAGCATCGAGACAGAACTCTTCATGCCTCACACCCCAAGACTGAGCATAAACAAATGACAGATTCAGACAACATTCAGACACAGCCTGGGCACACTGCAGGCCTGGGAAGTAATGGCAGAGAGAGACCCCAACACCCCAACACAGGTCCCTGCAGTCAGGACAGACAAGGAACCTCAGTTACCTGTTCCCAGCCTCACTATCTTGAGTTAGGTTCTCAGTACCCTGGCAGATTCAGCTTGCTTCCTAGGGACAGATCTGAGGAGGTTGGGTCCCCATATCTCTGCTAGCACCCAGAGCTGCACAGAAACCTCCTACTATGTGGTTCTCCTCCCCTGCACAGCCCACCAGAGAAGAATGGAGCATCCAGGGTGGTTCTGCCTATGGTTGTGTGCCTCCATCCCTCCCCCCAGGGACAGGGCAAATGCTGACTTTACAATAAACCTGACATGCCTATGCTAGTTTCTCCCTTTACTTAAATGTTGGGGGAGAGAACAAAAACAAACAACAACAACAAAAAAAAAAAAAAAAAAAAAAAAAAAAAAAAAAGGAGCCACCAGTTAAATGTATTCAGAGGGAATGAATCTGGGGCTGTGGGTAAAAGGTACTTTGAAAACTTTGCTCTGGAATTCTCTGGGCTCTCTCAAAACGCTCAGACCTAACAGTAAAAAGGTAGAGCATCTCCTTACTTCTGCCACAGTCAAGCATGCCTGGCACCACCCAGAACCTCCCAAGACTGGTGTATTCCTACTGCTCTGTTCCCTTGTTGAACTTCAGAATCAGCCTTGATACTGGAAAAACGACCCTGGCTTCATTTGGATCCCCACATAGAGATTATTTTTCCTAAGAGGCAGAACTCAAAAAACAAAACAAAACCCCTTAGATTTTGGGAGGGGCCCCAGGCTCAGAGGCACAGCCAACCCATCAAGAGTCTAGGAGGCCCTGCAGTCTCTGTGTCCACCTATGGTCTTCCCATCTGCCCCTGCTCTTCCATCACATATAATTCTCTGGCTTTGTGTAAAAGACTCTGACTTTGATCAGGAAAGTGACAAAAAAGTAAAAAGATGTGCCTGTGACATTTCCGGCCCATGGGCAGCTCTAAAGTAGCTGAAGGGTGACTCATGCTTGACATCTCCAGACCCAAAGCTGAGCCAATGGCAGTTCCGGGAAGCTTTGCTAACTCTACACTGCTCAAGGTACCAGCTGACTTGATTGAACTTCATCAAGAACTTCTGAGGATGGCTTCCCTGGCATGCATGATGTACCACATTCAATCTCTAAGACTGTAAAAAACCACCACCACCACCACCACCACCGCCACCACCACCACACATACACACACACTCCACTTCAGAGGACGACAACCAAACTGCCTTACTGACTTGCTACAAATGCCCTCTCCTCTAAAATGGCTCCAGGAATGACAACAGACTTGTTGACAGCTGTCCTTGCACTGCAGAAGGATTCAGTGCACCAGCAGCTTTGCAGTGCAAAGGCCAGAAACAAACTGAAACTAACTCTACTTCGAGGTACCCAGTGGCAGACAGTCATAAAGAACCCATTTTCATTACACCTATTAAAAATCTCTTTAGAACTGAAGTAAAGCATCCAAAAACTGTAAGCAGAAACACCACTTCAACATAGTCATATTTTATATTCTTAATTGGAAGACTTATCCTAGGAGCGATTCCTTTAGGCTCTAAAGTGACGGGAATAATCAAGCTCTTTATTTAATTACTTTATCAACTGAATTCTGGTGAAGCAATTCTGATTTTAACATGTGAAGAGCTTCAGTAAATAAGAAATATTCAGTAAGTAAGGGCACAGACACACACACACACCGAGTGCTACTGGGCTGAGTTCTTTAGGGTCTCCCGAGTTCTCCCAGCCCCTGAGCCTCAGGCCTCTCAGCCTCTCCCACTCCTGCCATCTTGACATCCTCTTACTGCCACTCTTGCTCCCAAGGATGATACTCTACTCTCACGCCAAGAGACCACAGACAGGGGAAGGGAGAGTGGAGCTGGCCAGTGGACTCTCTTCTTTGTTGATCTGTAGCATGCAATGACACAGGTAATGTCCTTAACAAGCTCAGGGTTGATCCTTGTTCCTTGCTTCTGAGGGAAATATGGTTCTTTTCTCACTAGTCAAAAGATATGCCTTAAATATATTATGTGATAATAATCTTAACAGTGCTGTACTTTAGATCATATTACTGTGCGTCCCTCTACAGAGAAAAGTGGGGAACTATTCTGTGACCCTCTCTCATTCATGTGGGCTGAATATTCTTGTCTGCTGCCATCTGTGTGTCCTACCCACAGCATCTGTGACACAGCAGTTCTCCTCCTGGCCCAGGGGCAAAAGCAGCGCAGCCTAATGTGGTACTCACAGGCTGAATACAGCCAGGTTCACAGGAGGATACAAAGGTGTCTCCATGGTATAACTGACAGCCATGGAAACCAGGTTTCCTAATGCCATAGCACTGAGAGGGAGAGGTCTGAGGACTGCAAACTGCTCCAAGCCCCAGGCAGAGGCCACACCTCTCTGAGGTCAGTAAGAAAGACTGGGAAGACCTGGGGAGACCAAATCTCCGAGACACAGCCATCACATGAACCAAATCTGAGCAGGTGGAAACAAGAACTCCATTTTCTCCAAGTTACTCAAGAACCCCAAGAAATCTAGAACAAAAAGAGGAAACTCCTAGAGAGTAACAAAAACATGTAGTGTTCCCTCAACTCAAGCAATATAGAAAGCGTAGACTGCCAGAGGCTCAGCTCAGTCTGACATCTCTCCACGCTCAGCAGAAACGGCCTGGAAAGGGCAGTCATGCAGCATCATCCCAAGCAACCCTGCTGGTCCTCACCTTAATTGGTTTCTCAAGAGTCTGGAAGGGTCCAATCTGATCTATCTTCCATCCTCCCTCCCCCCGTGTGCATCTCACAACACACACACACACACACACACACACACACACACACACACACACAAAACCTCACCCGCTCCTCCCACAGCCTGCTTCTCAGTAATCTACTCTGTTACAAGTCTGAATGGCTGCTAGTCCTCTCCTTCCCCAGCCACTTCTTCCTGTCCACAGGATCCTGGAACTGTCTTTTCCTATCCCTCCCCAAGAACAGCTCTTCTCCCCTCCAGTCTTTCCAATCCAAACAAACTTTCCCCCTTTGCAATGATAGCAGCATCTAGCATTCTAGAGTACTCTACACACCACAGCCAGCAACAAGATGGTTGGGGCTCAGCTGGACCAGTTAGACTGTCTTGACCCCCACCCACTTCTCAGCATACAGTGACTCGGATTTCCAAACAAGGTCCTGCTATCTGGACTCCACTCTGCTGTAGGAAAAAAAACTGCTCGCCCTGCGCTTGTGGTCACGCAGCGCCCCCAAACACAGACTCTGCCCATGTGCACCACGGGGTCACCCTTGGGGTTTCACACATGGTCACCACCTCACTGCAACCCCTGCAGGATGCCTGTAGAGCAGGTGTCCCTTCTGTGTGGTTCTTGCTCTATCTGCCTCAGCCTGGAGTGCAGCACCCACACCCCTTCTTCCTTTCTACTGCTGCAGACAAAGCATGGCCCTGCTCCTGATGCAGACACTAGTGCTGGTTGACACTGTCCCCGTTTTAAGATAAGGAAAGTATGAGGAGACAGAAAAGCAGAAATCTCAGCCACTTTTTACAAGGAACTTGAAACTTATTTGGGTTAGATGTACCTCCCTCAAAACACAGGAAGTCAGGCTTTTTTCTCCCTTAATAGTTCCTATATTCACACTTAAAAAAGTCATCACACAATCAAGTTCTCAAAAGCTCTGCTTCCTTCCATTGGCCTGACAGAAGAACTAAACCACGTATCTGTCCAAGTCTGTGTAAATCATCCACTAACTTGAGAGCTCCACACGTCTGTGTGTGTATGTGCACTAATGTGATTTCAGACGTGGTGTAGGTATGGTTTCAGGTGTGGTAACAATGATCTAGGTTGTTGAAATGAGTCTTAGTCATTAATTTCATCTTCATTGTTTCTTATGTTTTCATACAGAAAATGGCAAATGCAAGTACAAAATAATTAACAAGAGCAGAAATAGTCTCATGAACACCATTTGGACTTAATAATGACCATCAATCAGCCAATCTTTATTTGCCCACAAACCCCCAAGTCATTCTGAAGTGACTCCCTCACAGTACACTGCCACTATGGCAATGTAAACTTCCGACCTACTCAGGGTCAACCTGTCAACAGAACACCAGCAGGGAGCTGGTGCCTTCGAGAGACAAGGACAAACTGAGGGAAACACCCAGGTCAGGCAGCTGCAAGGAGCGCTGACCTTTTTAAGCAGACAATAGTGAGTTTCTATTTGCATAAAGCTCTGTTACTGGGATTTACATGTTTTTTTTTTTTTCAAACAAACAATAATAATTATAAATAATGCTTCTTATTCCTTGTAAGTTTTCCATCATTGTATCATAGCTTTACTATTATAAGTTCATTTTAAAGTTTTTTCAGAAATACAATATTTCTGAATAGTTTCAGAATATTATAGGCAGAAAGATGGACTTTAGCAAAAACGGTGGCTGGAGAGATGGCTCCGCTGTTAAGAGCACTGGCTAGTCCTCCAGAGGACCTGATCAATTCCCAGCACCCACATAGCAGCTCATACCTGTCTGTAACTCCTGTTTCAGGGGAACCAGCTCCCTCACACAGGCATACAGGCAGGCAAAATACCAATGTACATAAAAATAAGTAAAATACTAAAAAAAGTACTTTAGCAAAAACAAACTTTTTAGTTCTAGTAATAAGAGGGTGTTAGTGTATCTCAACAGCGGGATCAGAGAGCGAATGTGGAACGTTTTCCAATAAACACAGCATAGCTCCTATGTGTGGGAAGAGTTCGGACATGCGTGAGTACAGAGGTTTGAGAAGAGGAGCTAAGTGTAAACTCACCTTGTTGCTGCCTAGACTGTGAGACGGGCTAAGCTCCTGTCGGCTTCCAGACAACTGGGAAGAGAGAAAGGGGATGACTGTAAAAGCATGAAGCATCTACAAAGGTCATGCTTTGAAAATCAAATCAAGCTGGACCTGATAGCACATGCCTATGCCTGTAATCCCAGTATTTGGGAAGCAGAGGCAGGAAAATTACAGTGAGTCTGAGGCCAGCCTGGTTCCAACTCAGTTGGAGAGTCATAGTGAAGACACAATCCCAAAAAAAGAAACCAAGGTGGAGAAGAAGGGAGCCATGAAGACCTCCTGCAGACCAGTGTCTCTGTGATGTGAAAACCAGAGTGGTTACCAGCAACTTCCACGGTTGGTTTTCCTAGGCTCTAGTGTCCGCAATACACTGAGGTGACACCTCATTAGGCCTGAACAGAAGACATTTTGCCCCTTCTATTTAAGGAGACCACTGGATCCTGCTAGGGCCTGAGTCTTTGTCTAGGAAATAAACTATTTAGACTACAGTATCTCAAAGCCCAAATCTCTGCAGATGCCAGTGTGTATTAAGAGCTTTCTGAAGGACTGAAAGTGACCTGGAACTACAGTGGCATCCTACATGCCTGAGAGTGTCCCTGCTCTTCGGGTCTACAGCAGCCAGACGTCTCCTGCACCTTTGCACCCGCAGGCTCTCTGGTAGGAAGCTTACCCTTCCTGTCACTCACAAGCATCACAGGTTTGAGGCAGCTGCTCCTTCCTACAAAGCTGAGCAGCTAAGGACAAAAGTTCACGTATTCTTCATACCCATATCTTCACAAGTGAGGAGCAGATAAAGAGCCACTGGCACATTTCTCTGCCAATAATTATCTCCATATTCAATATGCATATAAATTGTACCTATTTTTTAATCAAATTGCAGCCATAGTTATGAAAAACACTTAACTGGTTTTACTCATTCATACTACCTTAGATGGCTTTCAAGTGACTGGTTGGCAAACATACTTGAAACTTCCTAATTTAAAAATAATTAATTAAAGCCCAGAAAATGACTTCCTTGCCCTGGGCAGACAGCTTGCTTGGATTTAGCTCCGATTTAACTCCACACACATTTGTGGCCTCCCAACACGTGCTGGGCAGGTGGTGGAAGACAAATGAGCAACGTGTGCCCATGATACTCAGCAAGCGTCCTGGCAGAGGGGCACAGATGTGACAGAGGAAGGGACAGGCATGTACACCAGCACAGGGAGATCAGAGACAACTGGGATCCCTGGCAAGGAGGCAGAGAGGGATCCAAACGAGGCCAGAAGGAGGTGCGCCTGCTCTACGGGGGCACAGGAGGGACTCACTCTGTTCATGCTGGGAGAACTGATACTTCTCCGGTTCAACTTCCCTTTCCCTGTCAGCTGCTCCTTCACAGCCACTTCCTAGGGATTGGAAACATGCCAAAAAGAGGAACATATGAGAAATGCACTCCAACATGCATGATTCAAAGTTTTCCAAGTTCTTACACACCAGCCACAACTTAACAAGAAAGAACGACCCCACTGCAATCACTGGATTATGTGAGAGTAAACTCTTCAAACCTCAGATGCAACACACCCAACTCCAGAAAGTCAAGTACAAAAGCTGGGTGGTGCTGCACCATAGCACTGTTAACCACCACTAACCTGACGAAGGCGATCTAAAGTCAGGAGGTTTTCCACAGCCAGCACACTCCTCAAGTACTTCTCAATATACGCCTCGGAGTCAGCAGAAGCTGGGTTTTCCACGTTAGCTGCCATCCTTGCCAGAGCCTCCCGCTCCTCCACTCCCTGGGCATCCTGAAGAACAGAATGGTGCATGGTGAAAATACAGTCCTTACTTTTTAACTCTTAAAAAAGAACAATGAATGAAGCACAGAGCAATCTTTTCTAGGTACAAAATTTCATAATTAGTCCACTGCTACGAACAGCTTTCTTGCTCATTAATTCAACAGTTCTCAACCTGTGGGTCACAACCCCTTTGGGGGTCAAACCCCTTCATAGGGGTCAGCTAAGACCATCTCGTATCAGACATTTACATCGTGATTCATAACAAGAACAAAATTACAGTTATAAAGTAGCAACAAAAATAATTTTATGGCTAGGGTCACAATTCGAGGAACTGCATTAGAGGGCTGCAGCATTAGGAAGGTTGAGAACCACTGGATTAGCTGATGACTACTTGGGAATGAATGAATGCTTGGTCCCTTCGAGGTCTATACAAGAGCACTATCACAGTTACACCCCAGCCCTTGGCTTTGGGCGGGGTGGGGTGGGGGAGGGTGCTGTTTAAGATAGGGTCTCACTAAGTAGCCAAGACAAGCCTCACACTCATGAACCTCCTCCCTCAGCCTCCCAAGTTCCAGGATTATAGACATGTAATCACACCTGGCAACAGCCTAACTTTCAAGTGTTGAAGAGGCTTCAATTCAAGTTAAATACTTACACAGTTAATGTTTAATGTGGAAGACTAACTTTGAAAAGGAGAGAAAAGAGTTATTATGGGACACTTCTGGAGACAAGAACTTTGCAACATAATGTGACGGAGCAGACAATGCAGAGGCTCCTCCATCATGTATTCCTGCTGAGGTCATTTCACGTTTAACTAGGATTTGGTCTTTTTGATGGAGAATCCCAAAGGTGAAGATGGTGAAGCTAAGTTAGCTTAGCCAGTTTTTGAGTAACCCCCTACAGCTAACTGCTTATCTTAGCTTCTGTTAAACTGCTTGCTTCTGTGACGCTCCCTTGTAGCTGTGGAGCGAGATGGCAGGACATGGTTTTTGCCTTAAAAAACCTTGTGCTCTGGACATTCAGGGTCACACCCAGGTCCCCAGATGCCTGAGTGTGGTCCTAGCCAGCTGGAATAAAGACTTTCAATTTGCTATGAACTGTCTGAGTGGTCATCTCTGGTGAGCTTCCCATAACAACAGGAAATCTAAACCAAAGCCTTGGTGCCGTCAACTCCTTGCTTCCTTTTCAGGCTGGCCTTTTGTTAAAGCAGGTATTGACCACCTGATATTCAAACACTCAGTAGTCAATCCACAAACTCTAAGGCCTGGAATGAAGATCAGGAGGCAGTGCCCACAGTGTGAGGTGAGGGTCCTAGGTCTCCAGTTCCTGTGTCCCCTCTCCCCTAAAAACACCATTCTCTGATTCAGAGGAACATACACAAGCTCACTTTGCTAGCAGGTGGCAGAGACTGGACTTCTGCCTGGTTCCACACTGGATACCAAGCTCTACACTGGACTGTTTCTGCTCTCTGCGATTAGCACCATACTGCTATCGTCTGTTGTGTTTCAAAAGGAAGTTGTTGAGTCGCTTTTTTAAAATGGAGTTCTTGGCTGGAGGGATGGCTCAGTGGGTAGCAGCACCTGCACCCCAAGCCTGGCAACCCGGCTTTGACCCCTGGGACTGTGTAGGAAGCTGGATGTAGAGACAAACATCGGCGAGCCTAGGACTCCTGAGGCAAGATGGGAGGCAGACATGGGAGGACCAGCTGCAAGCTCAACGGCCAGTGATGGAGGAAACAAGAGAGATCCTTTCTCAAAACAAGGCAGAAGAGAACCCACCCCTGAAAAGGTGCCCTCTGTAGCACACTCGTGACACTTCAGCTCTCCTCACCCATCACTCATTCTCTTACACATTTACACAGTACACTAGCAAAATACTAAAATCTCAACTTTTAAGGCCACAAATACATTGTACTTAATTAAAGTTTAGGGTAGAGAATTCATCAAAAAAATCTACAGAATTTCTCTAATTAGATGGTTCATTTTTTACATTTTTTAAAATTTATTAGTAGTAGGGAGAGGTGCAGGTGCCACAACACTTGTGTGAAGGTCGGAGTTGTTACAGGGATAGAGGAAACAGGTCATGGAGCTTGGCAGCAAGCACCTCTGCCTGCTGAGCCGTCTCACCGGCTATTTCAATGGTATGGTATTTCTTGGGTGGGTAACTTTTCATGGAGTTAGCTCTTTAACTGTTTATTTTCAGTAAACTCAAGCTTCATAAGATCCTTTACCTCTGGAATATTGGAGACAATTTCAAAGGTCACTCCACAGCCAGGAATAGAGCTTCGATGAGACATCTTTTTGAGGAGACTTTGAGCAAAGCCCTGGAGGAAAATAAAATACAGACCATTATTTCCTCCCTGGCTAGCTCTGTTTACTGCAACAGAGGCACAAAGGGTGTTGTTCACTCAGGTAGTGTGAGAGCAGCTTCTGACACAAGCGTGTGAGATCCTTCACTTGAGCACAGAACCAATGGACGGACACCTGCATGTGCCTCGGGTCCTGCACCTGACTAGGGAAGTCAGATGTGGGATCTGGAAGCTGCCACCAGGCATCTGGATAAACTCAGAAGATACAGACAAAAGACAGAAGATACAACAAAATGACCTTCTCAGTAAGATGGAAGCAGGACTGGAGACGCTTGCACTTTCCTCCTCCAGCACGACAGAAGTCTTGTACCATGAATATTGACAAGTTCAGGCATTAAATTCTTGACCAAAGCAGGATCGTTATGAAGGATGATTTAAGAGTGCCTGGTCATTGTTTATGCTGACTGCGCTCTTTGCACAGTTAGGAATTGAACTGTTGAATTAATGCATAGATGACTCATTTGGAGATGCTGCGAAGATTGAACATTCTGCAGAGGTTGAAGAGAGCAGCCGTGAGGGCGGAATACAATTGAATAAAGATAAGGAGAGAGAACAGTGAACAGACATGAGGCAGAAGGTGAGGCAGAAACATGCAAAAAACCCAAAGGAGAGAAGAAAACCAGTTGGTGTTGAAAACATATAGTTTTATCTAATTAATCTTATCTAATTAGTGATTCAATTCCCCTTTGGTGGTCATTAGCTAATGACCACTTTTTAAAAAAGCCTCTCAGAGCATCTGAGGACTGATACCTGAATTTGACCTTTGACCCCACCTCTGCTGCCATGCCCTTACCTCCTCAACAGAGCCTCTCAGAATGGAAGAGGTCATTCATTTCTTTCATCCCTTCAGAGCCTCAGCCATGCCTTGTAGCACTCGACTGGAGCCAGGCACGTGGTCCAGGCATCTCATGGGAGGTAGAGGGTGGTGTCACCTGACTGTGTTTAGTATCTACATGAACTGATGATCTGACCTGCCATGTGTTTGTCATTGTTCTATATGAAGAACCAATTTAAAAGAATGAAGTATTCCTTTATGGATGAAGTATTCTGGTATTCTGAGACTGAGGGAAGTGGCCTCCAACCAGAAAGAAATGAACAACAGGCTTCTTCTACCCAAAAATAAAAAGACAGAAAGAAACATGGTCACTCCACACTGTGCCCCCTGTTGGGAATGCTGCAGTCAGGTGGCCAGGACAGCTCACTTAGAAAGGAAACTCACTCTTCATGAAGCTCCCTAGAGCAGCAGGCCTCTCTCCATCCCTAGACTTCCCAGAAGAAGGACACAGGAGGAGTGAGTAGGAGACACAAATACTCTGCAGCTAACCCCTGACCTGGATTTTATTGATGTTGGACCAGAGAGCTAAAGAGCTGCGATTTTAACAGCATTACGCCAGTCTTCATTTCAGAGATTGATATCAGTGTGACATTTAGAACTAAAGATTAATTTTTAGGGGTGGAGATTATATCTCAGAGTCTGTCAACCATGACTGTGTTCTTTCAAATGAGAAGATTTATTTCCATCTGTGCCTGTGTATTCAGAATGTCCCACAAAAGGGAGGTGACAGAGGAAACGAGAAGCCCCAGAACCACCTCCCAAATCCTCACATTTACAAATTCAACAACACAGGATTTAAGCTCTTACCTAGAGGGTTTCTAGAAAACTCCTCCATGTGTCAGGGTTCCTCCCTCCCTTTCTACTTCTTCTGTAGGGAACAGCCATCTGTTGCCCTGCCTGCCCAGCCCTCTATAAAGTGCCAGCTCAAAGCCACCCTCCCATCCAAGGCTCTTCCTTACCTCTCTGTTCTCAGGATGCTATCCCACCCTGTACCCCAGCACCACACATAATAAAAGAAGGCCTTTAATCCCAGCATTTGAGAGGCAGAAGCAGGTAGATCTCTGAGTTTCAGATCAGCCTGGTCTACAAAGGGAGTTCTAGGACAGCCAGAGTTACACAGAGAAACCCTATTTCAAAACAAAACAAAAATAAAGACAGATTATTAAAAATAAAAACATACAGACCTAGATTGTTTCCTAGTCAATGTTTTACAACCAAAGTCAAACTGAGAATCAAAGACTACCGGAAAGAGAGGAGTCAGAACTCCCAAGCTAACAGGAGATTGCACAACTGATCCACCAGGGACCTCCTCAAGCAGCTTACTCCAGAAGAACCTGCAACAGCAAAGCCACTGAACTTCCCCTAATCCCCCTAAAGCCCCTCAGGAGCAGGGCTGGGACAGGCACCAGGGAAAAATAGGCTCAGAGCCCCAAGCACCATGTCTGGAAAGAAGTTCCTAGTGTTAGTGACACGGTCAGCCTGTGGTCACTCATCTTTTCTACTGGGACTGAAGCCTCACCTGGCGCCCATGGACGTGGACACAAATCCTCTTGCGTAGGACCAGCTGCATGTCAGCAGGATGGCTGAGTTGGACTGTCACGCGCAGGATGAGGAACACTCGCTCGTCAGTGGGGGTGCCTTTACTGAGCTGAGGACAGTCGTGCACTGCAGAATCCCAGGAGGCCTCTGCCTTCGCCTGCAGCGGAAGCAGAAACAGCACTTCACTCTCCTCTCCAAAACCACACAGACCTTCTTGAGAATGCCATGTTGCCTGGGTGAAGGCTCTCTTTCGAGAACCACCCTGAAGAGTTGTCAGGATGTGAGCACGTAGCTGCTACATGTGAGGATGCCAAGTACTGGCATGGTACCTGTAGTAGTATGAATGAGAATGACCCCTATAGGCTCATGTATTTGAATGCTTGGTTCCCAGTTGGTGGAGTGCTTAGGAAGTATTAGGAGGTGTGGCCTTGTTAGAGGATGTGTGTCACTAGAGATGGGTTTTTAGGTTTCAAAAGCCCATCAAAAGATGGGCTTATATCAGATCCAGTCTCTGCTTTCTTCTTCTTCCACTCCTCACCCCCATAGTTCAGGATGTACGCTCTCAGCTACAATTCTACAGACATGCCTGTCTTCCTTCCTGTCTACCACCATGCCCACCTCCATAATGGACTTACCCTCTGAAACTGTAAGCAAGCCCTCAATTAAATGCTTTCATTTATAAGCTGCCTTGAGCATGATCTCTCTTCATAGCAACAGGAGCAGTAACCAAGACAGTACCTTATTAGCCTGTTTGCTGTTAAATTTTTTAAAATGTTTAAACATCAAGAGTTTGAAAAACTTCAGTACTGTGGACTTTGTGTAGTGTTCCTTGATCATCACCCACTGAGACCACTTGTCTATTTTAATCCCCTCCCGCAACACTTTCAAGTAAATTATGGGTAAGTGTCACAACCAGAACATTGACAGGAGCTCTCCTATTTGGATCTGTCCATGTTCTCAGTCCAAGATTACAAACTGTAGTAGCTGTCATGGCCCCATGACATGTCATGTTACTTTAACATGGAGTGGTCCCAAGCCTGTCATGGTACATCCGACACAGCAGGTTCAGGGCTAAGAAGGGCAGAGTGTGAGGGAGGGGAACGGGGCTAATGTCCAACAGCAGTATCTCGAGTCCCCTGTGAGTTCCTCAGATACTATATATACCGCCGGTACCATATGTCAAGCATACTCAAAATTAGGGACTAAACTCCCCAGGATTATGCCCATCACACAGATTCAACCATGAGATCATGATTCTGCCTCACTGCCTTCATTTATTCTTTTGCTTTTTTTTATTCCGAGACAGGACATCACTATGTAACTCATGCCTTGGCAACCCAAATGCCAGCACTCCAGGTGTGTACCACCATGCCTGGCCTTCTTGTTCCCCTCTTTAAAGAAGGCTGTGTCAGGCATGTTGTTCCAAGCCTTTAACCCCAACACTTGGGAAGCAGAGGCTGTATTGAGGCCAGCCAGGGTTACATGGTAAGACACATGTAATAAAAGAAAGCTCTTAGGAAGGAATCGCACGCAGAGCAAATGCCAAAGCCGGTATCCTTCCAGCTTTTAGCTCCCTGTACTTCCGTGGAATTGATAGTCACCTCCCTCCCTCTCAGGGTTGAGAAAAAAAGCACAGCCACACCCAGTGGGTGCTGTCCATACTATCATGGGTCCCTCACCAAAACAGGGAGAATGTAGGTGGAGTTGGGTGTGAGGGTAAGCACTCTAAGTACTAATGGAGAGCTCTTGCTTATACGTTGGAGGCCATTATCTTGCTGACATCAAAGGGCACCTGGCAGGGCTGGGGAGCTCCTTATCTGGTTCTCCAGGAGTATGTTGGCTTACCTCTCCTTCGTGTTGTTTTACAATCTGCAGCTCAAAGAACTCCTCCTCCTCTTCCCCAGTCAGGGTAGCATCCCATCCCGCTTCTGGGTCATCGAGATTATCCTGAGAGCTGAAATCATCCGCTGAAAGCAGGGCTTTCACTCAACACCAGATCATGTTCAAGGACATCCCTCCTCCCGCCCCCACTGGCTGAACCAATGTGCTTATTATTAAAATGCTTCAAACTTCACTTGCTTCCTGCCCTGCAATCTCACATGACACTGATGATAACCATTTAATAGTTCACAGATCCAAGAGCCAGAAGTGCTTCTAGAAATTACCCAAGCTGCTCCCCATGTGTCATATTTTACATGGAAAGCAAACGAAGCCAAGATACCTAAGAGGTTGTGAGAGGTCTGCTCATAAATGGTAATGATGGGATCACAGCCCAACTTCCCCACCCTTTAGTGCACTTAAGAAACAAGAAGAAAGCGGGAGCAATTCTTGACAGTTACACCTAACAAAGGTGCAGACTGGCTAATGGACCTGGCAACTGCACAGGGCCCTGTGGTTGCTGGGTCTCAAAGCCTGGCTTCCCCATGCCTACACAGCAAAGTTAAGTGCACTTGTATGGCCCACTAATGTGGAGTGCTGAACAAAGCTGACTGTATCTTCAGATTCCCAGACTAATGTGGTGTATCTACACAATGGAGTTTTATTCAGCCATAAAGAAGAATGACATGTCATTTGCAGGAAAATGGATGGAACCAGAGACCATCATGTTAAGTGAAATAAGTCAAACATCACAAAACATGTCTCTTTTCCCCATAACAAGATATGAAAGTAAAAGGGAAGGAAGGGAAGGGAGGGAAGAAGAGGGGAAAAGAGATGACAATGGGGGAGAAAAAAACACAAACACTGCATTTTCTCTTATATGCAAATCTACAACTATTTATCCATCTGCCTACCTACCTGTGTGACATGAAAGCAGGAAATGACTTGACAGAAGGCGGAGACCCGTAGGAGGGGTACACGTGGGACAAGGAGAATAACATGAGGGGGTACTATGAGCAAAGTACAGTGTATGTGCATCTGAAATGTCATGATAAAATCCAGTATTTCATATGCTGACAAAAAAAATACTCAAAAACTTTTTAACTGGGGGAGAAAACAAATACACAGCTAAGAAATCTTCCTAAACCTCAATCCTTCCCAGTTTCTTTATTAAAGCCCTGCCCTTCAGCTGCCTATGAAGCCGGACACAATAATAGGCCAGAGCCTAACTCAGCCTCCAAGGCTCAAGAGCACCACAAGGTAAACAGTCTGAAGTGACAGCTCTCAAACAACTCTCACCCCACAGGAGAGCAGATGGAGTGAGCTGCCCCGTGTCTCCCCAACCTGTGCACACATATGAGCTCAGCATCCTGGCCCCTCAGGCATTCCACACACTTCCACTCAATGAAGGGGAACACTGAGGATGCCCAGCCTTTCTATTTAGGGAAGTCATGTTAACACACACTTCTGCAGGTATTTCATGAGGTCTAACTGCTGACTTCTGATTCTTAGTTCCCTAACCTACCTCTGCATTTTCTATTTTCCCTCCTATAGACAGAGATCAGTGGGATGGGGGGAGCAGGTGTGGGGGGTGGGGAGAACAACGATTATGGAAAAAGGAAAACAAGCAAGCAGGGTTAAGTTCACAGGAATCATAGAAAAGCTGAGAATTCATTAAAGAATGCTAAGAAAACATAGTACCCCTAGTTGTTGGTCCTTCCCAGACAGTTTTCTTCTAGCACTGAAGTCTAACATATTTTCAGTAGGGAAAAACATTCAAATTTGGTGGGGAAACAAAGCACTCTCACAGAAGCAGGGCTACAGCCCAGCCCTGCCATCGCTGCTTTGCTGGGCTATAGCTCAGTGGTAGCACACTTGTCTAGCATCTGTGAGGCCCTAGGTTCAATCCTCAGTACTGGGGCCAGAAGAGGAGGACAGCAAAAGGGGTGGGGAGCGACACAATGAGAGCGATATTGAGATTGATGGACTTCAAACAGCTCAGTCTTTGTCCAGCATCAGAATACGGCACACAGAGCACTGACATCAGGGTGACTGCAGCCCTGCCATGCAGGTGGTTAGATCTGTAAAGTGTTACTCTGTCACTACTTCATTAGGTAACTCCAGAAGCCGCCTCTAACTTACCATTTAAGTCAAGGAATATTACAGGAATGTGGTTCTCCATACCAGGCACTGGGGTCCTAAAACACGGAGGATAGGTTACGCACGGTACCCGAGACACAGCAGACTCTCAGCATCACACATGCACTCAGGTGACAACAGCCTAGGCACTGACCTCACTCTAGGCTCCTGAGGTTCGTGACTAACTGCAGGAGCTGCCTCCTGTGCTGGGACACGGGAGCTCACTCTTACAGATGGACTTACCAGTTCACCATCAGTCTGTTTAACGCTTTCTTTCTTGCCAAATGACACACTTAAGGGCTTCTTGTGGCTTAACTTGCTATTTTTAATTTCTGTCAAGAGAACATTTGCTGACAGTACAGCTTAAGCACCAAAACCAAAAACTGGTTGAGATGCAGTTTTCTTATGACCTAACATTCTTTTAAGAGAATGAATGATCCAAGTAATTAACATATTAACTATTTTTTTTAATGCTAAGTGCATTGGTACTAAATATTGATTTAGGTTCTCAGAAATCCTAATTACCTTGGCCAATAATAATATTATTTAATAAAACAGTTTCGGGCCATAGTCATATCCAACTCATGAAAATAATTTAACAGTCTTTCAAAACAAATATCTCTGTTCTCACACACCATGATGAACCATCCATCAACTGAAGCACTGCAAAAAACAAGTGGGAAGGGAGTACCTGGTCACCCCGGGAGTTTCAGAAGACCTTACCATTCTGCTGGTGCCCCTGGAATGCCACTGCCAGCAGAGGGCACCAGCACTGCATTTCTCTCCTCCGTGAGCGTCAGGCGCATCTCCAGGAGCTGTGCCTCTCGGTCAGCATCATCCTCAGTTTTGTCTAGGAAAGAGGAATGAGGGTTAGGTCTAGCAATCCTGCTTGCTGTTCCCACATTTTTAACAGATGTGTGCCTACATGTATGTGTGCATGTGTGAGAGTGCATGCATGTCTGAGTATGTTTGTGTGTTTGGGGAGGTAAGGGGGTTGTGTAAGTATATATGCACCTTGTGCATGCAGGAGCCCCCAGAGGCCAGAAGAGGGCATCATTCTCCTGGAATGTAAGTTATAGACTGTTGTGACCTGCCATCAAGTTGGTGCTGAGACTGAACCTAGGTCCTCTGCAAAAGTAGTAAGTAAGCAGTAAGCCATTATCTCCAGCCCATTTCCATACTGTCTTTAAGTAAACATAATCTCCCACATCAATGGTATGCAGCTCACTTCTGCAAACCTCTGGTGCAGGGCCTGAGAGTCTGGCTCAGCTTCCAAGATCCCAGCACTTCTAATCAACACCATCAGCACCTTCCTCCCAGTTATATTTTTATCTGTTGATGTTTTGCCCACATGCATGTCTGTGCCCAGTCCCCAGAAGGAACTACAAGAAGACATCATTACAACCAAATAAATGTTCTTCTGAAAGGCTGTGCCCCAAGCTAAGAACAGGCATCTACCCTAAGCACCCAGCTCATCCGAGCCTTCGCTGGCTACAGGAGGGCTATCAATGCCCTGGCTGCACTGCTGTGGGAAGGGAATAGCCCAACTTGTTCTTCCTACCATGTTTACTGACGAGCTTCTGAAGTTGTTGATCCAAGTATTCTTGACGTTTGGTTAATGCATTGAGCCATTTTCTACGTAGCCTTTCTAAATCCCTATCCTGGAAGAAAATAGGGGAAGCCACACTCAGTGCAATATCCAGGTAACATATCAGAGCCAGACGCTCCCCTGATTAACCTCACTCTCTTAACTCCAAGACATAGGCAGCATGCAACTATGCCTTTTTTTCTTTTTTTAAAGACAAGGTCTCATAAAAATCCAGACTGGCCTGGAACTCACTCACTATGTAGCTGAAGATGGCCCTGAACTTCACAAGTCTCCATTCCCACCTCAGAGTGCTGGGATCATAGGCTTCTGTAACCATGTCCAGCATAAGCAGAGCATGGAAAGTAAATCTAGGGCTTCAGGCATGCCAGGCAAGCACTCTACCAACTGAGTTAGGTGCCAGCTCAACACACAGCACCAACAAGCGACTCTCCCTACAACTGAGATCAGAACTCCTGGAACAGAAAACATATAGTGTACTCTAGAGTGGACAGGCACTGAAGAATTAGTTCTCTTTGTGCTTGCTTAATGCCAATCACGAGAAACAACTTTTTCTATGACGTTGCCTTGCTGGACAAGACTCACAAACTGTACTTGGCAACCCTCAAGCTTCTACTCCTGAGAACTATCAGAAAGAACCATTCGAGTTTCTAGACACTGCCTTTGCCATGTCACATGAGACTCCTGAGGATGACAGTGCTTCTCCTCCTGGAGTTTGTGTACTTGGGAGTTAGCAGTGGGCAAGAGACAGGGGTGGTTACTGACGGACTGAACTCCACCCGTCAACACCTGCCAGCAAGCCGACCTGACCTCATTTCCTTTAGTAACATGGTTAGGGGCTGGGTGGTTCAGAGGAATTCGGCAGATGTCAAGCATCTGGATTTCACCAGGGCACTTAACTAAATAGCCTATGACATTCCTGTGGACAAGATGGAGAAACGCGCCCTGCATCAACTCTAAGTGGTATCACAGAGGACTCAACCACATCCAGAAAGCAATGATGAATGGGATAATGCCCATTTAAAAAAAGACTCCATGGTGGTACCATACTCTGCGTTCAACCCCAGCTGATACGATGAGGGGTTGTGTTTTGTTTTTTTTATCAGTGACTTATAGGAAGGCAGACGTTTCTATCAAATTAGGATGATGCAAAGCCAGGAGAGTGACTACAGCAGATGACATAATCAGGCTCCAAAGAGCCCAAGAGGGCAGTCCTAAATGATGACTAACAAGATGCGACTTCACAGACATAAACAAAACCTGGCGCATTAAGAAAAGACAGAAGGAAAGGGGAAACAAGACCCCCCTCAAAACTAATGGACAACTCAAGGAAGTGGGCATTCAGGATGACCTGGCTTTACACATGTAAGACACCAAAACAGACACCCACCCACCACCACCCCTATATCCCTCTCTGCAAAGGGTGGCTCAGCTTAAGGGAGGCAGGCAGCTGGGAGGTAGCTGGGTAAACAGCCCAAAGCGGAGTCCCTGACTAGGAAAGAACTCTGTTACAGGGGCTTCCTACTCCTAGCCCAACCCCCTCCACAATACCCAGCATTCCCTACTTTGTTTGACTTTTGGGAAAAGCAGAATTGTTTAATTATCAAGTAGCAGTGCAGAGAGATCCTGGCCTGTGTAATTAAGCACTTGAATCAAGCTGATTTGATGAGGCCAACAGGTGCTCAATTACCTGGTAGCTGTCCATGTCCTCCTCTTCCTCCTAAAAGAAAACAGTATTATGTAGAACCAAAACAATCATTTACACACAAAGCAGGCCTCCATGTACAACCACAATCCTCTCCCACAGTTCCTGTTTAATTGATACATTACACCATGGCCGCCCACCCAGCCTCACTCCAGCCCTACACTGTCAGGAAGCTGTAAAACTAGGAGCTTCTGGGGGAAAGTGAAGAGGCTCCCCTGACCTTTTCAGAGTCAGTACAATGCTTTCCCCGCTGGGCTTATAGCACCCCCACACCAGGGGAAATCAAACACCTGCTGGCAAAGAGTCTTTACCAGCCAGTGGGGGGTTCTATAGAGGGGTGCACCATGGGAGGAAGTTAATCACTGGTTTGCCAGGCTCAGAGGCTTTAACTCTCAGTTCACCATGCACCAAGACAACACATAGTAACAGCCTAGGGCAAGGGCCTCTTGTCAGGGCAAAGTCCTGAAGAAGACATCAATGGCACAGACAGAGAGTCAAAAGACTGGTCTGCTGTGGTCTTTCAAAAAGCACACAGTAGGCACAGAAACTTACATGGAAGGTCTCGTGGATCTTAGGGGACCTGAGTGATCTAATTTTCACACACCCAATGCCAACTGACAATATGGACTCTTCCATCAGTGGTAAAGTCCCTGACTCTTGCACAGACTTCACTTCAACTTGAACTCGCCGGGACTGCCCCTGCAGCACAAAGAATTGAGAACACACACAAAAAAATCCAGTTCTTGAGTTTCAAAACTCTGGTTTAGAGAGACCCCTACAGGCTGATACAGAGAAATGTAATTGGCTTTAGAGACATTCTTCTATCTCATAACTAAAGCTCAAATTTAAACCTAGTCAGAAAAATGTATTTTCCTTCAAGCAAATAGAAAACAAAATGAACATACATTTTTATAATTCCTAAATAAAAAGAAACTAAAGGAAAACTTTTGTTTTTGTTTAATGAAAGATAGGGGCTTGCTATGTAGCTCTGGCTGGTACAGTACTATGTGCCCTGGCCTAACCTAGAATTCAAGAGAATTCTACTGGCTCAACCCGCCAAATGAACACCAAAGTAAATGAAAACTTATTAGCAAAGTATCTAATAAAAAACATTCAACTAAGCCAGTTGTAGATGCTGTGCACTATAACTTTAGTGCTTGGGAGATGGGCAGGGAGGTCTCTGTGAGTTTGAGGCTAGCCTGGGCTGTACAGAGTTCCGGGCCAGTGTAGGCTGTACAGAGTTCCAGGACTCCATAGGGAGATGCTGACTGAAAAAGAAAAAGACCAACTTATTGGCAGGTAACTATGAGAGCCTTCATTTCCACCTTCTAAGCTGGAAATTACTTTCAATAGGGACCAAGGTTTATAAAACAGGCAGTATCAACCCTGTGGGACAGGAATTTAAACAGGCCAAGCTTGTTCCAGGGCTAAGTATCTTCAAATATAAGTAACCTCTGCCCCAGCAATTTAACAATCAAGCATATGGGTGAGTAATCTGCAAGCACCATGAAGAACAAAGCAGTAGATCTATACTAAATGCATAATACTGACAACTGTTTAAAGTGTGAAGCCCTGTACAGGCACTAAGCTACTGCTGCAGAAAAACACTTATGGTTTAAGTTAAAGCACAGGTTACCAAAGTCAACATTCAGTTTGGTTTTAAAAGCAAAAGCAGACCTGCTACATGTGCTTACACACACACACACACACACACACACACACACACACACACACACACACACAGTTTAAAAAATAGCAAAGTTAAAAGTGTCACCTTGGAATCACTGCACTCCTCCAAGAATTAAAAAAAAAAAATTAAGCTGCAAACAATGTGATCAGGACTGATCCTGCTGGGTGTGTCCAGGAGCTTGGGTGATCCTTCTGGGATCACCTGAATTTGATGTTTAAAGTTGGGCTGTGTTTAAAGTCTGGCTTTGCACTCTGATTCAGAGACACTAGAAGAGCTGCAGGTATTCCCGAGTCACATTTTAGGACAAAGAAGAGCATCTGAGCAACAGATCCTAAACATCTAATTTCAAGTCAATTACTTTTCCTCACATTCATAACTTTAGCTACCAAGAGTTTCATGTGGCCAGGAACATCTACTCAATCACTGACCCATCATCTGGATGGACGGCTACAGATGTCTCCTGATCTGAACCTTTCCAAGGCATATGCATTATGCATTTTATGGGAAAAAAAGCACTCAGAAAACATTTTTATTTCATTATTATTATTACTCTGTATGTGTATATGTAATACATGCCGCACTACACACTTCAAGTCAGAAGAACTTTATAGAGTCAGTTCTCACCTTCCACCTTCTCTAGGGTCCCAGAGATTGAACTCAGCTCTCCAGGCTTATGTGGCAAGCACCTTTACCCACTTTAATAGTCTAAGTCCACTTTATCATTTCAAGTAGCTGCCTTCTGTCTATTTAGTTTATTCTGAATGTTTGAAAGGTGACATACCATGGAAGACAGGCAGAGGAAGGCTTATATTCCAGAGAGCTTTGGAATACTCCCTTCTGCCTACTCTGAACTCCTAGCTGGTGTTGTCTCTCGTCTGTTCTGCAGCTTCCCCCCACTATCTCCTTGCCACTGTTCCATTCAAGAACAGTATGTCCCAACTTTAAACATCAAATTTAGGTAAGCCCAGCAAGCCACCCAAGCTTCTGTGACAGCCCCCACCCGTCCACTTTACAGATCCTCCTACAGGCCTTTGCCCAAGCAGATTCCCACTTCAGGTCCTCCCTGTCATCTGCACAGGAAAACCCTTTACAAGCCCTGTGTGACTTTTTCAGCACGGAGGTCACTGAAGCCTTTCCTGACAAACTACATCTCTGGACACTTTTAGTCAAGGTTCTGAGGTATGACTGACACTGAAATACCCAGTCGACAGTAAGCTGCAGAAAAATCATCTAGCCTGGCTTCCTAGGATGACTTTCTAAGACAGCCAAGGAAAATGCCTGGGGAATTCAGCTGTGTCTCTCCTCAGTGCAGTGTCTCCCCCACCAAGGCCATCTTTCCACAGCGCTGTGTCTCTGTGTAGTACTGTGGCTGAAAATCCTTCCTTTTGCTCTAAGTCTTTCACCTGTGCATTAATGCATCTTAGAAAACTCATTTGCGTCTACCTTCTAGAACAATCCGAAATTTAAATACTTAAGCAAACATTCTCTTTCAACCTTTCTCATGTTTTTCTTCAAATGCTATAAACATTCATTTCTACAACAAATCTAATAATACATGTGTTTAAAGATTTATTATTTTTTATTTATGCATGTGTGTGTGTTTGTGAGTATATACCATGTGACTGTAAGGGTCTCAGATCATCTAGGGCTGGAATTACAGGGGTTTGTGAGCCATGCAAACTGGGTGCTGGGGAACAGACTTGAGTCTGTTAGAGAGCAGAAAGTGTTCCTAGTCACTGAGATATCTCTCCAGTCCCCTAACGTTATATTTTAAAATATGGAAACTAGTAGGAGAATAGCCTACTAGATCTTAGAATGATGTAAAGTGTAGTAAAAAGATTATTTATGTCAATTATACTGAGACTTTCAACTCTCTGGAATACATGTGACATTAAAGCAGAAGAGAAGACAATTTGGGGAAGAGGAAAAAGACCAACAACGGGGGGGTGGGGGAGTATGTGTGTGAAGAGGGAGGGATCTACGGAAGGGGTATGAATCAGCACAAAGTATGTGGGCATAGCAGGAAACCATCAATGTTACTTTTTTCTAACCAAACAGATTAATTATGAATGGAGACTCTGTCATTGTCAGTCAGCAGCACAGGCTGACAGATTGCCACTTACCTGGGTAAGAAGTGACTGCTCCACATCTCTCTCTGCTGCGTGGACTCAGCCACACACACTTAACACTTGCCATGTGTCAAGCACAATACTGTATACAGCACTCCCGTAATTCTCACCCAAACCCAGGACAGAGTGCTAACCTCCCCCTCCAAGTTCCAAGTGGAGGAGTGGGGCTATTGAAAGAGCTTGCGTACACAGCTTAGACGCAGAAGGAAAGAGTGAGCCTCTATTGTGTCCTGTGGCATACAAACTTAGACATATAGACATATACGGCCACATACATACAAAATAATAAAATGTTTTTCAAAAAAGCTGACTCTTAACTCTTTTAGAAACTACTTTTAAAATTTCATAAGTAGCAAGACTCTTGGCAATAAAAGAAAATGTACATAACATAGGCAGTAATTTTAATATAAGAAATGGGCTTGAAAACAAAAAGTAAAAACTAAAAAAGGGCTAGTAAGATGGCTAAGGAAGTGAAGGAGCTTGTTGCCATGCCTAATAACCTGAGTTCAAACCCCAGGACTACATGGAGAAAGAAGAAAGCCAAGTCTCAGGAGTTGTCCTCTGACTTCCACATGCACACTGTAGCACACACTGACCCCCACACACACTGCATAAATAAATGTCAATAAATTTATATTTTTCAAAGAAATGGGTTTGGCCATTATATATTTCATCATCATCATCATCAAGAGCTCTGTTCAAAAGAACTCGGTATGAGCCTTGTGGTGACAAGGAATTACTATACCGTCACAATCTTGGTACCTGCCGGAGCTGGAAGATCCCTCCTGTCGGGACGTCTTTGGCAGCAATCACTTCCACGGGGCAGTATTCACCATTCTCATTCTGTTCCAAGATCTGAACCCAGAATTCCAACTTCCTGGTGACTTCACTCCACCTAGGAATCACATGCAGTTCTTTATAGACAGGTTTCATGTAAACCAGGTTGTACTCAAACTCACTCTATGGTCAAAGGTAACCTTTAAACTTCCAATCTTCTTGCCTCCTTCTCCTGAGATCACAGGTGTGTGCTAACACACCCAGTTTATGCACTGCTGTGAATCAAACCCAGGGCTCCAGGCATGGTAGGTGAGCACCCTGCCAATTGAGTTACTTCCCCATGACTTTCTACTTCAACACAGACAGTTTAGGATCTTACATTTGACTTAACAGTGATAATGACCTTCAACAGAGGAGCCTAGTGAAATGATCTTTAGATCAGAAAGAAACATATAGCACATAATGGCAAGTAACACGAACAGAAAGTCAAACTACAGCATCATCTAGGATGGTTCCTTGGATTTCTGAATCCGGCCTGTATATGCTAAGCAAATGCTCTACTACTGAGTCACTGGCATTCTCATTTTGTTTAGAAAATTACAATGTGGGTAGAACAATGGCTCAGAGTTCAATCCCACATAAATGGTGGGGGCAGTGGCCCACCAGTAATCCCAGTAAACAGAGGCAGAGACAGAGGGTTCCCAAGAGCAAGCTGGACAGCGAGGCTAGCCGAACTGGGGAGCTTTGGGTTCGAGATAGACCAACCCTGCCTTGATATATGAAATGGAGAGTAACTGAGGAAGACATGTCATATCAATCTCTGGTTTCTACATGTGGGTGCACACATGTGCGCGCGTGCACACACACAAGGTGTAAGGGAGGATCATGACAAATACATTTGAAATGGTCCCCAGTGATTGAACCACACTAGTCAGTACTCAGAAGCCAAGCACAGGACGCTCTTCTCACAGAAAGGTGCCACCTGTGACGTGACAAGGATGTGTTCTCAGGTCAGTAAGAAAATTAAGAGAAAAAAAATCTCACCTTCTAATTTAGGATTTGCTAAAAGAGAAAACCTAGTTCTCGTCTATAATTAGACAGAAGTAAAAACATCCCCTCTTTCAGTCATTCCTCTTTTACACCATCAGATGAGCCTGCCTCCTCCCATCACTGGCGCCACTTAAAACTGGAAAGGGCTAGGGATGCAGAGCTGTGCAGTGTTGCCCAAGCATGTGCAAGGCTCTGGGTTCAAAAATCAAACAAGCAGCCAACAACAACAAACCCCTGTAAGCTAGATAGCTTCAGCATGAATGCTACAGCAGATCACCACCCCTCCCCACGGCTGGCTAATCAGACAAAACTCACTGTGACGTAAATGGCCTTTCTCCTAAACTTCATCCTACTGTTGCTTCTTAAACACCCATGTGCTTTTTTCCATTGTTCTCTGAAGTTTGTTGCTTTAAGGAAATTTTACTGGGATACTAAAGCCCTAGAGACAAACCTGGTGATGCTGGGGGCGGGGGGGTGGGGGGGGGGACCATGGACCAGACGATGACGGGACGGGACAAGATGGGGGACATTCATTTGTAAAATAACAGTGATGGTTCTATAGTCAAAGTGTTTGCTGCACAAGCATGAGGGCCACCAGAGCAGCAGTTCTCAACATGTAGGTCTCCACCACTTTGTGAATCAAATGAGCCTTCCATAGGGGTCGCTTAAGATCATCTGCATATCAGATATTTACATCATAATTTATAACAGTACCAAAATTAGTTATGAAGTAGCAACAAAAATAATTTTATGGTTGGGGGGGGGGGTCAGCACAACACGAGGGACTGAGTTAAAGGACCGCAGCATTAGGAGGGCTGAGAGCCAGGGTCTAGCATGCAGAACACACATAAATGATGAGTGAATCAATGCCTGCCTGGAATCCCAGCTCTGAGCGTGCGAACACACAGGACCCCCAAGCACGCTGTCTAGCCAGACTAGCCCCACTGAGGAGGTCTGGATTTGAATGCGCGGCCTTGTACCTCAGTGAATAAGACGAAGAGTGACTGAAGATTTCCCATGTCAATTTTGACCTCCACGGGCACTAGCACACACCTGCACCCCCATTCATGCAAATATGTTACACACATGTACAAACTACACATACACAAGGGAAAGAAAAATAATCTAAAAATAAATGGTGGTCATCTCCAGCAATTTTTTTTAAACTAGAAGTGGAAATCCAATAGATATCAAAAACCATGCCATATTAGGCTATAGCCTTGAGGGTCTGGTCTTTTCCAAAAGGAATAGAAGAGTAGGTCTCGGGGACAGGAAAAGGGGGGATGGAGAACGGGAGGTTGGGTGGGGACTATAGTTGGGATGTAATATATGAAAGAAATATAAATAATTTTTTTAGAAAATACAACACATACACACACACACAAATTCACCTGTCCCGAAGACTCCTTGTCTTTGCTTGGATGATTCCCAAATCCCACAGGGCTGGGTTTTTCCGAGGATCATTCATTTTATGTCCATATACTTCAATGGCCAGGGCCCCTTCCGAGAGGTACTCAATGAAGTCTTCTGTGATGTTAACGCTAAACTCCTGAAACACAACAGCTCATTGCAGAGCAGCACACATTGGCTTGGTCTTGTGACCACTTAAACCAGGGGTCACATCCTTAATAATATCAGGGAGGAAAGCAGAGTCAGTGGCACACTTTCCTCATAGTGTAGTCATTTAACACCAATAACCATGTGCACACGGACTAACACTCTTGCTTTCAAATACAGTATGACTCTGAAGGGGGCTGGAGAGATGGCTCTGTGCTTCAGAGCAGAATTAATCTTCTAGAGGACCCACATCTGGTGACTCTCAACCACCTATAACTCCAGCTCCAGGGAGATGCCTCTGGCATTTGTGGGCACCCGCACTCATGCACACACATCCACAAAGAAATACATGATTAAAAAAAAAACTTTTAAAATTAAAAATACATAAATATAGCTATGTCTTTGAACTTTAAAATTTCTCACTTTTGAAAGACTAACCTGTAAGAATAGCAAATTATTTTGCTTTGTTAGCAATGTTTTGGGAGCCTGTTTTGTTGGGGATGGGGGGGTGTGGGGTCAAGTGTGGGATAAATAGCAAAAGCCACTCCAAACCTTGATGGTCACCAGCCAAAGGCAATGTGAGGGTCACTACTTTGAGTTTATTCAGCCCACAAAAACATCGTCACTAATAATAACTGGTCACGACCAGCAGAAATGGTAACCAACCAACATGGCAGAACATGGGAGTGCCCAGCAGGGTGGTTTCTGGTCTTGTTACCACTACAACACTAGTGTCTTAACCTTTTATATAAACCATATACTCCCTCTGGAAGAGTGCTCACATATACATCTACACAAGCTTTTTTTCTGTGTACAGAAGTTAAGTCATGGCTGCTGACATGCTGAATGAACTGACACTCCAGTCTAGTCTACAGAACACTCCAAGTTCAATACTGGCCCAGTCGCCCCAAGATCACTCAGTCTTCAGCTGTGTTTACGTGACTAACTTAACACTGAGGTGGACTGGGGAAGAACTTACACTGCAGTGATCGAACACAACCATACACTGCGGCTCCTTGCTGGTGGGAGATGAGGAGGTATCCACTTCAGGGGCAACGGTCACTGGCTCCTGCTGATCCCAGAAGTCATATTTGCAGAATACAAAGTGGCACAGATGTTGCGGCAGCCCTGTGGCTTGGAGTATTTTAACCTGAAGGGAAAGGAGGAATCACTTGTGTCACTGACCAGCAGGCTCCGAGGAGTACTTAATTCATAGACGGGGAGGGTGGGGGTCCTGTCCTGACTCTGTCACCAACCACTCATCTACTTTAGGCATAAATCAGTGCGGGCCCAGGCTAGCACACAGGCTTGACAAGGGTGACAACCAGGTACCAAGATGAGTGCTGGACAGCACTTAAAGCAGACAAGAGCATCTAAATCCTAGTTTGTCAGAATGTAGGTTACCATCATTATTGCTGCAGAAGAAGGTTCTGGAAATCAACATCACCCAGAATTTCACAAGGAAAGCACGAAGTCATTTAGCACAATGAGGAAAGCACAAAATCAATCGTGTCTGAGTCAATAAACAGCAAATCTTCAGGAAAGGGCATACATGTACTCAACCATCGAAAGGAAAAGGAGGAACTGAGTTCTGACATATAAATGCTATTGTGCTACAATCACATTACTTTTGTCAGGAGCCATGTCAGAGGACTTACAGCCAGCACTGGGGCTTCAGGAGTTCAGCTACCATTTAGCAAGTCGACAGGGAAGTTTTTACCTTGGCCTGTCCATCTGAGGGACTGTCTCCTGAGTGACCACTTCTGCTGTTGGACTCTGCCATGCTGACTGCCGTCAGAGTCATTTTATTCTTCTAGTGGTACTATAAGTCTGTGGGGTCTTCAGCCCCTCACTACAATTCATAACAACAGTGATGATTTTCTAAAAAGGCAATGCCACTCAGTTGAATTGGTTAAATTGAAACTCCAGGAAGAATAACTAAGAAACATGTGTAGTCAGAGAGACTAGGTCAATGTGTTTTGCCAGGTACTATGGAGCAAGTTACCTGGGGAAAGAACAAACAGTCTTGGTAGCTAAGGACTTGCTAGGGTCAGGAAGCAAAAATAAAGAAAAGCACAGTCACTGGGGCCCACAAGTTGTGCTTATGAGAGTCGGGTCTACGATTAGTAGACAACAGGTGAGTTTCAGTGCCCACTGTTAAGTTTGATCAAATTTTGTTTTCCTGGTATTATTATTATTATTATTATTAGAATTTGTGTGTGTACCTTGAGAACATAAAGACAATGGAACAGATAGATTTTCTTCTCTATATGATTATGAAAAAGTAAAAATTCTCTTACTTGTGATCCTTTGATTAATTTTAATCGAAAAATAACAAGATGATTGATTGTAACTTGGTTATCATAAACTGCAGCCTACAAGGAAACTGGCTAAGAAAAAATACTTTGTTTCCATAAACTCTGTTGATCTGTAATAGAAAATTCATTGCTTTCTTGCACAATGTAACTACGGGAACAGAACATGTAAGAAATGTTCTGTTATGTGTGGGTATTTTCAAGGTAACCTGCTTAGGGCTAAGGGTATATAAGATGTATGTGTAGTAAAGCTTTGCTGAACTAATCTTACAGGATGCAGATGTGTGTGAGGTGTGTGTGCTGAAGCTGTGCTTCATCCACAAGATGTATGAGTGTGCTTTATGGGAAACGAAAAGAATAAGGTTTTGAAGTTTGCCTTCTCCCACAAGTAGTGTATGTGTATGTGTAAGAGGTGTGTGTGAGATTTTATAGGAAAATTATAGTAGAGAATAAGCGTAAATTAAGAAATAAAAATTAAATTGCATAGAAAGGAAAAAACTTGAATCGTATATAGAGAGCAAATAGAAGGAAAAAGTCTGAATAGAGAGAAAAGTCTGGTGCCATCTCTAAGAAGCCTGTTCCCATTCATAAGAGCTGTGATTAATCACATTATTCCACCTCATCCCCTCATCCCACCTGGGTCACTGAACCCCTGCTGGGGCTGACCTCCAGCAACTTTATTTTTAGTCGTATTTGAGAAATTCACTGAGCATGTACGTTTGACTGTCTTGTCTAGAGGGGAGAATGGAAGAGGTGAAGACCGTAGAGTTGCTGTTTTTCTCTGCACTGACATTCACCCCAATACATCCTCTCCAGAGTGTGATGGGAAACATTCCAAGAAAGCTCTGGATGAAAGGACCCTGGAGTCCGTGATTACAAAGTATGGCCACAAACATGTGCTCAACAGTACCAATGCCCCAGAGAAAATGCCTTCAAAAGAGCCTTTTTTAAAAAGATTTTTTTAAACTATATGGGTGTGTGTATCTGTGTATGAATGCAGGTTTTTGTGGAGTACAGAAGAGGGTGTCTGATCCCCTGCTGGCATAACAGGAAGTCATGAGCTGCCTGACATAGATTCTGGTAACTGACTTCCAGCCCTTTACAAGAGCAACAAGTGCTCTTAACCACTAAGCCATCTCTCCAGCCCCATTTATTTATATGCAAATATTTACACACATACGTCTAAGTGCCTGTTAAAGTGAACATGATGTGTGTGCAGGTGCTCTCAGAAGAGGGCATCAGATCTCTTGGAGCAGGAGTTACAAGTAGTTCTGAGCTGCTATAAGTGGACGGTGGACACAGAACTAAGGTCCTCTGGAAGAGCAGCACTCTTAACCACTGAGCCAATCTTCCAGCTGCCCATACAAGAAACCAAACATTCTTCATATTTGTGCAGCAGCATCTGGATTTCAATTTGGAGTTTCTGTGGTAGCTTCTTATAGTGTTAACTCCACAATTATGAAGCGAATCCTAGACTTACTAGTTATACTGCATTCTAATGGTGTGTGTGATGGCTCTTCTTCGATGTCAACTCTGGTACATCTGGAATAAACTAAACCCAAATGGCTGGGCATACCTGTGAGGGATTTTTCTTTTTCTTTTTCTTTCTTTTTTTGTTTTGAGGGGGGCAAGAGTTGAGATATGGTTTCTCTGGGAAGCTTTGGCTGTCCTGGAACTCACTTCGTAGATCAGCTATCCTAGAAATCACAGAGATCCATCTGCCTCTAGGAATTTTTTTCTTAATTAAATCATTAGAAGTGGGAAGACCTACTTCTAATCTGGATCTTTGAGGCGGGAAGACCCAGCTTTAACCTGAGCCACACCTTCTGCTGGTAACTTATATAAAGGGTATGGAAGGAAGCTTGCTCTCTTTGCCAGCTTGCTCTCATCTCACTAGAAAGTCCATTCCTTCACTGGCATTAGAGCTTACTTAGGATTCCAGCATGTACTGAGGCAAATACTGAAGACCAGCTAAGACATCCAGCCTCATGGACTGAACTACTGAATTCTTAGATGTTCCATTTGGTAGACAGCCATGGTTGGACTAACTGGACCATACTATAAGCCATCCTAATAAATCATAGATAGATAGATAGATAGATAGATAGATAGACAGACAGACAGACAGACAGACAGATAGACGAGAAGGATTCATTCTGTAAGTTCTGCTTCTCTAGAGAACTCTAATACAGTATGACTAGGAGGATTTTCACACAACTGAGCTGGTCATAAATTACACTCTCCAGCTGCTGTCTTTCCCTAAGTTGTCTGAGTCATGTCATGTCTAATAAGTATATTTAATGAGAATAAATTGAACTAGGTTGTGTTAGCTCTAGTGGCTCAACAACTTCAACTATAACTGTGGCACTTAGGGACCCTGAGGACACAGAAAATCATGTAAAGCAGATTTTTCTGTGGAACATGTACAAAGCAGGTCAGCAACAAACAGCAACTTTGTTTTATGTCATTTCTTCCTATGATGTCAACAAGCTTGAACCACCCAGGCAGCAACTCTCTGACAGGCTCTGAAAGGCTGCTGCATTTTCTCTCCACATCAAATGGAGCCATCAGTATTCTAGGATACATTTTCCAGGAAAGATTTTCAAACTTTTTTTTTCTACATGTATAAAATGTTTATTATATACTTAAATGAGGCCAGTGGGATGGGGGATGATTACAAGGTCTTGGCTTTACAAAGATCTAAAAGATCATTGCCACTTACTAGCATGTGTGCTGGTGTAAATCGAAGTCTCAAGCTTAGCTTTCTCCTGGCAGAGGGGAAGATTTATGTCTCCCCTTACAGAGGTGAGGACAGCCACACCAATGAAAGCAACGAGATGAGTGGCAGCAGGGCCAGGCACTGCTGAGCAGACGCTGCACACATACTGATTTGTGACGGAATTCCATTTGAAAGCCATTTTACTCCTACAGAAATGAATCTCAGTCTAAGCTGAAATAAACAAGAAACAAGATCGGATGTGCTGACCTGCCCTCTACAGGAGCTTCTGAGGATTGAGACTGCCAGGAATGAGGAATGACCGTACCAAGAGCATAGGCTGTTTGGAGTTTTTGTTGTGGTCGTTTTCTTTAATTTTGCTACAAAAATTGAAATCACCACAAGGTGTCAGGATAGCACTTGACTTGCAGCTCAATACAGCTTTGGATTCAGTGTTTCTGAAAATAGGCATATGGGCATTCTTCTCCATTATGGAAAAAACGAATGAAGATGTCTTATACGGCCAGTGATTTCCATCACATGATACCAAAACCATCCCCAGGTTTGACTTTCCACAGGAACTTGTCTCACTGTTGTGTCTTCCCTGCTCTTGTCTTTTTACGCAATGGATTCCCACAGCTAAGGCATGGTCTCTAAGAAGGATGCGTAAGAAGAATACTGCTCCTTAAGAAGTGCTGGATTCTGGATCCAAAAAAGTAAATGTATATGGGATGAGACAAAATGCCTGCCATACCCCAAATCTACCAGTCGATGAGGGTCAGGCTCACGTCTGCAGGACTGGAGAGAGTCAACTGAAGGGGCTGCAACCACTCAGATATAGGACACTGGAGCTTTGATATAAGTAATGAATACTCAAAATTAAAAGACACATATGTTAAGCCTAAGAGTTCATTATGACACGAAGATGATTTTAAAAATCCGTAATTCTGACAGAAAACACACCACTATTTATAACACACCCTTGCTTTCCTATTATAGGGTGCATTCTGCCTTGCCACCAGCCTGCATCTAACACCTCCGAGCATGCCATGTGACAACAATCAATAGATGAACAGGGCAACAACAAAGGTTCCACAACAAATGAATGTCAAGGTGAGAGAGAGCAGAACCTAGAGATCAAAGAAACCTGGGTGATGCCAGCAAAGACACTTAAGAGAGCTGACAGTACAGTTCACGACCTTAAGGAGTTACTATTTTGATTCTTTTTTTAAGTACCCAGTATCTTGGGAGACATGTTACTTCCAGAACTATGATGCCAGCGTGGCACAAAGCTACTGCTAAGGGGGACAGCAACATGAAGTGCGAGACTGAGCCATGCTGGGCTGTCAGGACGCTGCAGAGCAGGGTGGACGGGGACTGGCTGGACTTCACTCACTACTTTCATGCTTGGTATCTTCCATTAAATCATAACATACTTTGTCATTTTTTTAAAAAGCCATGTTATCTCAGACACACATCTCTTTTCAGTGACAAATTTCCATTCTGGTTATTTTACACCATGAAAGCTGAATCCTGGGGATGAAATCACTGTCACCCCAAAAATGGGCCGTATAGAGCCAGAAAGCTATGTCTCCACCTCAGCTAACCAAGCATGTTACCCCAAGGAAGAGGTTCTGATGTCAAGTACAGATTAGTAAGAGTGAGACTGTTAGTGAGTTAAGAGCTGTCTCCTCCCTCTGAAGAAACTCATGTTTCAGAGCACTACAGGCTTCCTCGTGCAGACAGTATCAGAATGCAGCCCAGCCCTCAACAGCGCTAGCTTCTCCCTACCTATAGCTGTGTGTAACTTACTCCTTTCAACAACTTCAATTCTGGAAGTATATATTGAGGAAGAAACAAGAGTTCTGACCCAGGCTTCTTCATATCTTTTAATCATGTTTTAAATACTACAGGCTCTTACTGATCTCTTGTCATCAAAATCCTGCCAGGATTCTGAGCCACTAGCAGCCCTGGTCCACTAGGGGGCATCTGGAGATGGAGGTAAGGAATGCACCATAAAGAGGGAGGAGGGCACAGGTGCCAGGGAGCATGACGCCCTCCACACTATTCACCCAGGAAAACACCACAGTACCTGTAGATCTGATTTTAGCTGACACCCTCACCTGCAGTCTCATCCTCCCAGAATCCCTCAGTGTCCCTCACAACCTACCATCTGAATTCACAGCTTAGCTGCGTGCCTGGACATCTGGTATCTGCTCTATCAGCAACGGATCTTACAGTAGAGGCTTTTGCTCAGACCTGCATATCCCTGGTTACTGAGCAGGGGGAACCTGGAATTTTTTTTTTTTTTTTAATCTTTACCCTGGTACCTGACATAAGTCTTCGAGGTAACACTCACAGTGTGCTGTGAACAGCACACACAGGAAGACCAGAGAGAGAGAAAGGACTGGGAACTGTTGGGTTGGAAAGGCACATGCAAAGGCACTGGGTAACCAGCAAGGAGCACAGAGAAGCTGGGCAGGGTGACGACAGCAGCAGCTAAAGGACAGGACCACAGAAAGGTGAGCACTCATCTTCAGCAGAACTTGAAAGTTGCAGTAAGAGAAAACTCATAGGAAGGTTGGGCTGTTCCACACAGCAGGACAAATAAGCAGGCTCATACACTCTCACTGCTGAGTGGCAGAGAAAACAGGTCACTTGTCCAAGACCACAAAAAGTACTGGAAGTGCTGAGATGAGTCATTCCAGAAGTAAGACAAAACATAATCCCTAAGATACTGAACTAAAAGACAGGTATTTACAAGTCGCTGAAAATGAGTTTATTATTATGTATCTACAATCTCATAGATGGTCACACCTGGGATCCTTCTAGGATGGGCCTAGGACTTACCATGCAGACCAGCCTGTTCTCCTGGGCTTCCTTTTCAGAGTTAACCTCTGCAGCATCATCTCCTCCTGCAATTCTCTCTCCAATGGCCCCGCTGAGTCGCATCACCTCCACGTGCAACCGACCTGCCACCTGGAGCAAAGACGAAAAACAAATGCTGGGTTCTGGGTTGGGTTCTTTCTCCCAACAAAGTCCTGTCTTCCTTGTTAAAGCCAGAGGGTGACAATGTATGAGAAACTAATGGGTGAATTTCTAACCCATAATCTAAGTACAATAGGAACATCCTGCTTGTAGTCCTACGGAAACATGGGGTATCCATAACACAACATACTTATCATTAGTCAGAATTGGTTAAAAAATAAAAACATGAACAAGTGTCCTGTCACCACCCACTCCCTGACCGACTCTAGAGTTAGGCAGAGTGAAGGCCAACCTCTCCCTTCTGGTTGATGATTGGCACAGCATACTGTAACTTCACATCATAAAACAGAGTCTCCAGGAAGACATTGGCCACACCAATGAGACTGTGGTTTTCCTGCTCATCATAGAATGGGTCAGCACGCTTGAAGTAGGACCGGGTGACCTGAAAGAGATTTCAAACATACAGTCTCAAAAGAAAATACACACACACAACACACACACATACAAAATAAACTAATATGACCAACAACTTCTACCATATATCCTGACTCCTATTTTTTGTTTTTTAATTTTTGAGATTGGTTCTGTGTAGCCCTGGCTGGTCTGGAACTCACTAGATAGGCCAGGGTAGCGTTAAATTTACAGAGATACCCTACCTTAGTCTCCAAGAACTTTTTTATGTAGATGTTTTGACACAGAAATAGAGAAATAGACTGACTGAAAAGGAAAAGCCGAGAGCACTAAATCTCTTCCTTGCTCTTTCAGGTAAGAAGATCCTACTAATTGTTAAACGCTCCACTGCAAATCAGGGCAGCAGGGAGGTCTTTTTTGCATTTGTTTTTATACCAGTTTCTAAGTCAAAATAGGGGAGGAACACAAAAGAAAATTACAAATTAGAACAAAAATATCATCTAACCATTTGTATTGATGACAACCTGAAAAAAAATAAACATTAAAAAAAGCTAAGGAAGAAAACAAGTCCATGTGGAAACAGGACCAGAAGAATTGAAAACACTGCTTTAGGTAATGGGGTGTGGTAGCATACCCCATAATCCCACCACTCAGAAAACTGAGGCAGGAAGAGAATGAATGCAAAAGCAAGTTGGGGTACAGAGAGACCTTGTCTCAAATAACAAATATCTGGAAGAAAACAACAAAATACATGGCTGTATTTCTAGTTTAAGCATGTATAACTACATGGCTGATCCAAATGAGAAAACCTGCCAGCAGAGAAGCCAGCACCAGTACAAATCTGGGGCACCTACTGTGGGATCAGAATGCTTTCAGAAACCTTCCTAAAGCACAAATAGCAAGGCACCCTAAAGAATATAAAACCATGAACTATGGGGTAGGTGTTTGCAAGATGTGGTGCGCTGAGAAGGCCTGGTCCCTGCTTAAAAGAGAACCCCAGAGCAACCTGAGAGACAGATGTGCTCACAGCAGATGGAAAGGAGAAAAGTCAGCTAGATTCCAAAGAAAAAAAAGAAACAGAAAATACGCAAATGACCAATATTAAAATTCTTACTTAGCTTAACAATTTAAGGATTAAAATAAATTTTACTCTAAAAACAGAACAACGATTCTGGAAAAGTATTCAATTTCCCCAGAGCCGGGCAAACTCTCTATGGCATGGTTCCTGTGACTAGCAGGTAAGCAATTCTTGAATGACTTACTGGGCTGTCTTCTTCACACTCCTTCCACTCCTGGTAGAGGTCTCTCATGTCCAAAAGCCTGTTCTCCAGCTTTTCCAAAGACCAGATCTGCTTTCCTTTTCCTCTTCTTCTCACCTGGACGGCAGGTTCACTGAGGAGAGAGCCTCGCTGCAGAGACAGGAGATGGTGACATGACAGTTAGCTGAGATACGGTTATGCCTAGTGGATAACAGATACACACAAGCACGCACGCACACGGACACAAACACTCAGAAAATTAGAAGGAAGTAACTTCCCACTGATCCAGTCAGATGGGTGGAGCCCAGTGCAACCTCAGCTGTGGCACTTCGGCTGTGTAGAGGACGGATGCCTCACCTTCCTATTGGCATCCAGGCTGGAGGCTGGGATCTGGAGGGTAACTTTATACTCGGTTCTTTTATCCAGCTCCTCTGCGATGTAACTCGCTTCTCGCACCAGCAGGTTGGCCTTTACAATCTGCTCCCTCAGCCTCATCAAGCTGTTATTCAATGTTGCTTCTCTTTAAGACAAAATAAAAACAGGACTGGTGGAGGCCGGTAGAGATAACACACAAAACACCATACGGGAGACCATGGTCACAGTCAGCTCATTCATAACTCTCTTCTGCACACGGGAACACAGACACTGCCCATGCACACACAGGTCTCTGGGCCATGTCACAAGCACAGCACTCCTTGCATAGCAAGCTGGCCACAAGTGGGTGCAGGGCTCTACAAACTCAACTGTGTAAGAAACACCAAAGGTCCTTATCAACTCAAGAGCCACTCAGTAGGACTGGAGACTCTACATGCCTGTCATTCTCCAGCAGACAGGGATGATACCTGTATGCAGACTGGAATAGCAGGAGGTTAGTGCTGCACTCTGGTACTGTGGGAGAAGGTATTTAGTGCCATGCTAATTAGCCCATACAGAGATCAAGCTTGTAATCTGCATCTTATTAGCATCGTGCTTTACCTACCTGACCTCATCAGTCCAGCAAATCAACTTTCTTTCCTCTTTTTTTAAAAGAGGTATCTACCAGCCTTCAGAACCTAAAGCATGATACAATGGTATAGTATACTTCTTTATTCAAAGCCAAAGGCCACACAGATTGAAAATGGCAGCATCAAACATGGCATTTGTTGGTGATGGTGGTGGTGGTTTTCTAGAGACAGGGTCTCTATGTAGCCCTGGCTGACCTAGAACTTGCTCAGAGACCAGGCTGGTCTTGAACTCGCAGAGATCTACCTGTCTCTGCCTCCTGAGCTGGGATTAGAGACGTGTGTCACATGCTCAGCTAATATAGGCTGTTTTAAAGAAAGCTGAATGTACCGGCAATTCCCATCCCTCTAAAAATAAAAAATAAGACCTGGAATGCAGCTTGGTGGTAGAGTGCCTGCTTAGCATGCACTAGGCCACGGGTTCAATCCTCGGTGCTGCGAGAGGAAAACAGAAAGAAGACAAAAGACAAAGATAGGCAGCATGTGAGCACAGACCTGCAATCCCCGGGATCAGGTGCTGAGGCAGGAGGATTCTAAGTTCCAGGCTGGCCTAGGCTACAGAGTGATTTCAAGGCCAACTTGGAAGGTACATATGTATAAGAAAGACTGTTTCAAAATAACAACAAAAAGAAAAATTAAAGAGAAAGAAAGGGAGAGAAAATAAAGAGAGGCAAGGGGTGGGAAAGAATGGAAAGTGGAGGAGGGAGGGAGAGAGACACACAAAGTGGTTCTTGGCTGTAGCGCTCTCCTGAAATGTTATTCTTTTACAACCATCATCTAGTGTTCCCATCCAGAACCTTCCTGGCGGGGAGTACAAACAGTACAAATCAGGCTGTCTTGCATGCCTACCTCTCCTCAGCCCACTGTCTCAAGCGCTGCTGGGCGCTCGGTGACTGGAAGGAGAGCCGGTCCCCACCACGGCAGTTCTGCCTCTCAGGAGACAGCCTTCTTCGGAGCTGCTCCAACTCGTGCTCGTACATGAGCCTCTGGCGCTCCAGAGCAGACCGCTTTTCCTCTTCGTGCTGCTGTTCTAGGCTGTTCAATATGGACTGCATTGGATCTGAGCATGTTAGTGTTAAAAAAACAAAAACATAATGAATAAAAAAGCACAGTACACTTCAGACACCCACCATTCGAGCTTTCATGACCCAATACCATCTGAGACATTTTGGAATAAGTGCGGCCTTCTGCCAGTTACTTGTGTTACATATTTTAGGTAAATTCCACAGTCTGCCATGCAGCAAAGAGAAGGCTAAAATGTTCTACGTGGCACCTAGGTTGTGGTGAATGCTCCAGAAATATGTGGAGAAGCCAAACCGTCAAACTTCAAACCTTGGAAATTCCACCCATGAGGTCAAGTGGAGTGATCTGCCTATCACAGCAAAGAGAGTGAAGGTTCCGTGAAATACAATCAATTATTATAGGTAAGGACACAGAGTTCAGAGGTCATCAAGGGAAAGGCGTCCTTAGAAACACGCTTGGCACCTCCCGCAAGCACAGCCTGCACTCACCGTTGCTACTCAGGGCCTTCATGGTGACCTCCATCTGTGCATACTCGAAGTTGAAGTTGATCTCGCTGGACACCTCACTGGAGGAGTCGCCGTCTGCATCCAGCAGCTCAGAACTGCTGTCATTCTTCAGGGAGGCATCGTGCTCCTCATCCTCTCGCTCCGCTTTCTTTTTCTTTTTTGGCAAATTGAGTCTTGAGGTGAAAAAAGGGAAAGTATTTTTAAATTAAAAAGGATGTTTATTCATTCCATTCCTTACAAGTTGGCATTTGCTAGAAGCCAAGGGAATGCCACAGCAGTACCAAGAAGCTGCTGCAATTAGGAGCTCCAATTCTAGTAGTAGAAGTAAAACATCCACGTGTGTAAAAGTGGCTACAACAGAGCCCACACAACTTTTGCAAGCTGGGTAACAGAGAAAAGCTGAGGACCACATCAGAATGGAGAACTAGACATGATGACAAGTCTCTGGAGACTTTATATGTAAAACACCTGGACTGGAGAGATGCTCAGCAGTTAAGAGCACTGGCTGCTCTTGCAGAGAACCCAGGTTTGATTCCCAGTACCCACATGGCATCTAACATCTATAACTCTGGTTCCAGGGTGGCCTACATCTTATTCTGACCTCTGCAGGCACCATGTGCACATGATGCACAGACATACATGCAAGCAAAACACTCAAACCCATAAAAATAAAGGTTAAAAATTTTACAGAGTGGTGGTGGTATACACTTTTAATCCCAGCACTCAGGAGGAAGAGGCAGGAGGATCTCTGTGAGTGAGTTCAAGGCAGTCTGGTCTACAGAGTGAATTCCAGAACAGGACAGGGCTACAAAGAGAAATCCTGTCTTGAAAAAACAAAACAAAATAATAAAATACCAAAGTACACACAAAAGCAATTGAGGGACTGGGAGACCAGGAGGCAACTGGTTTCCTTTGAGAAAGGAAAAAAATGAAAAGCATTTCCCATGAGCTTGCATCCATCTAACCTTTCCTCTAAAATCAAAACAGCAAGTGGCATAAGGGTAAGGATCAGCATCAATTATGAGAAAAGTTCGTTTGACCACTGAAGTACATAGGCCACGGACAGAAAGAGGAGACCAGGGTTTGAATGCAATTGCAGCCTGCCTACCTCACCATGCAACACAACACCCACCATGCTTGGCAAACTGTGTTGAAGTCACAGGTGAGAACCTTCCTTCACAGCTTCCCTTGCAGCTACAGGACAAAGTCAACTCAGGGCCACTAAGAGGAAGATTTCTGGTGCCCTGATGAAAGGACAGCAGGGCGGATGCTACTTTTTGTCCCTTTGATGCTATCCTTTTGTCCCTGTGACCTGAATGTTCCTTTCATGGCTGCAGGGCCACAGCCAATCCATGGGGAAGTGCCAAGAAAACTGTAAACTGCAGCCAGCCATGGCCTCTCTGGGAGGCACAGCCCACTCTAGCAGCCATCTCCCTGAGGACTTCTCATTCTATCTGGGAATATATGACCTGCTTAAGCCATCAATGTCCAGTGTGCTGGGATTTGCTGAAAGTGTGGTCAAAGAAACTACCAACCTTCTCTTGAGGATAAAAGAACTACATCCAGCTTTTCTACTACTGCTTCTCAGACAAAAGGAAAAATAACGGTGTGTACAGACAGATGACTGATAGACAAAGAGCAAACCCATTAGGAAAAAAACTAATTCTGATAACATATTGGGGGAAATCTTATACTGGGGAAAAGATAAACAAATACGCATGTAAGCTTGGTACCTTTGGTGAGGGGACTTGTCATTCTAAGCCCCAGGGTTCACAAACATATGAACAAACATATAAGCCACACACACAGCATATACATGCAAGCATGAGCACACACACAGTAAGGTGTCATTTTTATGGCTTTCATACTTAAAATGACTCTGTTTCAGAAGACAGCCTTCTATGGTCTCCCACTTTCAGGGATGTGAGCAATGTCATACCTGAAGAAATGGTTGTTTCCCCATAGTATCCTGTCCCCATGGTGCAGCTGGATGGGGCTGGAGACAGATGACCCATTTACAAATGTTCTGTAGGGAAAGAGGACAGCATGAGTAAGGACTACCAAACCCTCTGCTTCCACTGCCTTAATTTCCTCAAAGCCTACCCTTGATGAATTTAAATATTTGCAGTTACATCTTTGCTGACTTACCTCAAAATGCTGATGACATTAAGCATTATTATTTTCCCATCTTCGAAGTTCTAAGCATCGTATAGCCTGTTTCACACACTGATGGCACTGTCAGAGATCAGTCTCTGTTTCTCAAAACTCTTAATGTCTTAGACAGCAGGAAGGAGTAATATGAAGCCGTTATGGGTAATAACTAAAGACAGAGCAACGGAACAAAGCACAGCCAACCAAGATAGATAAAGAGCCAGTCAATGAGCAGATTCTAGAAACAGTGGCAGATACCAAGAATGCAACATGAGATCCACAGGATTCTGAAACTGCTCACAGCAGAAACCTTCATCTACGTCCTTCAATCCAGAGAAGTCTCATCAGTTCAGTTGAACTGTTTATTTCCCTAACAGACTTCAGTAGTAGACATGGTGGGTAGAACACTAGTGTGGGAGGAATTTGGAAGCATAGGAAGCAAGTAGAAAACTATGCCTGTGCATATTCCCAGGATACCAGCCCCACGCCTCTCTCCTGCCCAGTGATTCACTGGCTAAGAAATGGGACATCAAGTACAAATTATTTGACATGGAAGGCATTTCCTTCCTTCCATAAGGAGGTCCCCTTTATCTCCTCCCTTTCCAGTTCTAGTAAAACTGCAGCTCCTCTGAAAATAGATCCCTTTTCTGTACACTAAACACAATCAACTCTTCCTCCACAGGGGAACTGATCAGTCCCTGGTGTTGGGGAAGTTTATTTTTAGTTATGTTCAAAATTGTTTTATGCATTGTTGGGTAATGGGCTACTCTAGGTGCAGGGTGTTCTGTATTGTTTGCAGGTGTCAGATTTCTGTGGGGGTTGTTTAATTGCTAATGATCTGCATGTGCTATCAGAATACCTGAGGAGTTCTGAAAGAATAAATACATCTGAGCTCACATGCTCAGGGTTCCACTGTCGATCGAGTATGGTGTTGGCCATGATGGTGGTTCCCTCTGCTGAGGTCTGGCACAGTTTGCACATGTGAAAATGCCTCCATGTCAATCTTGCTAAACTCCCACAGCAGCTTTACTACTACACCCTGGAATCATTTTTATTGCTTCATCAAGAGACAAAGTTCGATCCCTCTCCAGCTTCTGGAAGAAGGTCCCAACCCTCCAGCCACCAGAGTCTTCCTCACAATCCACGTCCATTTTGGATTCCATTTCCTCTGCAGAGCCTGATGAGCACTCCAGTCTCTGAGTTTCTTTAAAATTCTGTAAAGCTATAAACCTTGATTGTTTTGCATTTAGATTGTTTGGTTTTTTGAGACAGGCTCTCACCATGTAGATAGACCCTGAGCTCATGATCCTTTTACCTCAGCCTCCTTAGTACTAGGTTTATGACCATGTGCCACCACAGCTGACTAAGCGATGCTCTTACCTGGCTTTATGTTTCCATGATTTTCAATGCATTTCTATCCACACACACTCTTACTCCCATTCAAATCTCGCTCCTCATATGGATTCTTAAACACTGAAACTGACCCTTTTGCTTCTGTTGTATGGCCATTCAAAGCATAAGCTCAAATATGGAATTGTGATGTGCTAAATATAGTACACACCTAAGGCTTTATGGTACAATTCTTCAAATACAATGAGGTAAGAAAGAAACACAGGAGGGTGGGCATGGTGGTGAACACCTTTAATCCCAGCATTCAGCTTTCAGCAGAGGTAAGTAGATCTCTGAATTCCAGCCCAGTCTACACCAGTCTACAGAACAAGTTCAAGGACAGCCAGGGCTACACAGAGAAAGTGTACATCAAAAAGAAGGAGAAAGAGAAAGAGAGAGAAGAAGAAGAGGAGGAGGAGGAAATACAGGCTGACTTTGGAAAAGCACTGTAGTTAAGTCATGACTGGGAGGAAGGGGAAGGAGGGAGGAAGGGAGGGAGGGAAGGAGGGAGGGAGAGAAGGAGGAAGGAAGGAAGGAAAACAAACAAAACATGAACGTAAATCAATTCTTAAAGGTCAATCTACATGGGGTCCCCATGACAGAAACTACTTCTACCAGCACTGGCCCATCTCCTGTGTTGACACTCATGTAAAGCATGCCAGCCATCAGCTTGTCTGCTGTCCTGTTGAACACTCATATAGATCATGCGGGTCACCTGCCTGTCCCCGGTACTGACATTCATAGACCATCAGCCACCCTGCTGAAGCTGTACATACAAGAGAGGCTGTGGTAGCAAACACAGTCTTGTCAGAGAGAAATGTACCACGAGACTGTCCTAGGATCAGGTAGTATGGCATTGAGTAAACCTGGAGCATATAACACCTTAACTATCTCAACTGACAAGATGAGAAGTTTCCAGAAAGCACCACTGCTTTGCACCAAAGACAATGACGCCCTGATACACACAAAAGCAGCACTTCAATCTTCCAGGTGAGCAGTGAACAGAGAGAGCTTATTGCCCAAGAAAACAACTAGCAGCATTTGTTGCCAGCGACAAAACTGTTCCTTTTAACAAGAACTTCCAGTTCTGGAAAACTTTAGTTCACATGCTCCACCCAAAGACCACTGGGAAGTTACCCCAAGTTGAAGTTTGTGGATTTGTCATTCATGCTTTAGGGCAGTATGTGTAACGTCTGTGTGTGGCAGTGACGGATTGTTACGGATGCACAACCCGGGGGCACAACCAGGCTTTGGCTGGATGAGGAGAGGAGTAGGATTCACTTACATCATTGAAAAGTGTAGCTAACAGAGAACTCCCCAAGTAGACATTAGCAGAGCTTAGCCTAAAAGTCAAATGGGAGCTGGCAGGCCAAAAGAATGACAGAGCAGAAGAGATAGACAGGGGAGTCTAGGGACTTCCTACTCAAACCAGAGGAGAGCTGCCAGCTGGGCAGTGAATGGAAGCAGTCTAGGGCGGTGGGAAAGGGTCCCTTCAAGAGTGAAGGATCTGGAGAGACGCCTCACTGGTTAACAGCATGTACTGCTCTTCCAGAGGACCCGAGTTGGATTCCCAGCACCCATATCAGGTGGCTCACAACCACTAGTAACTCTAGCTTCAGGGAATCTGATGCCTCTGGCCTCCTGAAACACATCTACCCATGTGGATATCCTCTCAAAATACATGCACGTAATTTAAAAGTAAATAAATAAATCTTTTTTTAAAAGTAAGGCCATGGGAGCGAGAGATGCTAACAGAAAGGACCTGGCACATGACAGAGTTGTCTTAGGTGAGCTGAAAATAAAAGCAGGCCAAATGTCCCTCATACCCCCTGCACCTAGTGTCATTTCGCACTATCGTAAGCATGTTACCTGGTATTCTTCTGAGGGGTCAGCATGACCTGGCCTTCAGGCGTGATGTCTATGATACAGTGCTCAGGAAGAATGCCCATCCCGCAGAGCTGAATGTCCTGGGAATTTGCTGACCCTATCAGCGTATGCTCCTAAGAAAGAAGCAGAGTTCCCTGTGAATATTGTGTTAAGATCAGCCTCCTCAGCCACAAGACTCTGAAAGCAAGTGGGATGGCGGCCCCTGAGTATTTCTTTTTCTTTTTTCTTTTAACTTTATTTTCGAGCCAGGGTTTCTTTGTCATAACTCTGGCTGTCCTGGAACTCACTCTGTAGACCAGGCTGGCCTCAAACTCACAGAGATCCGCCCACCGCTGCCTCCCGAGTGCTGAGAATAAAGGCCTGTACTACCACCAAGGAGGCAATATCCCTCCAGTCATTGTCTTATTTAAGCCTTTAGGCTCAAAACCACAATTTTATATTCATGTCTGTTCTACATTTGTTATTTACCTAACCATCTTGATTCTAAATATTTTATACCAGTCTCAGAGTATAAGCCATGTGTCAACAATATATCAAAATATGGTCTGAAAACTACCATTACAGAGATGGGTCTGGTAGGTGATGGAAGGAGAATCAGGAGTTTGAGGCCAGCTTTGGCTACCTGAGACTTTGTTCCAGGAGAGAAAAAAAAGGGGAAACTACCTGGTCTCAATCAAAATGATTGCATCTATGGGCCAGCAAGATGGCTCAGCAGGTAAGGGCACTTGCTTCCAAGCCTGACAAACTGAGTTCAATCCCCAGAACCAACATGGAAGAAAAAGAGCTGACTTCCCCAAGTTTTCTGCTGACCTCCACATGCATTTAAGATTCTTTCTTCTTATTTTTCCCTAACATATTTTTATTTAATTTCTAACCATATGACTGCTTTGTCTGCATGTGTATCTGTGTACCATGGGCATGCAGTACCTGTGGAGACCAGAAGATGACTTCAGATCCTGAGGGACTGGAGTTACAAACAGTGATGAGCCACCACATGAGTGCTGGGAATTAAACCCAGGTCCGCTGGAAGAGCAATCAGGGATCTTATCCACTGAGCCATCTCTCCAGTCCCTCTATCTCAGTTTTTAAAATCTTATCTCCAGAACTAGACCAGCTTCACAGTCACTGTCACGGTGTCACCTGACTCTGACAGGGTCTTCTTGCACACCACTACAACCTAGCATGGAAACTGTACAGGCAGGGATATCCTGACTTGTCCCTCCTCTGAGCCCCCATGACACTTAAGAACCAATAATTACTGAGTTACTGTTTCACAAATGCTATTTTCCTCCCTATTTGAACTGCAACCTATCCAAGACTTTTGCAGTTGGTACAATCAACAAGGCAGTCTGTGATGGTGCTGGTATCTGCAGACAGGGTGAAATACAAGTCAGCAGAAGCAGGAGACAGCAACTCAAACAGGCAGAGGTATAATCCAAGTTCTAGATAAAGAAATTCATTTTTAAAAATACTCAAAGTATTTTACAAATATTTGAGCACCAAATATGAGAGAGGCACTGGATCCCGAGATATAAGAGACTGTCAAGTCCCAATGACATTTATATTAGAAAGGACAATCTCAGCCTCTCACTTGAGGTTACAATCTATTGTGATTTGGAGGGTACATGGACTTCAAAAGGCTCATCTCCACCAACTCCTGACTGCTCCATATTTAAGTCAACAGTATGCTCTAAGCAGCAGAGGAAAAAACAGATGAAGAAATTTCTCACAGATTACAATCCCAGCACTCGGAAGGCTGAGGCAGGAAAACTGTTAAATTCAAGGTCAGCCTGAGAAACGTATTGACAGTCTCAGAAACATATGCTCCATGTACCTCCTGACACACACACACCCAAAAAAAAAAAAACAGATTATCTAATGAGTACCTAAAGCTGGGATAGGAAAATACCTGGTAAGCAAAACAGGATGAATTAATAAAGGACTGCATCTCCATGTGTGTGTAAGACTAGGCCCAAGGACTCCAAAAGGTGACAGCATAAGGTATAGCAGAATATAGATGGAGGTGTATGTTATGGAGGACAAAAGCCTGTAATGTGGGCACAGGAAGGACATCAGAGGTGTTTTCATCTGGAACCTGCATCTGCAGATGATGTGGGGAGAGTCACCTAGACAGATTAGGTCATCACATCTGAAGCTGCATCCACTGAACTGACTTAGAAGTTGCATGCTACGAAAGAAAAAGTGCAGCCTCCAAATTCCCCATCCCACATGGTGGCATTTTCTAAAGAGAGACTGTTCTTGAACTGAGCTCACCCTTCTGAATGTGCCTTGTCATGAGTATGGTCTTGCTACTGGCTGGCTGGGCCCAGATGGGGCTGACCATTCTGGAAGAGAACACGCCTCCTCCACAACAGGGACCAGAATGTTCTGACTCCTCCAAAAGTCCCTTCCCAAACAGCTGCTGCTGCTTCAGTGCACTTTTTACTTGTAGAACAGACATCAACCAGGTTGTTTTTTCCTTTTTTTTTTTTGTGGGTTATTTTGTTTTGCTTTTCTGTATATCCTGCAATTTAGACTGTATCACCTCAGAAAGAAAAGGAATTCGAAACTTGGGGAACCTTATGGGACAGTATGCCTCAGTCCTGTTCTTCTGCGTATAATCCCTGAAGTCCACAAGTGTCTGCAGCTTCCCTTCTAACTCAAGATGCTGGGCTAGGAGAGAGAAAACATGCCTTACCTTGCAAGCATGAGGACTTGAGTTTCGAGAACTACTTACAAATGTCAGGCATGCTCATTATCCCATTCCTGAGGAGGTAGCGACAGGAGGGTTTTTGGTGCTCTCCTGTCAGGCAATCTGGCCTAATTGGTGAACCAAACCAATGAGAGATGCTGTCTCAAAGGAGGTAGACGCCTTTTATGAGCATGACACCCAAGGCTGTTCCCTGATCTTCACATATATGCCCACACACATCTATGTGTATACGTGTGCATACACATACAGATACACAGCATATTTTTAAAAAGATACTGTCAACACTGTTCAAGAGTGCCATGAGAACTGTGATGACATATTATTAACTTTTTATTTATTTTATGTGTATAGGTAGTTTGTAAGTATGTCTATGCACTACTTGCATTTCTGGTACCCTTGGAGGTCCACAGAGAGCACTGAATCCCTTAGAACTGGAGTTACAGACAGTCAAATTTGTTTGCTTAGTTTTGTTTGAGACAGGGTCTCACTATGTAGTTCTGATTGTTCTGGAGCTCTCTGTAGAGAAGAGACTGGCCTTGAACTCAGGGATTCTCCTGCCTCTGCCTCCCAAGTGCTTGGATTACAGGTGTGCACCACCTCACCTGGCTGTAGTTACAGACAATTGTAAGCCACCATATGGGTGCTTACAGGTCCTTTAGAAGAGCAGCCAGTGCTTTTAACAACTGAGCCTTTTCTTCAGCCCAACACATTATTTTTAATAGGTAAAAATAGCATGTTTGAGAGAAAGCAGAATAGGGAATATAGTTGTACAGTATTTTATCTATAAAATTTGCCTATATATCCAGTCTTCACATGAACCCAGAAAGCTAGCCAGAGGAAAATTCCTCCATTGTGTAAAGAAAACCAGGAAAGCCTTGACTCTGCACTAGATCTGCACATACTCATATACATGTCAAAAACATTACTTAGCTCATAGGATGGCCAAACAAGTAAGATACTTAGTGTTAAGGGAGACTTACCAAAATGACACTAAGCAAGCAGTCCAGAGTATCCTCAATGAAAAGCAGGAAACTAGCTGTGCTGGTTGACTTTTGTCAATTGTCAACTTGACACAAACTAGAGTCCTTTGGAAAAGGAAACTAAATGGGAAGACGCCTCCATCAACAAGTGTGTGGAGCGTTTTCTGGGTTGATGAAGGATGTGGAAGGCACTGTGGGCAACGCCACCTCTGGGAAGGTGGTCCTAGGTGGTGTAAGGCAAGCTGAGAAAAACATGGGGGCAAGCCAGGAAGCAGTGTTCCTCCATGGTCTCTGCTTCAGTTTCTGTCTCCAGGTTCCTGCCTGGAGTTCCTGCCCTGGCTTCCCTTCATGACCAGCTACAAGCGGAAGTAACCCTGTCCTCACCAAGTCGCTTTGGTCTCGGTCTTTTATCATAGTAATAGGAAAAAAAAAAAAAGGACACTAGTCAATGTGAGTGTTCTTAGAAGTGAAACTATGCCATTCCTTACAACAGTCTCTAACGTCGCCAACGATAGCTCTACTCTCCTAGTCACATGAATCCATGTTATCTGAGGGGAAGAAGCTGCGCCCGGTACGTGCTGACCCTGGATGAGAATCTGTGTAATTAGCCTGGGCTCTGGAATGAGTGAGGGAAATGTGAGGTACGCATCAAATCTTGCTGGGTCAGGCTCAAGGTCTTTCCTGGTCCTCTTCTTCTGGGGTTTTCAGATTTCAGTGTGTACTGTATTTTCCTTTCTGCTTCATAACCTGATCCTCCTGATGTCTAGGTGACCAGCTCTCCCTTTTGTTTTTTAATAGGCTCATAATTTGAACTTTTAAATTTTTCCTAAAAGTTATTGGAAACACCAATCTCCTATCAAGTGGCCCCAAGTAAGAACTTTAACTACTTCCTCTTATGTTTAAGAAAGTATTCCTTATAAATTATATTAAATAATGGTGGGTATACTATTTAACTTGCTGGAAATAATGTCTGAATATTCTTTTTATATAAGCAGTTCAGTGACATCACTCAAAGACAGAAAAGAGAAACTGATCCCCAAAACCAAGACTGTCTTACACTCCCATTGAAATGCAAACAACCATAACAAGCGCAGGTCCCCGTGTCTCATGAAACGCTCTGTGCAGGCAGTGCATTCACCTTTAAGTAGTACACTAGAAGTTCATTCAGAGCGGGGTCAGCATTCAGGTTGACCAGGAAGCACTTGTCATCCCCAACTTTGATTCCAGAAGTCTGAAGAGAAATCCCAAGGCTCTCAAGCTGCTTCTGCCGCTCCTGCAAACACACCAGAGAAGTGGTGATTCTCAGCCACAGAGGCAGTGGGGCACAGAGGATCAGACAGTAGGGGAAGACTGTGTCATACTTTTATCATTCAGTGTTACCTCAAGTAAAGCAGGTAACATACGGGCTATAGAAAACATAAAGATCAGATTTTTCTCTTTTTTCACCTTGCCAGAATGAAGGTCAAAACACCTCTATAAAGTTCACAGGGCCTTCCAACCTGGCCCACATCCTCTCCTTCAAATCTCACCACAATTACCTTCCCACCCTGCACCACCATGAATCACACAGAACTTAATGACTCCGCTCAGGTCATGGTTATCAGAGACAATGACCTGGTCCACAACCATGTACATTTAAAACATAAATAAATTTGAAAATTAAAAATTAGGGCTTGGCAAAAAAAAAAAAAAAAAAAAAAAAACCCTCTCCACAAGGTCCAGGGTCCATCGAGGAAGAGACAAAAATGTAAGTCCTCCCTCTCTAAATAAAAGTGGCCAGGCCCTGTCCCCGAGGACCTCCAGAACCAGCTATTGGCCAGGCCCTGCCCTTAAAATGCACAGGAGCCAAGCTTTTCACCCTAACCTGTAGGGTGTTGGGGAAGTTTATTTTTGGTTATTTTTGAAATTGTTTTATGCACTATTGGGTCCTCGAGGGGCTATCCTAGGCCTTGGTGTTTTACATTGTTTGCAGGTGTTGGAATTATGTGGGGGTTGTTTAATTGCTTATGATCTGCACGTGGTATCAGCAGAACACCCAAGGAGCTCTGAAAGGATAAAAACACCTGACCTCAGATGCTCAGGGTTCCACTGTCCAGTTAGGCGCTGGCCAGAATGGTGGTTCTCTCTGCTGAGGTCTGGCAAGGCTTCCACGTATGAAAATGCCTCCTTGTCTTCTTAGCTGAGCCACCACAATGGTGTACTACTACAGTAGTGTAAAAAGCCTGAGCTCAACTCTGGAACTTGAAAACCTACCAATCCCCGAGCTCGTTCAAATATCAGGCCACGCTGGAAAACTCTGCCCCTAAAAAGCTTATAGAAGACTGCCTCTCACTCAGTTCTTTGCTGCTTCTCTCCCAAGCAGAGGCAGTAATCCCCCTGTGTCTTTCCCAACAAATCTCTTATGTGAGGTTTGTTGTGCGGTATGACTTTGTGATATTCCTTGGCTCCCAACTGTGAAGATACCTTTCCCCTCCGAGTTATAACAATTACAGGTATGGCACCTATTAGGTTAACTATGCCCCAGTCGATGGCCACACACCAATGACACAAGTTACGAACAACACAGAGTTAGGAGGAAGGAGTGGGAGGTGACTGTGATCAAAATGCAGTATATGCTATGTATGAAAATCTCAATAAAAAAAAAAAAGATGTAACTCAATAGTGGGGTATTTGCTTAGCATGTATGGGGTCTTGAGTTCCATCCCCAACACAGATAATAAACAAATAAGTAATTACTGATACTACAAAATTAACCATTTCCCACACAGGAAACAAGCTATGAAGCTGCAAAATCTGTACCTTCTGACTGATTCTCTGAGTGCAGCTCTAGAGGACCAACAGATCCATCAATGTGCTAGATATGCCACATGGCCACCGGAGTCCCACAGCAAACTGTCCAAACACAAACCTGTGCGATCTCCTCAGTTTTCCTCAGTTTCTCCTCCCAGGTCACAGTCATTTCCTGGATGAGCTTCTCGGATTCTTCCAGGCGATCTTTCAACTCCGGAGACTTCATAGCCTAAAATCAAGATGTTACTTCATGAAATGTCTGCACGGTGCCAGGAAAGAACAATCAGCTGGCCGTGAAAGGACAAGGGCTGCCACCTGCCGCTCAGCTCCCCACCTACTAACAGCAAGGTGGTGGCCATTTTGGACCACAACACCTATATTAGAAGGACAACAGGCCCATGAATCAGCTACAGCACGTTCAGAAAGACAACTAAACTGTTCCCTTTCCTCCAACCTATTGTGAGGAATTCACTACATTTAAAGAGATAAATGTGCCAAGCTATTTATCGAAGGCTAATGATTTTAATTTCAATACGTCGTACATCTAGACTCACAGGGATGTTTCATCTTAGTCTCTTTATAAAGGTGATTTCAGGACTTTAGTCAATGCTACACAAGTTACATGTGTGTATGTTGCAAACTGGGCAGCATTAATAACACTTGATCGTATCCAAAAGGCAGTGAAGTGATCAGATAGTGTTATAAAAAGGAACACTGAAACCACATCCCAAGGTTCTTGAAAAACTGTAAAATCAGAATAAAATTCAATAGTCAAAATAAACAAACAAATCCCATGATCAAGATAGACGTTGTGACCCATGTAGCTTCTTGATTTTATACCATAACAAGAGTAATGAGACAGAGAGGGCTATGGTGTCAGCTCCAGAGACAAGTCCCATGGGACAGAAACACTAACCACAGCAGGAACTCGAGTATGATATCTCATACTTACACAGGGAAGCCCTTGTGTCTAGGCAAGCACTGTGATTCTCAAACCCGTTAGAGAACCTAAGCATCACCTGCCACAGAATGAATGGAGAGAGCTGCACAGACCACCACCAAACAATGGCTACCTCTGTCCTGAGACAGTTTATAGTACTCCTCTACAAACAGAGCTCACCAGTAACAGGAAAGAATAGGTTATAGAGGTAAAGATGCCTCTTGTTCTGACTGAAGGCTAACAAATAGGGGGAGAAAGTCCATCCAATTCCCTTCCCACAACTGTATGCCCAGTCAGCTTCTGCATAAAAATAAATCACATTTTATTCCCATTATCTCTCTTCCTCCCCTCTTATTCTAGTCTGCCAGCTTCCTTGGCAGAAGTGGAAAGAAACATTTTTTTCTATTCCCTTTATTCTCTCCTATCCAATTATTTCCAACAGCCTCAGAAAACCCTAAATTTCAAACATGATAACTTGCCTTTATCATTCAACTCAAATTTAACTTCCCATAGGGAATTCCAAAGTTTCTAGCAGAATACTGCTCAAGGAAATAACAAAAAGTAGGGGAAGAAAATTCACGTTCCAGCTTGCTAAGTTGGCCCCCAGTGACACAGATCCCTTCCAGTTGTGCCTCACACCTCTGCCTTGGTCAGCTGCTCCCGGAGCTTCTCCACCTCTTCTCGGAGATCTCTGATGATCCGTGCGTTGGGATCCTCATTCACCACAGCGTGATTGACAATGTGCTTTGCTCGATCTGCATACCTCAGTGTGGAGAGGGTTTCATCATAGTTATCAGCGGCTGGGCTCACAGTGGCCACCATGGCGGTTTTGCTATTACCCCCCAGACTGTCCTACCAAGGGAAAAAAAACAGTGTGGAGTTTTAAAGCTGGAGGAAAACATCACATGAGAAAGCTGAAGTCTGAAAGAACAGAGCAGCCCATGTAAAGACAAAACAGAGGCTAATATGTCACATGCAGACCCTCCTGAGGCTCAGACCTGGGGCTGCCTCTTCTCTGTCAATTACTTTTTGTTGTTGTTGTTGTTGGGGAAGGGGTTGAGGGGGCAGGAGTCAAGACAGGGTTTCTCTGTGTAGCCCTGGCTGTCCTGGAACTCTCTCTGTAGGCCAGGCTGGCCTGGAATTCAGAGATCCACCTGCCTCTGCCTCCAGAGTGCAGAAACTGGGTGTGTGCCACCACACCTAGCTCCAATTACTTTTCTTAACAAGCAAACAAAAAAGAACCTCCAAACAACAACAAATCCTTCAATTTTTCAAGAAAGGACAGGGAAATTCAACAGATTACATTCATTTTTTTAAAGTAAAAATTGATCCAAAGCTAGTGAGTCCGGTTTAATAAGCACTATGATACCATTCTGAGCAAGCTGCTCAGAATGAAAGGACTTCAATGGCTAGCCAATCCTGGAGGAACTGAACACTCACAGTGTCACTCCTTTGGGGATTTTGGTAGTGCTAGGGATTGAACCAAGACTCCCTGCATGCAGGCAAGGGCTGTGTCACTGAGCCACACTCCCAGCTCCAAAGAGGCTCACCTACACCCTCCTCCACAGTGCTGCCTGTCCTGCTGGCACAAGTTCTTGGGAACCTTGTAAGGCTCTGAAACCTAAGGGACAATTACAGTCTTCCAAACCAAAAGATGAGTTACAGAAGCTTATTTTCCTTCCCTCTGCTAGCATTCTAAAAATTACTAACACATGCTCTATACACGGCTTCCATAGCTCATTCAAATGTCCTGAGGAAATTATTCATCCGCAAGTACAGTAACTGGCTTCCAACAGATAGGAAAACCACTGCTAATGAGAACATTAAAAAGAAGGAACTATGTGGGTTGGTAGTAGAACACTTGCTGAGCATGCATGCTCTGGGATATAGCTCAGATTGTAAAGAAAGAAAAAAGAAAAACCTTCAAAAAATGTAAAAGCAGCAACCCAATTCCCATTCCACTGAGCATGCAAAGGAAGCTGAAGGTCACACGTCCATCTCCACCTCCTGATTTCCTAACTAGCATCGGCTCTTCCCTTTGTATGTAGTCAGGATTTATAGACTGGCCTCTAAATGGCAATACAGCAAAGGTGACAGCAAAGATATCACTTCTGATATTAAATTAAAAGCAGGTGATGCTTTCTGTCTAGGGTGCTCTCTTGCTCTTAGGTGGAACCATGAGGTAAAGTGGTCCTGTGAAGAGGTCCTCAGGAGTGAAAACAGAAGCAGGTCCTTCAGCTCTGCCTATTGGCATGGAAGTGACCAACAGCCTCACAGCTGGGTCAGGCCTCCAGGTGACTACAGCCTTGACTCATACTTGGACTACAACATATGGCGCCTCAGCACCAAGCACTTAGACTGCCCATAGAATTCTGACCTACAGAAACTGTGAGATGATGACTGCTGGTCCTGCATCAAGTTAGGGAGTAAGGTGTTACAGGATAGTAGAAGCTGCAGACATTACTAGACCATGCAAGGCTTGGGAGCACTATAATAAACTAAACTAAATAAAACTCAGGGCTGGGATGATAGTTCAGTGAGGAAAACACTTGCCACACAAGCATTAGGATCAGTGCAGATTTCCAGCATTCACATAAAAACCAAGTGGACAGCAGCCCACCTGTAATCCTAGAGCATGGGAAGCAAGGACAGGAGTCCCTGGAGCAAGTTAGCTAGCCAGACTAGCTAAATCAGTAAGCTCTGGGTTCAAGTGAGAGACCCTGTCTCAAAACAGAAGGTGGAGAGCAATAAAGGAAGATACTCAACATCAACCTTGGACCACCACATACACACACAAAGTGTATGGACACCCCACACACATGGTCCCAAACACATGAATGCCCACATACCACACACACACACATAAAAAATATTCAGGGCTGAGAAAAAGCTCAATCACTAAAGTGCTTGAGGTGCAAATGCAAGGACTTGAAATCAGTGCCCCAAACCCATGCAAACCTAAGCATTTAACTTAGCTTTGGGCAGGTGGAGAAAGGCAGATTCCTGGGTCTTGCTGGCCAGCCTGACCTACTAGATGAGCTCCAAGCCAGTAAGAGATCCTGTCTCAAAAATAGATAAGAAACCAGGGAGATTGCTCAGCAGTTCAGGGTGCTTGCTGTTCTCACAGGAGTGGATCATTTCCAGCACCCACAAACAAGATGGTTCACAACTACCCATAACTCCAGTTTCAGGGGGTTCTGATGCCCTCTGCTGGCTCCTACATGCCTGTGGTGCATATAAAAATCACACAGGCAAACATTACATACACAAACAAAATGATTTTAAAGGTGGACAGAGCCTGAGGAACAACACCTAAGGTAGTCATCTGGCCTCCACATGCAAACATGCATGCACATGGACTCGCACATATATGAACACACAAAGATTCGTTATCCCCTTTCAGAACCACAATCTCAATGAATGACAGATTCTCAAAATTCAGAGAGAAATTCACTACATCACAAGAAAGCTGACTTGGCTTTGGGCAATATTCACCTTTAGAAAAATCTTAATTTTGAAAATATAGTTTTTCCAATTTTAATATATATAAAATTTGTTAGAAAATTTTTTAGTTTTACACAGCTCTCTGCCTTTGTGAATTCAATTATTAGTACCTCGACTCTACTAGTAAGAAAACAGATTTGTTCTAAAAAAAACAAAACAACATCAACACCTGCCTAACAATCTAGAACTAGCAGGCTCATCAATACTCTACCCCAGGTGTTTTCCACCTTCAATTCCAAAGAGACCTCCCCTCCCCCACAGCCACCCACAAGTTCTTGGCAACCACAGCAACTTTAGACCTGAGGACTGAGTCAGATCACCTGATACTGCTCCAAACTATTCTGTCCTGATATCAGAAACAAAATCATCCCCAAGGTATCATCAACATCGCAACACAATCACAGACAGTATGTATGCTTACTCATCCATTACTGAAAATTTAGTTTTTCAAAGAAAACAGAGATGATTATATTGAAGAAAATATGCTCTTGTTTATAGAAAGGCAGGAAATGTAACCAATCTGGACTTCAGGGAGTACAAGTCAGGACTACTTGATTCTCTTTTTACTACTAGACACTCACATTGTCCATACTTCAGGTTCGGCATGAGGAGTTCCATGCACACAATAATAATAGGAAAGTCTCAGGGACTGCAGTTCCACCCAGCAGCAATGCCATACATCTCCCTAAGCTACTGCACGGTCTGCCCATGGGCACAGGGAATATGGATGACAAGTGGAACTTGTAACCATAACTACTAGGGGAGAAAACAAGCTGCCACTGTGCTTTGGCTGAGAAAAGGAAACTGGGCACATCCCAGCCTGGTTTACTAAATGACCATGGAACAGCAATATGCTCATATTGCCTAGAACAAAAAGGAAAACTGTAACAAAAGAATGGGCAGGCATCCAAGAGAAAGTTTACAGCTTCTTGCTTACTCTTTAATTAAGCAAATCAGACAAGCTTTGTGTAAAATGTAGCAATGCAAATTAAATGGACACTGGAAAGAAATTTCATTTTGGAAGTCAGAATTTTTCTTTTCAAGCCGAAAGAACTCTGAAGTCATATAATCAAATTACTTCATTGTTCGGCCAAGAAACTGAGACCCAGAAAAGCTGAGAGATTTAGCAAAGGTCAATGTGCTAGTTCAGAGTAGAGCTGGGATATTGCTTGCTCTTCCCCTCTTGTGGGGTTTGCCATCTATGGGAGAGGCAATGCTGTATATGAGCTAAACCCAGGGTCTGGAAGCACAAAGAGCAGAAAGTGCCCAGAGCAGAAGACACTTCTGACCTCCAGGTGAACAAGCTCTGGTGGGTACAGAAGAGGGAAGCAGGAGAGACAGAAGTGATGTAAGAATAAAGCCCTAAAGTAAGAGCCATCTTCACTCAACTAGAATCTACAATGCCAGAGAGCACAAGGTGAAAGCTAGGAGGAGAGGTCAGCTATGAAGAGATTTGTGAGCCAGTCATTAAAGAACTTGGCCTGATTCTAAGGGCCTGGAAGACAGTCACTATAGAGACTTAAAATGTCAATGAATTTAGAGACTGTGGAGAATGGATTGACAAAGAAAGTCCAAGGAAAATGGTTGTCAGCTAGGTGAGAGATACACATGACGTCCACCAGGGCACTGACATTAAGAATAAAAGTGGGAGTTAGCTCTCACAAAGTACGAGTTGGACACCCATGATCAGAGTTGGGGTTAAGATACCCACACTCAGACAGTGATAAACGTTAAATGCATAGCATACATATTATGTAAATGTCATGCAAACACAACTAAATATGCAAATCTTGTCAAAGATGAGCAATCTGGTATTGGGGAGATAGCTCAGTAAGGAAAGGCTTAACTCCCAAGCATGAGGACCTGAGTTTGATCCCCACCCAGCACCTACGTAAAAAGCCTGGGTGACACGTGCCTGTCATCTCAACAGTGAGGAGTCAGAGAAAGGCAGATCCCTGGAGCCCATTGGCCACTCGGCCTAGCCTAACTGTCTAACCCCAGATCCCAGTATGAAACCCTGGCTCAAAAGTTAAGGAGGACAGCTTTCAAGGATGATGCCCAGGGCTGACCTCTGGTCACCTGTATACACATCCATTTCTTTAAAAGGTGAGACATTTTATGAGCTCAGTGGAAGTCACACTGGGAGATGTGCTAATCTCACACCAATGCTGAAAGAGTGGCCAGGGAGGACTATGATTTAAAGAAGGACAAGGCAACTACCTAATGCCCATTTACAAGAGAACTGAGAATTCATGCATTGGGCGGGTGGGGAGCAAACTACTACAACTCTGGCGTAAACTTCAAATCTCCATACTTAGGTTCCTGGTGCAAAAGTCAAACGTGACATAAAAAAGATAATGCAAGTTTTTAAGGAAAAAACTAATGACAGAAACAGAACAAACGTGCCTTGTTTTTAATTTGAAGCACCACAAAGAAGTTGCAATTACAGCTTTAAATCTAATGAAGACACAGGTAAAGTGGCTACTTTGGTTCATTCTTCACATATTATAAACATTTCCTTACTTTCAATCAAAAACATGAAAAGTCAAATGGAAAGTCTCTCAATGAATCTTTACTAAGATTGCACAAACCAACCAGACAGGGTCAGACTGTTAACCTCTTGACAAGCATGGACATGGTTGCCTGGCACCTGATTCTCCTGAAACAGGGGAGACAGGTTCAGTTTTGGGGACAGCCATTTGGTAATTAACAGTGGCCAACAAACCAACAAGAGGAGATTGTCTGTTGTTGTTTTAACTGAAATCAAAGGGACTGTGTAGATTCTGATTTTAAATGAGGCACATCAAGGGAATGGCCATACACGACTAGAAATGCCTCCATGGAGTTCTGAGGGAGAAGGACCTATCAGATTTTCTTCCTAAAACCATGAGCTATGCAGGTTAATTCCTGATACACTTCTGGTAGTAAAATACCTATAGTGCTCATTCATAGGTAATTCTTGGGGAGTTATAGAGATAAAGCTACTTGGACAACATAATTAAGAATAGCTTAAACAGAAAGGAGGGAGATGTAGTAGAATATTTTCACTTATTCTCAAATTATTGTAAAGCTACACACACTTCCGTACAATAATATCAACTTTAAAATATCTGCTATATCTGGCAGCAGAAGCTGCTGAGAGAAGGTCACCTTCATAGCTGTTAGAACCAGTTTTCTGGATGTGGATGGGCTGCAGCTTTCTTGAATGCAGGAAGAATGCTAGATTGAGCAGGTTACTGTCTGCTCAATCCTCTTAGAAGAAGCAATTGTTGATGAAATCTGCCTTGCCCACTGAGATCTTCTTGTTGAAAGCATTTGATTGTTTTATTGCTAATAGAGGAACTTTCTATGATCTCCCTCAGCCTTAGCACTGATCAAAGAATGCCTCGCCCAGGACCTTACCAATGATAAAATGAGCCGCCACTAAACTAGCCAGGCACAAAAAGTTATCTCTCTGTTTCCCTTTTTGTTATTATTGTTGTTTTTAGTTGTATGTGTATCTGTGTGGTTTCATGGAGGTGAGTTCAGCACCTTTGGGGGCCAGAAGAGGGAGTCAGATCCCCTGGAGCTGGAGTTACAGGTATCTATCTGTTAGTTGGGCTACATGGATCCTAGAATTGAACTCAGGTCCTCTAGAAGAGTAAAATTCATTTTTAACCACTGCCTATTTTCTGTTTTCAATGGACCATAGAGATTTTTAGAAAAGCAAAAGCTCTTGTTCCACATGGACACCTTTATAAAGTTTAAAATTATTATAAAGCCTAATGTCCACTTCCCCACACCACCTAGAGGAAGACCCCAGGGGACCTGGTCATTGTGAAATCCCCAAAAACTTGTAAGCTAACCTCTGTGCTCTCCTGTCAGTGAAGGTGAGGGTCTCCGTTTCCTCCCGTTCCCTCATGGTACTTCACAGAAGTTTTCCTTTCACATTCTGTCCCTTGTTCACACTAATGGAGAAATGGCTGTGTGCACTACTCTACATTCAACTGGAACTTTGCAAAGGGAAAGAAACCAAAGGCTCAGGGGAGAATGAAACAGAAATAATCCCAAACTATCAAACAAAGGAGTCTGTGAACAGGGCAGAGTAGCTCAGGGCAGGGAGTCAGGCAGTGGACATTGTAAGTGGCCATGCTGTCCCCTCAGCACTGGGTCCTTCTTGCCCCCTCAATCTCCAGAGGCCACTGTGGGTCCAACAACACCTTCCTATGCAGGCTCCGGAAGACAAGAATGCCAAACACTAGGAGGAAAATCTCACGTGCTCCTGAAAACTTAAACTGTCCAAACAGTCCAAAAGCCATACATCTGAACACAGGTGGAGAAAAGGTACCCGGAAGAGATTAACCTACTCCTCATTCTTCCTTTCTGCCAACCACTGAAAGTATGCTAACCAAGGATGAAGAAAATTACTCACCTTTAGCAGCCATGTGAGAACTGAGTCCCGATAGGGAACAAATTTATTTTTGTTTTTGCCAGCGCCCTGATCGGCTAGGGCCGAGATGACCAGACCCAGGGTTGTGAGGGACCTGCATGGAGCAAAAACCACAATCATCCAAACCAGAGCATATCAAATGTCACATCAGTCAACAAGGAAGGACAGCAAGGTGCCCTTGCACCTGCATGTGAGGAGTCCTGTGGTCAGCACTTTGCTATCTGATCTGAAGAATGATGCTACTTGAAGCAATTATGCTACTTGGAGCAATAAAAATGCTTAACGCTATTTGTCTTTCATTTTTTTGAAGATAAAACATATGAACTGTAAAACTTCAGGTCGAGATAATAATATAAGCAATAGACATCTTCAAAGGATGCCCAAGGTGAAATACTACCAAAGCAATAGTGCTAACGAACTGACATCTACACTAGTTGGTCACAACCCAGTACTGGGGAAGTGTTCCGTAGTCCCCACTTGCTGGTTAATATCTCGCCTCATGGTTTTAGAAGCCCTGAGGAGAAGGAAGACTTGAACCCATGAGAGGCAATGGTTTAGCCTACAGGAGAACTATGCATGTGACGGAGTTAGCAAGTGAATCATTACTTCATAAAGTCTTGCTTCTGAGACTCTGACAAACACAACAGCAGACATAAAGGAGCAGCCCAATGCGGCTGGCACAATGTTCACACAGCCAAGAGCTTTTCTCAGAGACAGATGGTCACTGGTTTTGTCTACAACGTAGGCCAGTGGTTCTCAAGTGGAGGATGACTATGCTCCATGGGGAAGAGCAAGTCACGCGGGAGAGGCTGGGTTGTCACAACTGAAGGTTAAGGGAGAGTCAGTGAACACTAACATCACTTAGTGAGTGGACGCCAGGGATTCTATCAAACATCCCATAATACACAGCATCCTCCACCCCAGGACAAGGAGTTATCTTAGCCCCAATGTCAATAGGGCCATTGTTGAGAAGCCCTGACTTGACAGAGAGCTGTGCTGCTCAGTGCCATCAAACAACTCCACAGATGAGAAAATGAGCCTGGACCCATGGAAAAACACTAGAAACAAAATCCAAATTGCTTATTCATCATTGCCTAATCATTCCAGAATCATCTTACTCCAATAACCACAGATGTGCCCCTATTTTTCTTATCAACTCCATAAGGCAATTCAGGAATGTGACTCTGGAAAGTTTACTTGTTAATGTTGCTGCCTTCCTTCAGCCTGTCGCCCGCAGCTCCAGTTTTCGTGGCTCGTTCACTGCCAGCTAAGTCCACTAAGCTCAGCTTGCCCACCTTCTCTCCAGATGTCTGCAAAGAAAATCGACATGCTCTAGCAACCAGCTGTTGAATGTGGAAAACAGGCTGACTCCTCAAATGGCTTATCATTTCAATCCTTTACTAAAGTCATCTGTCATTACTGCAGAAAGCTACCATCTAGCACAAAACTTATAGAATTTGCTAACCCAGACGGGAGTTATGAGAAATGCCATAAAATGGGACATTTTGGAGAGATCAGTAAAATTTTCAGAGATATAAGCAAAAGTGTTTACAAGACCAAATGTGTAATGATTAGAAACAGTGCTTGAAATTTCATAAATATTAGCCAGTAATCCTGAGACAATACTGACATTCTTAGCTAATACAAAACAAAAAAACAAAAAACTTTAACCTGACTCGAACATCAGAATTGCTCAAAAAGTCAAAAACATTTCCTACATTTTCATCTTATTCAGCTGATCAGCTTTAGTTTTCTAGCATCAGCTGTGGCCTTAGACAGTGGTGTTTTCCCCACCAGATCACAAACATGCGACATGTTTATCTTTTACTTCATCAGCAAAACAAAAATATGAGAAAGCAATGTCAGAATCTGCAGACTTGATCATTTGGAAACTTTCTTTAAAATCTACTTTATCTTCCTGACTGGGCTGTAGCTCAGTGGCAGAACATTTATTTAACACGCACATGGCCCTGGGTTCTATTCTCAGCGCTGCAAAAAAACACATTTATATATCTCCATAAAAGAAACCTAACAAAGGATATTTTGCTTCCCAAATCAAAAATACTTTTGATTAAAAAAAAAAAAAAAAAAAAAAAGTTTTCGGTACAGTATTTGCTTTGTTTTGTTTTATGCTAAAAGGGAAATTGAAAAAAAAAGAACTTTTTGTTTTTGACATTGATCTTGATGGGGGAGGTAAAAAGTGATTTTTCAGCAAAGGAAAGCACTGGCAACATGGAACAACACCTTGCCGGAGATTATTTTGTCTTCTAGTCTTGGTAACTGAGGCCCTGAGGGATGGATATCATAAGATAATCCTCACATGAAAGGAAACTGCACATTCGTGAGTCAGCAAAGATTTCCCAACATGGCAGAGGCCCTGCACCTCCACAAGGTTCCAAGCAAATGCTCAAAGGGCGTCCTACACTCCGGTGATTTTATGGCATGCTTCCCCAGTGCGGGCTGTCCCTTGACCTCCTGGCTGTTTAGCAGCAGGTATCCAAAGGCGTCTCTGCTAGATCAGCCACTGGAGTGTAAAGTGCACAGCTGCTGTGGCAGGGCCAGGTCAGTAGCTTGTGTAGCTTCAGACCCACTGTCCTCTCGCTGGAGAGGGTGGGAACGAGGCCGACTGAAGACTCCCTCAGAGCCAGGCCTCAGGATATGACTCAAGTTCTTTCAGACCCCTCTTGCTAAAGACTGGAAAGCAGAAGTCAAGTGCCTCCTTGGCTTTTTTTTTTTCTGCCATCAGGCAGGTCATGAAATCTGAGTTTTCCAGGACATTCTACAACTTCCGGGGTAATAAGTGACAGCTGCATTTGGAGTCCCTTACAGTTTTAGGAATAACTCCGAGAGTTGCTGTAGACCCCAGCCTTCTAGGGGTGTTCCAACAACGCAGCAGCAATGGTACAGCAGCTTCTGCTCTAGTCAGGACCTTTCATCCTAAGTCCTGACTGACAGTCTGAACTAGGCCTTCACTTCAGCTAGCATCAAAGAGAACAGGCTAACCCAGGATCACTTCAGAAGCTACTTACCCCAGACTTCACATCGTACAGAGTATGTGTCAGGGTGATTTTGAAGACTGCATGGGACCGGCTGCTTTCCTCGTTCATGTTGGTTGCAGCAACTGTCCGAGACTTGTTGCCCTCAGACATCAGAGACTCAATATCCTAAGTGCAGACAGGTCACAGGCACATATATCATGACTTGTGGATAAGTGTGACTGCTCTCCCATAAACACCAAGTTACATTTTATTTTTTGGTGAGAATTCAATAGTCCATAACATTTTGTGGGCCAACTAGAGCACGTTATTTACTGCAGACACAGAAGCAAGTGGCAGCTTTGACATGGAAAAGTTTAGAAGCTAGGCTCCCTCAATCCACAGATGGGATATTACAAGATAGCACAGGCTAGCCTCAAACTTTAGATCTTCCTGCCTCTGCTTCCACAGTACCGAATCACAGGTGTGCCATGCACAATGGTACTTTTAAGTGACATGAGATGGACACAAATACCACGCTGATATTCGCCTACTTCAGAAATCCAAAAAACGAAGTATATTTAATTATAAAAGCATTACAAGTTCATTATCAAAACAAATTATATAAAAAACAAAAAATAAGAATGACTTTAACCCCTTCACCCAACACATTAGGTATATGTTTGCTATTACTGCTTTAAAAAATTAGCATAAAGCTGGGAATACTAGAAAAACCGTTATGGATTTGCATAGAAGGGGGGATTGGGAACTGAACCCAGAGCCTCATACATGCTACACAAATGCTCTACCACTGAGCTATCTCCAGGTCTATTTTTACTTTTTTGAGACAGGGCCTAAAAAAGCTGCTCAGACTGGCTTTGAACTCATTCTGCTGCCTAAGCAGTCCTTGAACTGTCCATCCCACTCCCTCAGCCTCCTAAAGAGCTGGAATTACAGGCCTGGGTCACCAGGGCTGACTCAGTTTTTCCAAATGCTATAAACTCTGAGCCAGACATGGTGGCACATACCTTTAATCTCAGCACTCAGGAAGCAAAGCAAGTGGATCTCTGGGAGTTTGAGGTCAGCCTAGTCTACATAGAGAATTCCAGGTCATCTAGGGTAACACACTAAGCCCCTATCTTTCCCTCACCCCCAAAAGCTACAAGCTCTGAAACAGTGACTGAAGCAATCTGAGTTTAGCTTCGTTAATTACATCACAATCATCTCTTGGGATAGGAATGGAGCCCAGGAGAGGCAGACTTGCATGCACAAGGCTGTGGGTCTAACCCCTGGCACCACAAACAATAATGAATAAATACACACACATAGCAAAGTCATCTACAAGGATCTGTGAAGTGAGGACTCAGAGATGGAGTATGTGAAAGTGCTACCCAACTGCCTCCCACCACCATGGCCTTTCCAGTGAAGGAGCCCTCTCTTCCGCTAAGCCTGCTGTGGCAGAGCCAAGAGGCTGCATTTCCCAGACATCTTTGCAGCCCAGCCCAGCCACAATTAACTAAAGTGTAACATGGACCATCTGGGTGATCCTCCTTAATGGAGGCAGGGATGCCATCATATCTCTGTTGTAAAGGGCTTAGGAGAGCACAGGCACTACAGCATCTCCCTGCAGAGTGGGGAAGGACCTGAGGTTCCTACCAACAGCTTGGAGCCATCAATCCAGTCCCAGAGTGCCTAGTTCAGACTTCTTTAACAGAAAAGCATTGTTTAAAACACTGCTTATTCTTTGATTCATTTACTCTTATGTATATTGAAAATACCCACTATACACCAGGCATTTCCTAGACACTAAGGATGCATAACAACAGAACATGCAATAATCCATACAGAAACAAGACTTAAATCCTGTTATATTGTTATGATGTATATACTTGAACACAATCTTCAAACTGACAAATAGTTAATAAGTCGTATAATTATACCTTTGCTGTATAAATTTAAAAGAATGATATCTAGGAAAAACTTCAACACAACAAATACTCGAAAAGTAAAATCATTAGCTGCAAAACATTTTCTAGGACTTTCCAAAGCTCATTCTGGATTCATTAGTTCTGACAACCCAGAGGCCCCACAGTATTTACCTGGCATTTACTGACTAGCCTCCATCTCACTATTAAAATTTTTTGTAGAAAGTGAGTTATTAAATGATGGTATTGTAAATTTAATTTTAAAAATATAACCCAGGGCTGGAAAGATGGCTCCAGAAAACCTGAGTTCAATTCCCAGCACCCATACAGCAGCTCACAAAACTGTCTGTAACTCTAGTTCCAGGGTATCCAACACCCTCTTCTGGCCTCCAGGGGCGCCAGGCACACACATAGTGTATAGGCGGCTTCATGCAGGCAAAACACTCTTACACATTAAATAAAGATAGTAAGAGTTTTAGAAAATAAAGATATGTAACAAGCCAAAATGATAGTAAATTAAAGCAGCTTATAGAAAGGATGCCGTTACCTTGTAGCTTGTGACAGCCAGTTTAGAAAGTCCATCCACGTAGGGTCCCAACACACTGTGCTCTCTGACTTTCAGTGTTTGCCGGCTTCTGTTTGTGACAGAGAAACGATCCATTAGTGGCAGCCTGTTTTTAGAAGGACTCAACTATACTTCACAGATATATACATTTACTTCGAGAGAGACTCCCTAGAAAAGAAAAGCAGCTGACTAGATCCCTCGCGGATTTAAACCTAACTTTGAAATCCTTGCTTGGAAGAAAAGCTTGATAATGTGATAAATACCACAGTGCTCAAAAGGGTAAGCGTGGGAAGTCTATTTACTACCACAAAGAATGCAGAGTCAAATAAATACCAACAATCTCCTTGTCATATCACACAGTCGGCCCCAAGACAGAAGCTCAGCAAGTGTTAACTGCACAAGAAAGAAAAGCCACAGGCCCGGCTCAGCCATGAACAGACAAAGGTACAAAGACAACAAATGGCTCTCACAGTGATTTAAAGACAACACTGAGCTTATCTACGGCTTGTCTGGGTGTTTTAACAAGGGAGATCTTCACACTTTATCACACTGAACACTAGAGGGAAGCGGGGGAGGCATGATTGTTTCAGTAAGTGCACAAAAGATTCAATAAGACAAAAAGTAAATGTTCATTAGTTCTCTAAAACAAATCTTCCAAGCGAGCATTGAACTGTGGCACTCTCAAGGCTTTAAGCAAAATACCAGGAACACCTGTCCAGATGCTGGCCAAAGGGCATCAAGTCTCAGGATGGTTAAGTCCTGAGACCTACAGTGACTATAGTCAGTCATCATGTAAATCATATTCAAAACTGCTGAGGGTGGGTTTCATTTGTTCACATCACACCCGAAATGAGAATTCAGGTAACAGATAAATGAATTAGATTGAGGAAGGCATTCCATAGTATCTACATATCCTGAAATGTCCCACTGTACTCTATAAATGAAAGCATTTTTTGTCAATTAATTTTTTAAAGAATATTTACTAATAGTGAAATCCCAGGTAATTATGCTTTTTTGTTTGATTGTTTGTTTGTTTACCTGTACTTCCTACTATGTGTTCATTTGGCCACACAAAAATAAATGAGTTAGAATGCTTAAAATGCTGTGGTGGTTTTTTGGTGTCTACAACATAAGGTTAGAGCTCTTCAGTCTGACACCCACACTCCTTTATAATCTGTTCCTGTCTACTGTTCTATCTCAGGGTCTGCTCATTCCTATCATGGATAAGAATCTATTTGCAAAATAGACTTTGGGTTCTAAAAGTATTAATACTAATTTGGGGGTCTGTAGTTCCTAGCACAATCCCTGGAACCTAAGAGTCACTCAGAGAATTAACACTGTTGGCTAACAAAGTAGAAACAGAACTAAGGTACTACCAAGGACCCACAGGGTATCTATCAGCTGCAGGGCCTAGAGACAGCAGGGCCTGGAGACAGCAGGGCCTGGAGACAGCAGGGCCTGGAGACAGAGCACAACTAACAGAGCAGCAGTGGAAAAATGGAAGGAATAGTGGTGATCACAGGGAACCTGGAACCATATCCACTTTGTCCGCCGTATGGGAAGCGAGCAGAGGTACTGAGGATGAGAAAATGAACAGTTCAACAGAGTGGGAGAACCAGGAAATGGCTCTGCCATCTAGAAGCTTTGCTATCTTCCAGCATATGGGCCACAGTTTAACATTTCTAATGACTAAGAATCTTCTAGCATCCAAGGTGACACCAACAGGTCAATTAATACTGTGTGACTTCAACTAAAGTAGACACAGAACAAGATTTGAATCACTGTTCATCATCTCTTACCCCAGGGCTAGTCTGCTGCTAACTTTTAGCCTTTCACTTTTCTTTTTTGTTTAAAATAATGTGCGTGTATATGTATGTGGTGGCTATGTGTGCATGTGCATTTGTGGTAGGCGTGTGTGTGAACAGGCGTGTACCTACAGAGGCCAGAGGTCAACCTCAGTGTCATTCTTCTCCGTTTTATTTTTTGAAACAGGTCTTTCACTGGGACCTGGAAATTGATGACTGGCTAGGCCAGCCGGCCTGTTAGCCTCAGGTGTGTGCCTGTCTGTGCCTCAATGCCGGGATTATAAGCACACGCCATCACATATGGACTTTTTTTTTCTAACATGAGTTCTAGGGATCCAATTCAGGTCCCCACGCTTGCAAGGAAAGCACTTTACAAACTAAGTTGTTTCCTCAGTGCCCACCCCCCAATATTTTTTTATGTATACATGTATGTTGTCAACATCTATGAACCATTTGCATGTCTGGTGTTCCACAGAGGCCAGAAGAGGACACTGGATCCCTAGATCTGGAGTCAAAGATGAGTTATAGATCTGGAGCTACAGCACCATGTGGGTGCTGTAAATTGAACCCATGTTCTCTGAAAGAGCACCAGTGTTTTTAACCATTAGCCATCTTTCCAGCCTTCCCACCCCTCTTTTTCTTAAAGACAATGTGTATAAATACTACATCATGCCTCAAGCAAATCAACAAGATTGCATTACAATGCATAATAGTAATTAAATTAATAAACCAGTACTTGAATTTTAAAAATGAAGTGTTCGCAAATACTTTGGCTGGAATGAAATCGGACTTGGAACTTTTAATCCAGTTACTTTGACTTTTCAGAAACATAAATATTTGTAAGATACAGAGAGATGGCTCAGCTGTTAAGAGTGCTTGTTGTTTTCATAGAGAGCTGGCATTTAGTTCTCAGCATACACATGAGATTGCTCACAACTACCTGTAATTCCAGCTCCAGGGGATCCCACAACTTCTTCTGACCTCTACAGGTACTATATATATGCGCACACACATACACACACACACACACACCTAAATAAAAGCTTTTACATAAAAAAAAATTTTTTTAACCCTTAAGAAACCTTCATAGGAAAAGCCATAGCTAGCACGTGTTGAGAGCTTAAGAATTTACTGTATGCCAGAAAGTTCTGAGACCTCAGTGTATCATGCTCTCCATCTTCACAACAGCCCTCTGAGATACAGTGTCATAATATAATCCATTCCTTGTGTAGTTTGCCTAGAAAGTGATAGAACTTGCTCATCCAGTAACAAGAGGACCTGGATGCTGAGCTGTGTGACTCCAAAGCCCATGCACTGAGCACTAAGCCACATGCAAAACAAACAAGAAACCATTAAAGACTAAACACATCTAACTGGCAGACTTCAAGCCAGTCCACTAGGGATACAAAACACAAGTATGAACAGCTATGAAGCCAAGCAGTTCTGTTTCTGGGAAGGGTAGGTCTGAACCAGATCTCAAACTGACCTTCACAGAGTCAAAATACAAGAAAAACAGTGAAGGCAAAATGAAGAAGAAAAAATGGAGTGCCTGAGCCACGACCACCCATGCCTCCTCCTTCTATGACATTCTGGCTTCTACACACCCATTCCTCCAGCTGCACTGAATGCTGATCATCCTATAAATGAGTGGGTGATGTCCATACACTTCCACATGCTGGCACGGGCTCTGCCTACACAGGAATGGTTCTCACTTCACTTCTCAGGGGACAAACTCCTACTCAGCACAGGATCCAAGCATTTCCATGGGATCCTCTCTTGGCCCTGGGAAAGGCCGTCTTTCCCTTTTTGTACTCTATTCTGTGCTAGCTTTCCTCACAAGTGAAAAGCAGAGTGTGTGCTGCTCTAGCTTGTCTGCAAAACTCATTCTCTCCATACCTTGGGCTCGTCTCTGAACTGCATGGCGGCTGGCATGTAAGAATGGCCTGATAAACAACGGGTAGGTAAAGTTTGAACAGATGTACCAACTGTCAACTCAGTCTCCAGCCTGAAGATCATTATCAGCCAAAGAAAGTTGGCTGTGAGGCACTGAGAAAATCCATTTGCTCTTGATTGAGCCTCATTGGGACCCTCTGTCTCTGACATCATCTTTCCTGGACTACCTTCCTCATCAGAACACAACTCACTATCCCCTCCTGGGCTGTAAGCCCAGCCCACATGGCTCTCTGACCTGGTTAATATGGTTACACATGAGCCAGCAACAGCCACCACTCTCCTCTGCCCCCAAGCCTGCAGTGTACAGGTTCCTCAAACACTTCTTTGTCTCCTCATTCAGTCCCATGTGGCTGCAAAGGGTGAGTAGAGGGGCCTCCTTATGCTCTCAGTCAGTTCTCTTTCAAAGTCAACCCCATGAACTCATGGGCGTTTCCTACCCCAAGGGGAAGGCTTTAAGATTAACTACCCTAAGACTAGTTCCAAGCTCTGAATCTACCTCCTCCTCACTTTAAGCCAGAAACAAGTCATGGAAAGCCACCTAAAATTTATTGCCATAGGAAAGAAAAAAAAAAAAAGCTGAATCACTGAAGGCTACAGTCACACTCATACTAAATTACGACCTCTTGCCACCTGTTTTGTCTGTGGCGTTGGGCGATGAGAGAGGCAGCATGGCACAAGCACAGACCTGCATCATCACTCTGCCTGCTCTAACGACCCAGAACTGGCTGGGGAAGTTGATCCATGTAAGCAAAATCACAAACAGCTTGGCTAGATCATTCTCGACTACAGTTCAACAAACTTCTGTGAAGCCAATCTATTATGTTCATTTCCAGAAAGCCATAGAGCTCAGCCTCTGAGCCTCTGAGTCTTTTACCCTTTGGGGTCAAGAAGGTCTCGGACTTTTTCATTATAAATTTCCATGTAGGACACTTCGACTTTAAAACTCTGTTCTTCATTTTCCTCTTTCTGGGTTCTTTCGAAGAGTCCGCTGCAGAGTCTGGGGATTAATCCAGGTTGGTCAGCTGTGCCCATCATGGTGTAAGACTTTCCAGACCCTGAAAAATGAAATGGAGCCATTACTACCTCTTGGAGAAGTGTGAAGGCATTCAACCCTCTTTCTACTACTTACAATAAATTTTTAGGACTTAGCAAAATGCACAAAATATATTAAATATAAATATACATATATATGAATAGAATAAGAAATGCATCCAAGCATAATGAGAATGGAACATACAGAAGTTCTTATTTACTTGTGTAAAACAAAAGTAAACATGGTCTAGAAAGAAAAAACTTAGCCAGAAATAATGGTCCACACTTCTAATTCAGCACTCAGACAGAGGAAGGAGGATCAGGAATTCAAAGCCAACCTCCTCCACTTGACAGCCTGTCTCAAAAAAAAAAAAAAAAAAAAAAAAAAAAAAGCCAAAATAGATAGACCCTCCTTGAATAATCTTCATATTTTAAAAAAAATGCCTAAAACAACTAAAACATAGCAAGATTTTTCAAGTTTTCTAAGTAAGCTAGGAATCATCTGATACTCTTATTATAAATAATCCTACTACTGAAATCAAAGGACACAGTACCCATATGCTTTGGAGCAAATCATTTTACTGCCCTCCTGCAATAGTGCACTGAACAAATAATAACCTTCCTCTAATACACAGGCACTGTATTCGAAATACACTTTTCCACTGTAACAGAAATACATGTCCATTAAAGAAGACTCTGAAGTCAGCTGTGATGGCACACACTCGCAATACCAGCACTCCAGAGGTTGAGGCAGAAGGATAGCAAGGTTAAAGTCAGGCTGGGTTTCAGAAAGAGATCCTATCTTAAGAAAGAAAGAAGCAAAGGAAGGAAGGAAGGAAGGAAGGAGTGAGGGAGCGAGGGAGGGCCAGAAAACATAGACAATGGAAAGATAAAAGACTGAATCACCACAGTCCTACTACCATGGATGACACGTGACACTCAGGTGTAATCTGCCCCTCCCAGTACCAATGGCTTTGCAATATTTGTGTGCTTTCAACCTTACAAGTTCCTGCTGTGTCACCTATCACAGTCTCTAAAACTAATGTTCTACTTCTGACATCCCTGGCCCTTCCTGACATGAGCACAGGGTAATTCATCATGCCAATCCTGTGGGAGAGTCTGAAGCATCAGCATCTTACAATGAGGAAACGATGAAGTAGAAAGGCCTGTCTGGTGAGAGGCAGGGGCAAGAGACGAGAAGGCACTGCCTGGCTCAGAATTTTCTGTTCTTCTGGACACAACACATGATGCCCAAACACATCATAAACACTGTTCTATGAAGAGCAGTGTCCAGTTGAACAGGTCACATGATGAACCGTTATGAAAGTAACTAGTTTCACTTTAAGTTGGTTTTCTTCCTTTAATTACAAAGTATAGAAGCTAAAGTTTTTACCAGTTATGACTAGTAAGATATTAACAAGTGTGTTCTTTTAAAAACTTTTTCTTTTAGTTTTTACTTTATGTATATGGGTGTTCTGCCCACATGTCTGTGCACCATTTGCATGCCTGGTGCCACCAATACCAGAAGAGGGTGCCAGGTTTCCTGGAACTGGAGTTACAGGTGATTGTGTAATCTGTACAGATCATTTCTAGCCACCACATAGGTGCTAGAAATCAAACTCAGGTACTCTTAAAAGGCACCAAATGTTCTCAATCACTGAACTATCTCGTCAGCCCTGCTAGCAGGTTCTTTTTGGTATTCTCTCTGTCATGATACTTAAAGCACTGCAATATACAGACACAGCTAATAATAAGCTCAATGGCCATAGCTCTGCAAATTACTAAGAAAAAAATTCACGTGGGAAAAATCGAAACAAAGTATTCTAATTCTAATTTTTACTGCACTGTCTTAGAAAATATCCCACTGCCTAATTTCATCATCTGTCATAGAAAATAACACAGGATAAGTAAGCAATACATGCAACAAATACAGAAAACATGGCTTCATCTTCTCTTTCATGGAGGGATGCCCAAATGTGTGAATATGTATTAGCTCACATTACCTGTCTGTCCATAGGCAAAGATACAGGCATTGTAGCCATCAAATGCATTTTGAAGGATGTTCTCCCCAAGGCACTTGAAAACATCATCTTGACCTAAAGCAGCACAAGGAAATATTTTAAGGCCAAAGCACACATGAGTAAAATTGGAATTCCAAAAATCTCAACAATAACAAAAACACAATCTACTTATTTATCCCCAAACAAGATTTTTAAGATTGATACATGCTTCGAAAAGCTTCTGTCCCACAGGTTATTTCTGAGTAGAGTAGGAGGAGAGTCAGTAAAGGGTTCTCTGTAACACAGCTTGCACTAGAACACTCAAATCAAGCCTTGCAACACAGAGAGCTCAAGAGCTACTTATTTTACAGTTGGTGATTAAGATTCAGCAGTCTTCTCTATTGTATGTGAGTGTCACATGGATGTGTGTTGCCACATGTGTGCAGGTCAGAGGACAACCTGTAGGAGTTGCTTCTCCCCTTCCAGTATGTGGTCCTGGAGACTGAACTCAGATCATCAGGCTTGGTAGAAGCACCTTTACCATCTGAGCCATCTCACCGGCCCTAAACATCTGAAATTTAAACTTAGGACCTAGATGTGTCTGAATTTAACTACATACCATAACTTTTATTCAAAGTGTACTAGAGTTCAGAAAAATCATGCATGTCAATTCCCTTGTTTCCTTGTCCTCACAAAAATTTCAAGTTACTTGACTTACAATTCACAACAGTTAGAACAGGAAATGAGATCCTGGAAATAGGGGCTGGAGACATGGTTCATAATTTAAGAGCACTTGCCGTTCTGGCAGAGGACCTGGGATCAATTCTCAGCATCCACATGGCTCAAACCCATCTATAGCTCTAGTTGTAGGGATCCAACCCCTCTTCTAGCTAGCCTCTATGAGCATCAGGCACATATGGGCACACATACATGCTGGCAAAACACTCATACACATGAAATAATGGAAGAACCAGATACTGTTGTATCTAACAAAAGTATTCCATCTACCTCATTTTGTAGTCAATTTACCAGTTCAGTTATCACACTTCTGAATTTGAGTGAACCTTAGAGTCACCACTGGGCCAATGAGACCAAAGGGACCTTAATTGTTTTTTGTTAACCATGATCTTTCTTATAACAAAAGCCAAGAAAATACTATGCTCAATGTGTAAAAGCTACCGCTTAGAAACAGGTGAGCCTGGCAATCAGGGATACAAGAAACAAAGGGTAGTCACACAATCCTAATCTTGTAGAGAGATAGGGATGAGGCAGTTATCTTTGGGGAGGTAGTAGAATAGGAGCAAAGGAACTGAGAAGGAATGTGGTACAGAGGGAAGCCTCTGGCAGGCCTGGAGAATTAGGGCATATCACAGAGGTTTTGAGGACTAGAACTTGGGCTCCCATGTGGGGCTCCTCTCCACTTACGCCAAGTACCTCTAGACCACATCACAAAAATCATGGGGGGCCTTTATGCTTATGATGTCCTGGTCCCGTGAGATATACATGAGATTGCATATGTGAGATTGCCTCTGTGAGATCCCATAGTCATCAATATTTACCATTTCACATTAAGAACATCACACTGAAGTCTCTCAGTCCCCAGATAGCACAAAACCTTTCATAGCAAATGCTGGAAGCAGCTGCCTGGACACTGCTTAAAAGTGACGAATGACACCATGGCAGTCAGAGAGGGCACACCAAAATGCCTCCACAGCACTAAATGCACAGGATGCTGTGCTCAGTTACCTGCATATTTCTCTCGGACGGATTCATCCATGGACCAGAAACAGTGATCATAAGCAAATATCTGTTGCAGAGGGAAAATAACAAGAGTGCATAAGAACAAAATCGTAACATTACATATGCCATTATGATAATGCATAGTGTTGTTATTAGCCAGGCCTAATGGCACAAATCCAACACCTGAGAGACTGAGGCAGGAGGACAGTCAAGTTTCAGGCTGGACTACACAGTGACCATATTTCAGCTGCCTACCCCTCAGATAAACACTAACACTGCTGCCAGAGAGTAGGGGTTAGTGATCCATGTGGTCCCACAGTGACATCTGTGTGACTTAGATTTCCTTACAAGGAAAACCATCGGCAGTGTTAAGTAAAAAGGAAGCTTGTGAAACAATATGCACAATAGTAACTATGTGTGTACCATCTTAAAAAGAAAGTTTATTTTTACTGTTTGGTTAGCTGGTTTTCTGAAGCAGGGTCTTGCAGTAATTCATTAATATCCTTAGTCATGTTGTCTTTTTTTTCTCTTCCACTTAAAGTATCTACCCAAGTTTGAGAGCACTTACCTAACACAACTTAAATCTAAGAAAGCAAACTTCAAAGAAGCAGGGACTCATGTGCCCTGCTGAGCACAAAGCTAAAGACTAATAAATAGTAGTTCTTATTTACAAAAAACACTAAATGGTTCCCTTTAAGTTTTAACAATTTTATCAATTATAACAGATATCTTCTAGCCTGAAACAAAGGCAGATGACAATCAAACCATATTCAAGCATGCTCCATTCACAGGCCCAAATTAATGAGTATTTTATACAATTGTCAAGGATGTCCTGATAATAGCCCATTTTGTAGCTAGCATCTCCTTACAGCTTTATAGCCTGCTCCCCTTTATGAAAGCTGGTGCAGTGGACACTGACTTCTAGAGACTATGTTTGCTTCGCTGGCTAATGAATATACTTTTCTTCCTTATAAAACAGTATGTTGAACGACTAGGAATGGGCTTGGATATAGCTTAGAGATAGAGCCTTTGTCTAACAAGTACAAGGATAGGTTTTATCCCCAACAATTAGATAAGTTGTACTGGGTTGCTGATGTTAAAGTTGGAAGCTAGGTTTGGTATGGAGCAGGCTTTTCACCTGGGTAGTTTTCATGTTTTAGGATTTTCCGCTATAAGCAGTTAATACTAGATTATTTGAGTTTGAGATGTTTTGTTTTGTTTGTTTGCTTGTTTGCTTGTTTGTTTGTTTGTTTGAGACAGGGTCTCACTAGACCTTGGCAAGCCTAGAACTCACTGTGTAGACCAGGCTGGCCTTAAACTCTCAGAGAACCACCTGTCTCTGCCTCTGGACTGCTGAGGTTAAAGGTGTGAGCTACCACAGGACCCCCTTCTCCATTCTTTTGTTATTACAAATTATTTAAGTGAGCATACAAAGCAATGGGTTTCCTTCTGGCATTTGTGTCATTTCAGGCATATGCTGTTTTAATTTGTCCCCTCCCTCACTGTCCTGCCTTGTTCCCTTCTTTCTAATTAAACATTATTTCTTTAAATAAAAAAAAAAAGTTTTCCAATGAACAGAGGAGAAATACATATTCACACTAACAAATTCAATAGAAAAATATAAAATAAAAATAGAGCTGGTGAGACGGCTCAGAGGGAAAAGTACTTTCCACCGAGCCTGATGGATGGGTGACCTGAGTTCAATTCCCCAGGACTCAACTGGTGGAAGAAAAGAACTGATTCCCCAAAGTTGTCCTTTGACTTCTAAGTGCTTAACATAGTATGCACATGGCAGAGTGAACATACAAGAGTGTGCATACACATGCACACAGAATAAAAAAAGATTTAAAAAAATGAAGATCTCCCATTTGCCAACTACAACTCTCCCCCAGAGGAAGCAGACTATTAAGGATGTGGGCTTCCCCTTTCAGACTTTTTAGTCTGCAAAGCATTTTCTCCAAGAAGTAAGAACAGTTCACTAAATAAAGCATGGGGAGTTTTTAAATGCTGTGAGGTGGTTTCTGTACATCTTTACTGAATCTCCAGCTTCTTCTACAAAAAAAAAAAAAGTAGCCAAAATGAGGCAAAGCCCACAAACGTATGGAGACCAGTGTCATATTAAAGCACTGTTTAGAAAGGTCATTAAGGATCCCAAAAGGCATGTCTGCACATATTTCCGCAACAGTAACAGTGTAGAATTACAGCTCAACCACAGGCTGTGAAACAAAAACAAGCCCAAGAATTAGCCAACTGAATTTCCTGGAAGTTCTAAGTAACTTCAGAGAATTGTCCAGTTACAAGTAAGCTTTATGCTGACTCAGAGGACCCATAAGAATAAAATCCACAGGGCTCAGCTGTAAGAGCATTTGCTGCTCTTGCAGAGGACAGGGTTCCCAGCACCAACATGGTAGCTTACAACCATCTGTAACTCCAGTCCCAGGGAATCCGACATCCTCTTCTCAACTCCATGGGCACCAGGCATGCACACAGTGCACATACATACATGAAGGCAAAGCACTCAGACACATAAAATAAAATAAAATAAAATAAAATAAAATAAAATAAAATAAAATAAAATAAAATGAAATGAAATAAAATAAAATAAAATAAACCTTTAAAAAAATTTTAGACCCCTGGCATACAAAGACGCCAACAGTTTCATACAAAAGTTGGCTCACTGGGTAAAGGGGTCTGCCCTTTGACTAAGTCTCAGTCAATCCCTGGTGCTCACATGGTGTAAGAAAAGAAGCAATGCCTGAAAGTTGTCCTCTGACCTCTACACATGTGCTGTCGATGTGCAGCAGGATGTGCAACACACACACACAAATATGAATTAAAAAATGTAATTTAGGAAAAAATTTAAGGATGCTCTCAGAATTTGGCTCCAATGTGAGATGCAACCACAGCCCCTAGAGAAAGCTAGAGCCCATCATCAGGGCTCCATTAGGATCCCATGGGTCTAGCAAAGCATCCCAAACTGTCTAGGAGCAATATGAGTTGAATTAGCTCAGAGTGGCCACAGTTTGGAAGAATCAATTTCATGTCACTCTATGGCACACAAGGAGTGTTGGGTTGCTAGGAGACTAGGCAGAGCTAGCCAGGGAGCACTGCTCTCCACAGCCCTCCAGCCCTGCCTGTGCCTATAAGCAGCTTTGGAGTCGTGAGGCAGCCAACAGCTTGTGCTGCTTTTAGAAACCAGTGGGGAGAAGTTTTCAGTTTTGAGGAGAGAATGCCCAGTACTTCAGGGACATCCACAGATATCTCTACAAACATCGTGTGAGGAACTCTTACCTTGGGCTGGCCCCTGAATTCCCAAGCGCAGTGTTGCCATAGACATGAAAGAAAAGGGACAAGGGTTAGCAAAGAAGTATACTTTAGAACTCTTCTTGAACATGTAAATTTTCAATAAGAAAACAACATACCAGCCAAGCACATAGGACTATATAACCCATGCACAAAGAGGTTGGAGGCAGGAGGATTCGGAGTTTAAGGTCAATCTGAACTACATAGCCAAGTTCAAGGTCAGTCTAAGCTACATAAGATTCTGTCTCTCGAAGTGGGAGGGGGATGAGAGAGGAGGAAGGAGAGAAAAAAAGAAAAAAGAGAAAACAATACTTTTAAAACCAAATAGTAATGAAAGGTAAATTAATACAAATGAGGGGAGGGAACAGATTATAGCAGACTAACCTGTGTCCCTGCAACAGGAGGAAAGATCTGAACCCTGAGAGACCCTGAGAGAAAAGTCTTAAAGACCTAATTAATAACTCTGCCTCTGCATTTTTGCTCACCCTTTTATACACCTTATAAATAATCTAATTCAGGGCTGAAGAGGTGGCTCAGTGGTTAAGAGCACTGGCTGCTATTCTGGACGTTCCAGATTCAATTCTCAGCACCCACATGACAGTTCACAACTGCCTTTAAGTCCAGTTCTGGGGGAACTGACACTCTCATTCAGACATACATTCAAGCAAAACATATATGCATCAATGCACAGAAGATAAAAATAAATCATTTAGGGAGACAGCTCAGGGGGTAAAGGTACTAGTCACCAAGCTGACAACCCAAGTTTGATCCCTAGGACCAACATGGTAAAAGAAGAGAACCAACTCCCACTATCCTCTGACCACCACACATGTGCCATGACACATATGCACCCTCACAAGCACACAATAAATAAATGTAAAAGACAATTCTAAATCCTTAGGATCTATAACACAGGTCATTTGACAAATGCTACCACTGTTACAGGTATTTGTAAACAAAGCAGAATCTGAACTGTGGACAGAGTGGTTAAAAACGCAGCCATGAATCTTAGGTGTCTGCAGGCCAAGGACACTGACTGCACATTGCTTCTGCAGTGTTCATGGTAACTTCAAAAGATGTGCTAATGGGTCCAGACTTACAGATGAGAAATTTATGATCAGAAAAGTTAAAGGACCATCTAGTGCAGTCCTAGATTTTCTGACTCCCAAGTCCAAGGTCTTCCACACATGCCAGTCAAAATGGCCAGGATTTAAGAGTTATATACCATATAACCCACATGCCAGCACTCTTGTGAACAGTGGCATCTGCCAGTGTGTTCATTTCTTCCATTCTAATTATTACCTATGACCTGTTTTTTTTGTTTTTGTTTTTTTTTTTTTGAAAACTTGACACAAGCTAGAGTTATCTGGGAAGTGGACCCACAATTGAGAAATGCCTCTATCATATGGTCTATAAGTAAGCCTGTGGGGAATTTTCTTGAAAAAAAAATTGAAGTCAGAGTTCCAAGCCTATTATGGGCAGTGCCACCCTGGGCAGATGGTCCTGAGTTATATAAGAAAGAAGGCTGAGCAAGCCATGAGAAGCAAGCCAGGAAAGTAAGCAGCACTCCTCCAATGCTTCTGCTTCAGTTCCTGCCTCCAGGTTCCTGCCTTGAGTTCTTACTTTGGCTTCACTCAGTGATGAACAACCGTAAACTGTCAGATGAAGGAAACCCTTTGTTGCTTTTGGTCATGGTCTTTATCACAGCAAAAGAAACCTATCTAAGACAACCGACCGCAAGGCTCCCAGGTGGGTCTCAGGGACGCAGCCAATAAGTTTGCTATTTACTATGTATATGAAAATTTTTGTCTTTTCTGAGAACAACAAAACATATGTCTAGTATATGTCTAGCATAATATTTCAATTTTAAATAAAATAATTTTTAAAAAACTTTTAAAAATCAGCTCTTCCTAAGAGGCCACCAATAAAGATCAAACTGAATATACGACTGACTGCAGAAGAGTCCACAGACTCACCCAAATTCAAAGCAGCACGATAAAAACAGAAACAAATCAGCAAGTTAATTACAGGGCTACATTTCCAGCGAGGGAGTCTGGAAGCCACAACAGCAAAGCTCAGGTAACCTGCACTGTCACAGGACACCCTAATATGTAATTACAGCTCCATACAAAAATCAGTGGATTGATTAATTAATTAACTAATTAAGACCTTGTCAACAGGGAGTTGCAATCCCATGCAGCCCTGCCTCATTAGTCCCAGGATCCCTTACCCAGAAACCTTAGCGAGCCCTATTGCTACAGAGACTCTTGAAGCAAAGAAAAACAGCCAGTTCCTGACCATCCAAGGCTCTAGCACAAAGCATGCCTGTCACAGCCTTTACCTCCCAGCCCTCTGAGTTAATTTTCTCCTTGCTTAACTTCATTTTTAAGTACTTCCAAATTTTTCAAAAATAGTGCAAAGAATTCCCACACAGGCCTGCTCAGGCTTCCCCGTGTGCTAATGACCTACAGTAGACCAGTTACAGTGATCAAAGTCAAGACAGATCTATCAACACACAACTATTTAAGTAACAGCCAGTCCTACCCAAATTTTGCCAACTCCCGTCACTAGTGTACTCTTCCTGGTCCAGGGTACTGGGCTGTCTGTAGTCATCATTTCTCCTCCAACCCAGGCCAGTTTGGCTATCATGGATACCTGGAAACACTGGGCGCTTTGTCTGCAGATCATCCCTCAAACTAGTTACCTAATGTCTCCTCATGACTCAAGTCAGCCTGAGTGCTTGGCAAGTATCATCACAAATAGCAGATGCCCCTGAGCGTGACCCTACCATGAGACACGAGGTGTCCAGGGCTCGCTCTGCCTGCCTGGCTAGGGTGTGATGCTCTCTACATTTTAAGGTTACTCTTCTTCCTTTGTCCTTTGTCCTTGCAGACCCTCAGTATCTCTTCACACTTCCAACCACACATTTTAGGATCCAAATGTGACTTGCCTACAGTGACTAATGTCTCCCAAGTGGTGAGGAGACAGCCTCGACCCTGGAGAAGTAAATGCTAGTGATCCAGGTGGGTCAATATGAAAGGTGCTGCGACTTCGGGAGAGGTCGGTTTGGAAAACAACACACAACATGGCTGCAGCTGGGGCTTCTGTCAGCATGTGTAAGGCTCCAGGCTCCATTGCCAGCACTGCCTAACCCCCAACATGCGACAGGTAGGCATTTCAGAAAAAAACGGTATTATGATAAACTATTCTCTTACTCCTTTTTACTGCTCATTTCTCCCTCAAATAATAAATCATACCATGAAGATAAATCAAATTCCTAAGCTCTATACTGGTAAATATGAAGATGCTGTTCAGTGATGATTTTGTGTGCACTGATAATCTTTAGGAATGTTTCATTAATGCCTCTAACAACAAAAATAAACTAATAGAAAATCTAAAAATAATTTACAGAATACTACATATACTGAAACATGTCAGAATGAGTTATAAAGCAACCAGTTACCACTGTCAGTCAATAAAATCCGAGCATCATCATCTCTTTTGTCCTCTTCTGTTCTGGGGATGGAGGGTGGGGAGAGACACTGACTAGAGTTTATTATATATTCCTGGTTGGCCGGGACGCACTATATAGGCCAGCCTGGCCAGAAACTCAGAGAAATCCTCTTGCTTCTGCCTCCTAATGGCCAGGGTTATAGGCTTTCACCACCATCCTGTCCACAATCACCTCCTTCAATTCTAAAGATTTAAGCTACTGAAATGATCACAACTGGAAAAGCAGAATCTCTGATTTAACAAGATCCCATCTGACACTCTAAAAAGTATACACACTACAGGGAGCTTGAGGCTGGGATGTAACTCAGTCCGTAGAATGCTTGTCATGCATACATGAAGCCTTGGATTCCATCCTAACCCTGAATGAACCAGGAATGGTAACACATGCCTAAAATCCCAGCACTCAGGTGAAGCCTGAAGGATCACGGTCATCCTTGACCACATAGCAAATTAGAGGCCAGTCCCCTATAGGACAGCCTGTTTGAAAGAAGGAAAAAAGAAAACAAAACAAAGAGCTCGTTTGAATCCAGCCACCGTGAGTAACGATACTGTTTCCCCTTTGGGACTCAACTGGCAGTACCAGCAACCAAACCACAATCTGTGATGACTATGAGTTTTCTCTTGTCACTCCTCCCCCTTTCTACGCACAGACTAAAGCTGACAGGACTGAAACCCTGTACTGAATGAACTCACTTCAGTACTTTTCAACTTTCACAGGCAGGTCTCTATAAGAAGTTTGGATATCATTAAAAGGTCAGTCTACATTTTCCTCAACATCTGGAATACTTTGAAGAATACTGAGCAACCTAATAAAGCATGCTTGGAGAATGGGATGCAAGTAGCTTCAGCATTTGGAAACACCACCAGCAAAATAACCAATCTACTGAACACCATAGGACCTGCTGGGAAGACTGTAAGAAGTAGGACTTCTCTTTAATGTACAAACTACCAGCACTGTTCCAAACAGCCTGTTCCAGCAATAACTTATCTAAGGAGAAGAGAAAAGCTGGTTGGGATAACCCATACGAATGAGATGCTCCACTGGGTTACTTGTTCAGCTCTGTACAACTCCAAAGGAGAGAGGTTGCACTGGGAATTGAACTCAGGGCCACATGGATGTTCCTTAGGCAAGTGTCCTACCACTCAACTACACCCCCAGCCTTCTGTCCCCTCTGCTTACTTAAAGCCCTCCTACAGAGGAGAAAAGCTGAAGCCAAACCATCTCCCTCAAGGATCTATCCACAAGAACCCCCGCCACAGTAAGCCCTTCTCAACACCAATGACCCAAGCAACTTCCACAGCACACTGACCATCTGTCTCTGGACAGAAGCTCTGACTGGTGTCATTTGGGGCAGCCTGTGAACTCTAGAGAACAAGGTTCTTCTTTTATTAGAGACCAACACAAGCTTGCTCAGTAAATACTTCCTGCACTCTGTAGACAACGTAGTCCCTGCCAACACCCAAACTACATGGTTCACCCACTTCCCGACACACACAGTGTACCCACTGCCTGCTCAAAGTCTGCATGACTTTGTCAGCCTTGAACCTGAGAGGCTAACTCCTATTCATTCCTTAAACATCCCTGACTCTCTTACACATCACAGTGTCTATGCTGAGCAGACCTTTCACCACCATCCTTCCTTCCCCAAGCCACTCAGAAACAGTAAGAAAAATGAGAAATTATGAAACAGAAATACAAGTTCCGGGGGTGGGGTTGGGGAATCTGTGATTGGGATGTATTGTATGAGAGAAAAATCTGTTTTCAACTTAAAAAGAAAAATACAAATTCCATAGTCAAAAAAACAGGGTGGGGCGGTGGTGGCACTTGCCTTTAATCCCAGCACTCAGGAGGCAGAGGAAGGCGGGTCTCTGAGAATTCGAGGCCAGCCTGGTCTACGGAATAAATTCCAGTACAGCAGAATTAAAACAGAGAAACTCTGTCTCTAAAAACCAGACAAAAAACAAACAAACAAACAAAAAAACTCACAGGAAACCTTTTAAACTAAAGGACATGATATCAAGACAGAAAATATATCCACAGAATTTAAAATAAAATAAAATAAAAGGGGTCAGGAGTGAGTGCAATAGGTAGCCCAGAAAACAGGAGAAGAACCCTAAAAACAAATAAGCAAACAGTAGGTGTCTGTTCGAAGGAAGTAGACAAACCTCTCCTATCTCCAACTGCCCACAAAATATTCAGGTCACCACCTCTGATACACAGTCCTTGAAGAAACTTCTTTAAATCAAGAAAACTGTTCCAACAACCTTCTACTAGAATCTTTTACTTTCACTAGACCTTTCAATAGAGTCTTTTACAAACCGCACTGGCTCAGAGCAGAGGAACAGCCAAGACTACTGGAACAAAGCTAGTGTATTTTGTAATCATAAGACTTTGGATTTAAGGAAACCTTGGTCTGTAAACTTCATAATTTCAAACTGTCGTATGTCCGAGAATCAAGTGACCATTAGCAAATCATCTGCCTTTTCTCATCTGTCAAACAGACATGCCAGCAAAAGGGCAATAAATTCTTTGCCCAAGGCTGGAGAGTTGGCTCAGTGGTTAAGAGCACTTGCTGCTCAACCATGAAGACTGGAGTTCAGAACCCGGTACTCACATCAGGTGGATCACAAACACCTCTAACTCCAGCTCCAAGGGATCTGATGCCCTCTCCTGGCACCTATACCTATGTGCATATATATTCACAAATACATATATAAAATTTTAAAAACTAGTCCTTGTCTGCCTTCACTATAAGAAGGTTTAAATTTGACCAAAGAATATTATCTATTTTCAGTGCCTCTTGTAAAGCATATTCAATAAGCCAGATTAATGAGTGATGCACACTCACTTGTGTAACTATAAAATCAAATGACATCAAGGGTCTACACAGAGATTACTGGAAGTTTCTGGACTCAAAATAGAGGAAACTTGTGACTTGTACTTCTGAGTTCTCATGGTGTCCAACTGTCTGAGTCTGTACTTTCCTCATTAAGTAGATGACTGTGACTAAACTTTTTGACTGGACTAAATTTATCTGGAAAAAAACTTTACCAAGTAATATTAACTCACTCTCTCAACCTCCTAAATCATCCTGCACCTCAATCGCCAACAGCCTACAATGCACTGTGTCCAACACTTACAGTACTGACCCCAAGTGGAAATGAGAAGGTTTCATATTGAAAAATTGGGGTTTCCAACTTCTCTTGACACTGGGAAAAATCTAGCCAAGTTCCCCCACAGCAGCCACAGCGTCACACCCACTAGGTCAGGCTCCAGTCCTACTCAGAAAGCAGGCGGTTTCCTTTTTCTCAGATGGGAAGAAAGATAAGTGGCTCACTCATTTATACCCATGAAGAGGATGACCCTACATCTCCTGTCTGCCCAGTATATAATTCAATACTCTTTAAAACTTGGCTAGGATAAATCTCAGAGTGCTTGCCTGCCATGCACCAAGCTCTGCGTTCAATCTTGAACATCAGATAAATCAAATATGGTGCTGCATACCTGTGATCCCAGCACTTGGGAATTGAACGCAGGAGGATTTGTAGTTCAAGGTCATCCTCAGCTACCTAGCAAGTTTAAGGCCAAACGTGTGCAACCCTATTTATGTTAGCCTTCTTCCAGCTTCCTAAGCCAACAACCTCAACTATGAGCACCCTGCTATCGTACTCTCTAAACCAGTGCTTCTCAACCTGCAGGTCATAATCCCTTTGGGGGTCGAATGATCCTGTCATAGGGGTTGCCTAAGACCATCTATATATCAGATATTTATGTTAAGATTCATAACAGTAGCAAAATTAGTTATGAAGTAGCAACAAAAATAATTTTTTTGGCTGGGGGTCACTACACATGAGGAACTGTATTAAAGTGTTGCAGCATTAGGAAGGTTGAGAACCACTGCTCTAAATAAATGGCCTTTATGCTCCTTTGGGTGGTTTAGAAATCAAGAGGCTAGCCAGCTAGCATTTTAGATTTAAAAAATGCAGCTGACACCCAAACATGAATGGGAGGTATCAACACATGTAAATGTGTGTCTCTATCATGACATATGTTCAAAACAGACTGAAAAGGACCCGAGAAGGAAAAGTGGGTAGGAGAAGCGTAACTGAGAGTTAAGAAGTTAAGAAGTTGTGTAATCCCAGCACTGGGGGAAGAAGTAGGATGATCAAGACCTCAAAGCCAGGGCAACAAGATGGCTCAGTGGATTAAGGTACTTGCTGCCAAGCCTGATACCAAAGTTCAATGCCGTGGACTCAACATGGCAGAAGTGAGAACCAACTCCTGCAAGTTAGGCCTTGACCTCCATATTTGCCTTGGCACAAGTACAAGGAGAGCCTCTGCCACACGGTGAGTTTAGGAACAGCTTGGGCTACATGAACCCTGTAACTAAAACGGAAGATGCATGCATAACATCAAGCACAATGGAAAGAACTAGAAGGCACCTTTTGTTTGTGACTCCCTTTCCTGTATTTTGAAATGTGGTCTCATTGTGTTATACAGTGGACTCAATCCATCTTCCTGCTTCTGCCTCCTGGAGAGCTGGGACTATAGGTGTGAGCAACCAGACTTCGCTGCTCCCTCTCTGTGTGGGCTAGGCCCTATCAAGACAACTCTCTGCAGCTCACAGAGTCTGCACATGTGTGCCCAACCTCAAAAATTCAAGGAGTATGCCGCTGTATTGTGGTACATCCCAGATGGGCATAAACCAAATGTCAGTGAAATAGGCAGGCTTGGTTGAGGTATAAACTTATTACACCACAACTTCATCCATCCTAGATGTATATAATTTGATGACCATTAGCATATGGCTAAATACCACCTCCACAATGGATGCTTAGAACACCTCCATCATCCCAAAGGCTCTCTCATTCCCCAATACATTGGGTCCGGTTCTACACTAGCCTCAGGCCATCATAAGCCACTGTATATTTGTTTTTCCTCTTCGTCTTTTCTGGACATTTAATATGAATAGAAGTGCAAATGATACTATCTTTTGCATCAGGTGTCTTTCACGTAGCACGTTTCTGAGGCTCATTCCCATGAAGCATGTTATCAGCACCAGGCTCCTTTTTATTGCCGTATTGTATTTTGTTTGTTCATTATTGGCTAGGCCTTTGAACTGCTTCCAGGTTGGGGCCACTAGAAAGCACAACAGTAGGAACATTCAACAATAAGTCCTTATGAACACATTTCTTTTTCTTCTTCTTGAAGAGATACCTAAGAATATAACAGGTCACACAGTGTGGGTGTTTATGCCAGAACTATACTTCCATTTTGAAAAAGTCAGACTATATACTGAGTATATGTAACTGACTGACGTGTCACTAGCAGCATATGAGAGTTAGCAGTGTCTTTCTGATAACTGACATTCAAGTTGGGACACAGGGGCACTGCACTGCAGCTTCTGGTTCTTTTGAGACACAGTCTGGCTGTGTAATCCAATCCTCCTGCCACAGCCTCCAGAGTGCTGGGATTATATGTGCCACCACGTACAGCTACTGAATTCTGATTTTTTAATTTTTTTAAAACTATATGAGTACATGTATATATGTATGTGTATGTGCACAGGAGTGTGGGTGCCTGCAGAGGTCAGAAGAGGGCATCAGATCACCTTGGAAATGAAGTGACGAGTGTCTGTGAACTGCCTGATGTGGGTGTTAAGAGCCAGACTTGGGTCTTCTGCAAGAGCAACATGCTCTCTTAATTGTTCAGCCATCTCCCCAAACCCCTGAATTCTTATTTTAAAACTAAATTGTAGTTCCTGAGTTCAATTCCCAGCAACCAGATAGTGACTTATAACCATCTATAATGGGATCTGATGCCCTCTTCTGGCATACAGGTGTACAGGTAGGTATAGCACTCATATACATAAAATAAACAAATCTTTAAAAAAAGAAACAAAAACCCTAAATTGTGGGGCTAGAGAGATGGCTCAATAGTTAAACATACCGGCTGCTCTTCCGGAGAACCTCGTTTTGATTCCCAGCACCTACATGATCACTCACAACTGTCTATACCTCCAGTTCCAGGGGATTCAATTCCCTCTTCTGGCCTCAGTGAGCACTGCATACCCATGATGCACAGACACAGATGCAGGCAAAACACCCATACACATCAAATAAAAATAAAGTTAAAAAATTTTAAACTAAATTATACTAAACATATATGTAGCTGAATACAGAAGATTACAAATTACTTTTGAGCATTCACCTTCATCTGTTGGCATTATGTGCAAACAAACCACAAACTCCCTAGTTAGTACTGTTTCAGAGTATGCTGGCATATGAGAACCTGTTGCCAAAAGCATACAATGCCAAGAGACCAAAAAAAAAATGAGGCAGACAAACTCAAGCTTGGGCAGCAAACTCTATCACAGAGCACATCTCTGGCAGCATCAAGACAAAGTGTCTCTGCGTGTGTGGCAGGAGCAGGCGTTTCTATGCCAAGCTACATTAAGATGGATGCAGTCACACAATATACCTGAATTTCTCAAAAAAGAAAAGCTACTAATATATTAAATATCAATTAAGAAATGGACAGGACATCAGCAGCTGACAGTGAATGCTCAACCGACTCTCTTAATCACTCTGTTTATCAAACAGGATTTGCAGAGTGCCAGGATCACCTAGTGGGCAAGATGTCAGGCACAGCCAGGATGGCTAGGGTTATGTCAGGCTGGCCTGCTACCATTCTCCTTTCACAGCAATGACAAAGGGAGATGTGCCTGAGGCACTGTTTAACTAGTTGTGTAAAGTTACTTTAGGTCTCTGTTTTAATTTATTAACATAACAGAACCTACCAGGGAGTGGTAGCCCATGTCTTTAATCCCAGCACTCAGAGGCAGATGGGTCTCTAAGTTTGAGACCAGCCTGGTCTACAGAGTGAGTTCCAGGACAGCCAGGGATACACAGAGAAACCCTGTCTCAAAAAACATAGTAGTAGTAGTAGTAGTAGTAGTAGTAGGAGGAGGAGGAGGAGGAGGAGGAGGAGGAGGAGGAGGAGGAGGAGGAGGAGGAGGGGGAGGAGGAGGAGGAGAAGGGGGAGAAAAAGAAGCAGCAGCAGCAGCAGCTGGGGATGTAAGTCAGTGGTAAAACATTTGCCTAGCATACCCAGAGCCTCAGTTTGATCCCTAACACATACATACATATAAAAGACTTCTTTTCATCACTACATATCAATTGCCTGTCATTCTTTAAATCTCATAACCTACAAAGCAGGCCTTGAGCTGTCTTACAGTACTAAGGAAGAAAGATCAGAGAGTCAATAACTCATTCATCAACAATGCTGGGATTCAGACCTAGGATTCTGAAATGAAACTATGTTCTTTCTACTTTAACATTTAATGTCAGCCCGCCCCCCAACACCACACCCCACTTCCTTTTGCTATACGGTTCCCTAGCCATGGCCACAAGATATGGGAAGGCAAATTAAAGACAATGTATTTAGGAAACTGGAGAAGAGTATGCTCATTTAAAATGACCTGGCTTGGATTTTTTGTTGTGGCTATTGTTGTTGTTTTCCCTTATTGTTTTTTCTCTTGCCTTTAAATAAAGTGTGCAGCAAAGGAAAGCAGGCTCCATGGAAAGCTGTGGGGACCAGCACACATGAGGCACAGAGCTGAAGTTCCCACAGCTCTTGGTTCAGCCTTGTTGGGGGAGGCAGGTCCTTTCTCCTCTTGCCCTGTTTACCAACCTATGTTCACTCCTACGTGACAGCCTTAGAGAACCTGGAGTGTACAGAGTAATAGAATGACACTGACAAACACAACACTGATAAATAATTCTCTACGGAGTATGGTGGCTAAATTTCCCTGTGTAAGCACTCGAAGCAGCCCTGCCTGGGGTTCTGCTCCCTACAGGGAGGCCACAGTGTTTCCAAGCCTACTACTTACTGTCTGCCACTCATTCAACAAGGATGAGGGATCAGTAAACCCACTTGTCCAGCACAAGCAAAGTACTTCTCCCATAGCTTCATAAGTAACCTAGTAGTAAATGTGACACAGGGCAGTCACAGAGGCCAAGACTGGGCTTTGGAATTTAACAGCCTGTCTACCTCTTGCTATGTATGTCACCTAGGACAACTACCTTAACCTTTCCAGGCTCCAGTGTAGTAGTTAGCTGTTGTATATTCATCAAGGATACAGAGGCATTTTCGTATCTGCAAACCCTGCCAGACCTCAGCGGAGGGAACCACCATCATGGCCAGTGCCATACTCACAGTGGAACGCCAAGCTCTGAGTTCAGGTACTTTTATTGATTCAGAGTTCCTCAGGTATAGATCATAAGCAATCCAACAACCCCCACAGAAATCCAACACCTACAGTCAATACAAAACATCCTAGACAGCCCCTCAACCAACAGTGGATAAAACAATTTCAAACATAGCTAAAAATAAACTTTCCCAACATCCAGTAACAAGAGACCAGAGAGACAGCTCAGCAATTAAGAGCACTAACTGCTCTATCAGAGAACCAAAATACAGATCCCAGTACCAATGTCCAGCCTTGCACAAACACCTAAAACACCAGCTGCAAGGGATACGATGCCACCTCAATGCTCACCTGCATGCACATGCACACACACACACACACACACACACACACACACAAATAAATAAATAAATAAATAAATAAATAAATAAATAAGTCTTTTAAAATTATGTAATTAGGGGCTGGAGAGATAGCTTGATGGTTAAAAGTTTTTGCTGCTCATGTAGAAGACTCAGGTTTGGTTCCCAGTACCTTCAATCAATCACCATAACTCTAGTTCCAAGGGAATCCAATGCCTTCTACTGGCCTCCATAGGTGCCTACACACAGGTATGCATATGCACAAAAACACATAAATAAAAATAAATCTTCAAAAAGAAAAAATATAGTTTGCAGAGCTCCCTGAATACATTCCCTTCAATAAACACTACATTACAGCAACTAACTACAGGTGACGCTGCTGCCAGCCACTGCCACATCAGCTCCTTCATCTGATATCCTTAGCAACCACCAGCTCAGTGCCTGCCAAGTTCCAGGAATTTGATGAATGTTTATTGAAATCAGAGACCAGGAGCTAGGCATGGTGACACTGGCCTGTAATTCCAGCATGTGGGAGATGAAGGCAGGAGGACCTTAAGGCTAGCCTCCACTACAAGGTATCTTGGGCCATATGAGACTGTATCAAAATAAATTTAAACAAAAGCTACTTATTAGGAACCACTATTGAGGGGCTGGCCAGATGGCTCAGTGGTTAAGAGCACTGGCTGCTCTTGCAGAGGATTTGGTGCCCAGCACTCACATACATGGCAGCTTTACAACCTCTAACTCCAGTCCCAGGAGATCTGACACCCTCTTCTAACTCCTCAGGTACCAGGTATACACAGAGTGAATTTTACATAAATGCTGGCAAAACGCTCATATACATAAAATAAAAATACATCTTTTTTTAAAGCCACTGTTAAATCAGGCCATTGGTCTGTAAGATGAAAGGAAATTTTCAAATATGAAAGTGAGACACGAGAATATTAAAAAGGACAACTTGAGTGACCATGAGGGTAAGCAGTATTTGCTCTTTACCAACATGAAAACCATTACTGCCTTACAGCAGATGAGAACAAAGCCAACCAAACATTCTGATCATAACTCTTACCATCTCAGACATAAGGGCATTTCACAAAGGCCATGTGGTTTAGGGTGTGGGGCGAGGTCAATCATAGGCTCCTATGACATGTCTGTGAAATTTATGAATACCCATAATGTCACAAGAGCAGGTGTTGAATCTGATCTCAGCCAATCAAACATTTGGGACCAGGAACCAGCTGACCAAGCCTATCATGAAAGGTGGATTAAGTATATGTTTTCATAAGACTTCCATTTAACTGCAAGCACTAAGATTTCATCTGTGGTATGAAGAGCTTCAGACCCTGGTCACTTATCAGAAGCTTCTCAAGTTCAGGTTACTCTTATGCTTACTCAGCTTAGAATCTCCCCATCATCTTCCACAACTGCAGTGATCACAGCAGTACTCTGAGTTTTACTAGTGTAGAAGGAGATTGAGAAACACTTTCCAAAGTGTCTCATTAGAACATGTCATTGTCTGATCTGTCATTTGATATCAGCTCACTGTGTGGCCAGGAGACTCTTTTTCTAGACAAGAACATCAGGGCAGGCTGCATTTACATGAGGGGAGAGGGGGAGTGATGCACCACTGATGTCAATGCAATGCAGCTGGGGATGCTGTCTGCATGTTAGAGCACCTTTGACCTCGCACAGTCCCTCCCACTTTACCTTTGCGTTCTCATAAACAATGCCAGAATATAAACCAGATCTCAAAGGGCTCCTCTGCTTCAATGCAGTATGAGCATCTTACAACTGCAGGCTGAGTCACCAAACAGTGTGCATTTAGGAATCACACCACCAGAGTCCACATCTAATCAGGTGACTATGGTGGTGTAAGCAAGAAAACACTAGTTGGAGGTGACGACAAATCCTATTCCAAAAAAAACCATTCTTTGATTAGGGAGGGAGTCATAATAGGAACAGATAAAACATGCACAGAGAAAGTTGAAGTTTCTACAAAAATCTCTACTCAGAAACACCAGACTTTAATTATTACATGAATTTGTCTAAACTGAAAACTGAGATGTATAGGTTTCTGGGCTGTAAAACTCCTTCCCCTATTCTTAAAACTTGGCATTCAGGAAACCTTTTCCATCTCTGGCCAGTATCATGTTAGCAGCCTCTGACCCGATGTCCTAGCTACAGTCACACACCACCTAATTTGTCCTCCACACTGTTATGGTAATCTTGTGCTGAGTGTAGTCCTGAGTCCTACAGGGCCAGATGGGCCTAGTTTTGACTTTGTGCAAGTTATTTAATCTCTCTGTGCCTGTTTCTCATCTGCAAAAGGCAAATAATAATGGAGATTAGAAAAGTCACTAAATAGGAAGTGCTCACAGCCAAGCCAGGCTTCTGACTTTCCGCACTACTCGAATGGGGCTCATTCTTGGCCTTTTCTCCTCCTACCCCAAGGTCATGCTGTCCTCTGTATCCTAAAGAGCTTGACCTCTGAACCCCAAACACAGCACCCTCATCACATACAAAGAAGTGATGGGAACACAATCATCCATTCAATCAATAGAGAGATAATAGTTAGCACATCATCCAAAACCCCAACCAAGGAGGATCACTTCGAGCATGTTGTTTCTTGTTGATGGTGATGAGTTTTTATCTTCCTTTTTCAAGACAGGGTTTCTCTTTGGCTGTCCTGGAACTCACTTGAACTCACAGAAATTTGCCTGTCTCTTGAGATTAAAGGCATGTACCACCATTGTCGGCCTGGCTTGGAGCACAAACCCACAAAGTCTGAATGGGAAGCTCTGTGAACCCAGATGAGGAGAGCTACACTGCCATCACCAAAACTGATTGCTCCCTACGTTTACTGATGTAGCTATGAAGCGCAGTATAAGCAGTGTCTATGACTATCACCAATAAGCCCAACTGCTTTCCTAACACATTCTAATCGTTGCAAATAGTTTTGTTTTGTTGTTTTTGTTTTTTGGGGGGGAGCGACATATGCAAATACACCTAAGTACAGATGTCTGCAGAAGCCAGAAGAGAGCATCTGATCCCCCAGAGCTGGAGCTACAGGGGTTGTATGTAGTTGAACATTGCTGCTGGATCAGCTCACCAAGGAAGACAAGGAGGGATTCTCATACGTGCAAGCCCTGCCAGACCTGAGCAGAGGGAACCACCATCCTGGCCAGCACCAAACTGGACAGTAGAACCCTGAGCATCTGCGCCCAGATGTTTTATTGATTCAGAACTCCTCAGGTATTCTACTGATAATACATGCCAATAATTAGCAATTAAACAACCCCCACAGAAATCCAACACCTGCAAACAATACAAAACGCCCAAGACAGCGCCTCACCCAACAGTGCATAAAAACATTTTAAACATTACTAAAAATAAACTTCTACCACAGCTGTGAATCTGCCTGACATGGGTACTAGAAACTGAACTCAGGTCTTCTGCAAGAACAGTGTGTGCTCTTAACAGTTGAACCATCCCTCCAGCCTTACAGCAAATATCTTGAAGCATCATGTATACTCAACACAATTTCAAAGTCTAAGCATTTTATACCCAACACTAGATCTGGTTAGTTATCATAGTAGCAAGGGTATATCACTACTATTACACATTTCTAGAAAACATTTCTGATAATTGTATTTCAGTACAAATCTGGTCTCCTTTATAATTCTATGTATTTTGAGGAGTCCACAGGCTTTATCTAATAGCAAAAGGGTCAATGGCAAGAAAACAGAGTTCATGTCTATTCTGGAAGCAGTTTTGCATGCTCCCAATTATCTCTTTTTCTGATCAGCACTAAAGCTTGCTCACCAGCAAAGCAAATGCTAGAAGTAATTTTTCGCTGGCAAAATGCAGGGCATTAAAAGTAGATCAACCGCCAGGTGGTGGTGGTTTATGCCTTTAATCCCAGCACTTGGGAGGCAGAAGCAGGTGGATTTTTGTGAGTTCCAGGCCAGCCTAGTCTACAGAGTGAGTTCCAGAACAACCAGAGTTAAGACAAAGAAACATTTGATTGAAAACCAAATAAAAAAATAAAAAATAAAATAAAATAAAGTAGATCAACAAAAACTGATGCAAACACCTCTGTCCTGGAAGACTCACAAAGAGCAGCCAGCCTATCCTGCTGCCTCAGGAGCCCTGTTCCCTGTTCTTGGCTATGGCCCTATGTAGGCCTGAATTCAGATCTGGCCAAAAGAATACCTGAATCCTGCTACATGTGTCTCCAGGGAAACTTGCCAGCCAGGGACTTGTCTGAGAGCTGTGACCTCACTGGGCCTCTAGCAACAGCTTTGCATGACTAATGTTTGTGGCTGTCTGCTAATAAGCATGGTCGGGGAGGGCAAGGTTACACTGTAACCTACCTCCTAGTGGTGAGTGTGGGAGGGAGAAGTCCCATGCCCTTTCACCTACGTCTAATCTAGAAAGCTGCTATAATATCTCATTATAAATGATCACAGGGCTTAGATCAGTCTACAACATCCCACAATGCTAGCAAGCTCCATGAAGCCTAGAACCAAAACCCCATTGATTCACCATTGTTTTCTTCAGGTCAACACCCCTGAAACACACACACAAAAACAGTCACCGAGTAGTGGAAACAATATTCTTAGCTGTGGGTAGGTTTCTCTGACTCCAGAATGTGATTTCCTTTTTTTTTTTTTTTTTTTTTTTTAATTTTAAAGAGTGTCATATTTCCTTTCCCTTATCAGGCACCTTGCCAAGATCATAAAAATGAGGTGTCAATCAACAGCATGAGCCAGGAGTTGGTGGCACACACCTGTAGTCCTAGCACTCAGAGTGCTGAGGCAGCAGGAGTCTGAGGGAAAAACTAGTAATAATAGCTGTAAATAAATGCTGCTTGTCATCAATGGCAAGATCCAAACACTACAGTGTCTATTCAGTGCTTGCATTTCCATAAGACTCCAAACTGCCTGTCTACACTGCTGACAGCTCCCAAGCCTGCCAATCAGGACCAGAATCCTCTGATCTGAAAATGACAGCTCTTTCTGCATCTGTAACCAACTTTGGGCAACATTATGCTGGTTGATGTTCTTCAGAGAAATCCCACAATCCGGCCATCTGGAGATTAATACACACATTTAGCTCCTCTTAACTCATTTGTGACACTGTCAATGAAAAGAAACCTGATGCAGCTACTGCATGTTCAACCTAATCAATACATACTTATTCATTGCCTAGCATGCACCATGCTCGAAAAGAATGTCTTAAAATTTGACACAGTTTAACAAATGATCAGAATAATTATACCAGCGCATAATAGCAGCCACCATCTACTACGTATCTATCATAGGGCAGGCACTTACAAAGAGCTGGCCATGCCCACTGCAATCTGACACAGAGCCACCACCTCCACTTCACAGAGAAGGCACTAAAGCTCCAAGAAGTAATGTGAGCTTCCAAATTTACGCAAATGATGGTGAGGCCCAAACCCACAGCTACAGTCTAAGCCCTGCTGCTTTTACATCGACACTGTCTCTCCCCATCCCACAGCTTAAGAGCATGACTGAACTCCAGCAGCCACACCTCAGTCCCAGCCTTCCCAGTGCTCATGGGGTTAATAAGCCACTCTAGAAAGAACAGGGCCAACCTCTCCCTATAAAGTTTGCTTGTTCTTTGTAATGATCAGTACCAAGTCCTAGGAGGCCAAAGTTGAACAGGAAGCTGAACCAAGAGCCAGTGAGGCATGAGCAGGAGACCTGACACACAGGGCACAGACAGGCTACCTCACACTGAGTCCTCAGCAAGCAGAGCTAAATGCTTCACAGGAGCAGGAGAGGGAGGGGCATGAGAAGCTGTGTAACTGTCTCAATGAGGCCAGTCAAGAGTTCAGGCTGAGCTGGCAGCAGCCAGGGCTGAAAAGTGATCAAAGAAAGGCTCTGAGGAGAGGTGAGGCAAAGGATCTGAAGCAGCATCCAGGTATCTGATACAGTGACAAAGAGAAAAAACAAAATCTACTCTTAAAAAACAAATTAGAATAGGACTGGAAGCCAGGCAGAGGTGGCACACACCTTTAATCCCAGCGCTCAGGAGGTGAGGCAGACGAATCTCTGTGAGTTCGAGGCCAGCCTGGTCTACAGAGTAAGTTCCAGGACAGCCAGAGTTACAACTGAGAAACCCTATCTCTAAATAAATAAATAAATAAACAAATAAATAAATAAATAATAAATAAATAAATAAATAAAATTTAAAAACAAACACAGAAAATGAGTTCAGCAGTTAAGAACACTGGCCACTCCTGCTCCTGCAGAGGCCCTGGCCCTGCCAGCACCACACAGTGGCTCACATCTTAGAACTCCAGTCGCTGAGGCTCCCAACACCCTCTTCTGCCCTCTGTGGGCACCAAGCATGCACAAAACACATATGCAGGCAAAACATTCATACACATGAAATAAAAAATTTAAATTTAAAAAACTAGAATGGCTATCACAAAATAGTACCCAACATGCACATAGTGACCGTGTTCTGATGACATTCAAAATCTTTACAGAGATCTGTCCTTTCACTTAGGAATATGCTTAGTTTTTTGTTAAATTACTCTTCCTGGAATATTTATAATCAAATCAGTCAATCTTGACAACAGAATATTGGTTTGCCAGGCTCAGAGCATGCTCATTTTCTCCCTTCTCTGTCTTCTTTGTGATACTGAAAGACACAGGACTTCATCCAACCATGTGATTCCCTTACCTCACAGCATCTGAACCTTATTCAAAAGCCCCTTAAAAAAACTCACATCACTCCAAAATTCCCTCTCAGTTCTTCTGTACTCTTCTGACCCTACACACCTATCTGTGAGCAAGAAAAATGTCAGCAAGCTCAGAAGCAGGGAGTCCTTGTCCACCATCCCTAGAGGCCTGTCGTCAATGCCTAGAACTGTTCACTCAACATGCTTTGGTGAACAGTGCTAGGATATTTGGAAATATCACAGGTTGAGGCTGGGGATACGGCCTAGTCAGTAAATTACATGTCTTCCAAACATGAGGATCTGAGTTTGATGCCCAGAACCCACATAAAAAAGTTAGGGGTGGTAGCACATGCTTGGGATCCCACACTGGGGAGGCAGACAGGTGGATGGATCCCTGGTGCTCACTGGCCTAGCCTACAGTGAGTTCCAGCAGTGAGAGACTGTCTCACACGCACACAAATACACACACAAAGGTCAATAGCACCTAAGACACTTAGGATTAGTCTCTGGCCTCCAAACACACACATTTGCACACACTAAACAGGTAAGTAAAAAAATAAATAAATGCTGGGGGGGCGGGGGAGCGCGCCTTTAATCCCAGCACTCTGGAGGCAGAGGTAGGCAGAACTCTGTGAGTTCGAGGCCAGCCTGGTCTACAGAGTGAGTTCCAGGACAGCCAGAGTAAACAACAGAAAAACCCCGTCTCAGTAAAACCAAATAAATAAATAAATAAATAAATGAAATGAAATATCACAGGTTGAGTAACATTCTGCAGCAACCTAGAAACACCCTTTTAAAAAATGACATTTGTTATAAAGGAAATTATGGGACTGGAGAGATGTCTCAGCAGTTAAGAGCACTGACGGCTCTTCCAGAGGTCCTGAGTTCAATTCTCAGCAACATGATGGCTCACAACTGTCTATAATGGGATCAGGTGCCCTCTTCTGGCATGCAGGTATACATGTAGATAGAGCACTTATATAAATAAAATAAATCAATCTTTAAAAAATTTTTAAAAAGGAAATTATGGTACTTTTTTAGGGGGGAGGGGTGTCTCACAATGTATCCCATGCAGGCTTCAAACTTGCTGTGTCACCCATCCTCTCCTTGAAATCCCCATCTTCCTGCCTCAGCTCCTGAATACTGAGATTCTGTATTAATGAGGCCCAAAGCCCAGGGCGAAAGTCAGGAAGGATAATCTTTGACACAGAAGCCAGAAAGAACACTGCTGGGTTGGTGGTAGTGACACATGCCTTTCCCAGCATTCAAGGCATTCATTCAGTGAATGCCTCCCAGCATTCAAGAGGCAGAGGAAGAAGCAGGGCAAATCTCTGTGAGTTCTAGGCCAGCAAGGGCTACATAATGAGGCCCTGTCTCAAACAAACCAAAAAGAAAAAAAAAGAAAGGGGTTGGGAGGAATTAGATTAGATTAGATTAGATTAGGGACTGGAGCCGTGGTTCAGCACAAATACTTGCTGCTCATATACGGGACCGGGTTAGGTTCCCAGAACCATATAGTGACTCATAATTGTCTATAACTTTGTTCTAGGGGATCTGATGCTCTCTTCTGGCTTCCAAGGGCAATATACACACGTGGTGCATAGACACATGCAGGCAAAACACTCGTACACATGAAATAAAAATAAACACTGTAAATGAATCTATGCTGCTGGTTGGGAATGGAAAAGCATATAGGAGCCTTGAGAGTAACAAGTGAAGGAGCTGGGCCTGAAGAGCTCAAGACCTGGTCACGGGGGCAACAAACCCAGCACTGTCAGATTTTCAGGCTGTTTAAACATGACAAATTTGAGTTTGTACATTAAGTCTCCTAATTTTTAAATACTGACGCTGTAGGCTAAACCAAGCACTCGTCTGGCTGAGTCAGGCCCATGGTACCCCAGGTGCAACATCCAGTCTGTATCTCACAAGCAGTGGTTCATCTTCAGGAAACAGGTACCTTATCCAGTAACTACAACCCTAGCATTAGATCCCTGGGAAGCAGTAGATTAAAACATAGCCAGTGCCACACATGGAAACCAGGTGGTCAGAATGACAGCAGAATAAAGCTGTGTCCCACAGGCATCTAAAGAGTTCCAGTAACGAGACTGCCACCCTGAGAACATGCCTAATGAACAAGGAATGTCCACACCTAGGAAAGTGCACCAGTAGTGAGTGGACAAGAAGGCACACTGGCTCTGCCCATCATGAGGAACAGGAAGAAAAACCAACTGTCAGACTCAGACCAAGCTTTAAACCATTGTTTTAGAGGCAACATCAAACAGGACTCTTGCAAATAAACCCAATCAGACCAATGGTAACCAACAGTGTGGGAGCAGACACTGTTCCACAGGTACAAACATGCAGTTCATCTGCGGTTCATACACATCTCACTCACAAACCGCAAGGGCAAACTCACAGGATTGTTAGTGCACCTGCATTTTGACTGTGGTCTGCCATAAGAAGATCAGGTGTAGAGTGTTCTGTCTAGGGCATTGTGTTTATACTCAGAAAGTTTTGAGATTGTTGGAGCAGTTCAGATTTCAGACTTTCAGATTAGAGCTACTCAGCATGTATTACCTATTTTTAAGACAAAACTACAGCATTATGACTGTTTAACAGCATTCAAATGTTTCTGAGAAAATGGAATTTCCTTCAAAACAATATAGAAATGAAGAAAGGAAGAGATGGTAGGACATTGTAAGCCACGGATAACAGTCTTATATTATCTTTCAAGTTTTCCATAACAAAAGTCTTAAAATTAAATAGCAAATGTACATTTTACAACTTTCTGATCCTTATCTAAATTTCATTTCGATTTTCTTAAAGGTAGGGTATTTGCTTTATATACCTTTAAAATAGGGAAGATACATTCGTTCTTACTCTTAATAATTATGGCTCAGCCTGAAATTTGTAAGTTGGGCTGGGAGTAGAGTTCAGTGGCAGTCTTGACTCTGAGTTCAATTCCCAGCACCATAAAACAAAAGATTTTATAAGCTTATGTGAATTAGGCTTGATAAATGTGACGTAGAAGTGAAATTTACACACAATATCTGTGTTTTTTTAAGAGAATTCTGTGTATGAAAGTTAAGGACTCCAAGTCTCTAAAGTACTAATTTGCAAAAGAAACTTCTCCCAGGAAACCAGACTCCTTCATAGTTTTTGTGCAGACAGCTTTACTAACAAGCTGTCAAACAGATCAGCTTAGCAGCCTGCTAGTCTATGCTGGTCACACTTGGCAAAATCTATAGTTACTGCAATTTGATCACCTGTTTCAACTAACTACACAATGAGTTGCATTCAACCACAAATATTTTCTTTGCAACTTTCTCTGACTCATTTTCATACTCATATGCAAACATACATCATTTACACACTCAGATATCACAGTATTTCTGTAAATGGGAGAATATATAGAGCCATTCCCAACCTCTGAGCGCAAACTCACGCTCCAGCCCTCCCCACATAATTAGGGTAGACAGGCTCCCGGGGGAAAGACTCTTATGAAATTAAATCAGACGTGCACAAGTCTCCAGAGGAGCACTTCTATGCAGGCAGAACTGTTAGCCTCACGCAGGTCATTTCACGGCAGAGAGAACAGGCATGTCCATTGTGTATGCCATAATTACATTTTGCACGACTTCCTTCAATTAAAATCTTCATTTAAATGAGCATCCATCTAGCAAGAGAGAAATTTTAAAAAGTCATCATCTAATGTGCCCTAACGGCAGCTTCCACTAACAAGGTATTAGTTGGAAATGACTTCGTATGTCTCGAAGAACTTGCCAGCATAAACCCTCCCCAATATATTGTACAAGAGAAAACAAACACAGATCTCACTTCTCAGTGTGCTTTAAAGTGCCAATCTGCACACCCACCAGGATCAGAGTGAAAGAGGCTAGATGTGCTTTGTTTATATTAGAAATTCATTAATTACCTAATGAGCTTGACTAAACTGATGCCTCTGAACACAACAGAAGGAACAAAGAGGTTTCTAATGACTTTACTAAGTGGTGCTGAGATCCACATCTCAGACACTCCTCATTAGACCAGCAGCCCTAACCTCGACACTGTTCTGATTATTAGGTTCAAGTATGAAGGACAGTGACAGCAGCCTATGTCTACTATAAAAGCAGAGACACACCCCCATGCCACCCGTGTTGGCGTCTCTGCCCCAGTGTACAAGAACAGTTCTTCGCATGGGACACTAGAGAAATCAGTGTATAGGTGAATCAAGATCTTGAAGTACTGAGAGGAGGGGGCTGTTATTCTGTTGGTTTTTTTGAGACTGGTCTCATGCATTCCCAGGCTGATCTCAGAGTCAATATGGAGCTGAAGCTGTCCTTGAACTCCTTATCCTACTGCTGCCACTCCCCATGTGCTGGACTGCAGGTATGTACCACTACATCTGGCTCAAGATCTTGACATCTAAATCCCCAAATGCTTTCAACTTCAGAAAGTTCTAACACTTGGTGTGGGAGAGTTACAAAGAATCATAGGAGAAACTCACTTTAACATACCAAGCACAGTGTTAAAAAACAGACTTGCACACACAGCCACACAGTTGGAACAGACAACAGAGGGCTAAACAAGAAACCGGAATAACTGGCCAGGCAGCTGGAAAGTACAGCTGACAAAGGGAGGTCTTTCCTTTTCAGGTTTCAGAGCTGGTGTTTAAAGCTGCCCCTCTGAGAGACGCAGTCTCTTCAAAGAGTCAGAAGTACACTAAAACATCCCATAATTCACTGCCAACACACACGGGAGGGGCGGAGGGGGGGGCTTCTGGTCTCTTTTATTTTTTTAAGAAGAAGAGACAAACACGATTTGATAAAATAATACCAATTGTCACTTTCCTACCCTAAAGTAGATGGTAATATTATGTTTCTTTCCTTCTAGCCCTTTTTGTCTTTAAAAATCAAACGTTAATTTTTACAAGGTGGCCGATCTTTTCTAAGTCAAGCTTCAGGCTTTTCACAGAAAAACGGATTCATGCACAGTTGATATTGTGGACATGATCTACAAACAGTGAAACACTAAAGAAATATAAGGGGAAGATAAAAAACAAATTCAGGAAGCCAAGGTGCAGAGGGATGGGTTAAAATTAGGAACAGCTCAGGCAAGTTTAAAGTATAGAGAGGAAGACTTTCTGAACTAAGCTGAGAGATACATAAACCTTTCATTCTTTAGAATTTTTCTCATGCTGTAATCTTCAAAATTTGTTCAACTTCAAAAAAAAAATTTTAAAAAGACTTTCCAGAAAGTCCTGCGTAACAGAAGTAACCAGACTCCAGTTTACCAGAACATGGGATCCAGATTGGTAGCCAAGGGCTGAAGCTGGCCAGATTTGTTTTGTTTGGACAACACAACGTTTTATTTTGCTTTTTCACTGTAGCTTTAGGCAAGACACATACTCCCCAATTAGCTAGAGGTACCACAATTATCCTCAAGGTGACCCAAAGAAACCATCCCTCCTGAACCAGTGCAAGGGCTTTGGCAGTTCCTGAAAGGTTAAGCATAGAGTTTCCAGATGAACCAGCAATTCCATGCTGAGATACTCACCTACGAAAAATGAAAATACATGTCCACATAAATCATATACACAGGCAGCACTGTTCACAAAGCCACAAGAACCAAATACAAACCAATGTTCATGAACAGGTACACAAGACGCAGTACATTTTAAAAATGAAGTACTGGTCAAAGCCATAGCAGGAATAAACTTCAAACAACACCTAAGTAAAAGAAACCAATCACAGACCATGCAGTAGGCAATTCATTTACTGATGTCTTTGAGAATTAGCCTCTAAGTAGAGGTTGGGACTTTTAGTCACATACCAACTTTTCCACCTTTGGTGGAAGGCCAAGGATTTGGAACGGTTCGACCATTTGACTGATAATCTAACTATGCCTTTGTTTTTTGTTTTGGTTTGGCTTCGGTTTTTTGAGACAAGGTTTCTTTGTGTAGAGCTGGCTGTCCTAGAACTAGCTCTGTCAACCAGTCTGGCCTCGAAATCACAGAGATCTACCTGCCTCTGCCTCCAGAGTGCTGGGATTAAAGGTGTGTGCCACCACTGCCCAGCCTAACTATGCCTTTGTACTAAAAACCTAGATTTAAAAAAAAAAGTCTGTGAACTGAACCAGTGAGATGGCTCTGCAGATAAAAGCACTTACTGTGTAAACCTGGCAACCTGAGTTCAATCCCTGGAACCCACATAAAGGTGGAAGAAGAGAAATGACTCCCAAAAGTTGTCCTCTGTCCTCCATGCATGCCATGGCACAGGTGTGTACACACACATACTATGATAAATTTAAATTTTTTACAAACTCCGGACACAGAAGCTCACTGGCACGTCCCTTGCAGGTGAATCCATGGGTGTGCTGGGATGATGGCTGGGATACATTGACTGCATGTGAAAAGGGCACAGAAGGTCCCCACTTCCACCCAGACCTTGCCCTGAGTCTCTTCAGATGGCTGGTCCTTCTGATTTGTATCCTTCATAGTAGCACAGCAGTTTCATTGTTTTTTTATGTTCTGGTTCTGGAGACTGAAATCCTGCACATATTCTACCTCCGAGCTGCCCCTAGCACCAAAAAAGCAGTTTTAAATGAACTACGTCCCTGTATTCTGTGAGCAGAATCATCAAATCAGAAAGGAACTTGGGAATTACAGATCTGTATCCACATGGAAAGTGGATATGGACAGGGACCCACACTTAAGTGAGTGTGCTTTGCAACCTTGTGAAGGACTGTGACCTTTAGCCTGTAGAGTCTGAGCTGACTCTAGGTGGTCAGTGGAAGAACTGAACTGCATGCAGTCCATTCAGCTGTGGGCCAAGCAGAGGAGGATGCTGGGGTCCCTAGAAGGGAATGTGGGCTCAAGAAGGAGATGTGCTTAGTTACAGGAACACAACAGTGAACAAAAGTGATGCTGTCTTATTTGCTATAGGACAAGATCTAGACAGGAACAAAAGGTTGGAGGACACTGAGAAAGGATAGGACAGCCTCTTTTTTTTTTTTTCCAGTGAAATAGTTGGGTATGAAAATTAAGCTGAGATACATACGTAGAGTTGGGGGCTTGTACTGAAACAGTGAAGATCTCAGTCACTCTGGAGAATTGAGAAAGGAGATGAGATCTCCTCAAACTTTGTTCAAAGGAATACTATGCCACAGCTGTTACTGTGTCTGAAGAGAAGGTGTTTCATGTTCCAATAAATTGGGAAATGACAGACTAAACAAGGATGCAGAGCTCTCACTGCAGGGCCTCATGGGATCCATTCACATATAAATGTGTATCACTAATTCGTTGTAGAGGGAAATACTGCCCATAGCTCTCAGATACACAGGATGTTTTCTTCACACTATTTATGGGTACTTCAGAATGTCCGTCTAAAAAACAGCAAATCTGGGAAAGGGGGGAAAAGGTTGTCAAGTGGCATTATCAGCCCGACAGAATTCAGACAACAGAGGGGATGAAAATTACATTTAGGCAACTATGTCTGGGGTAATGGCTTAATATTTGTTTTTATGTGTGTGTGTTGTGTGTGTGTGTGTGTGTGTGTGTACATGTTGTACATAAATCTGTATGTGTGCGTGATGGTTGCCAACCTTCACTTGACTGAAACTGAAATGAACTAAGAGATGAGCCATTGGGCAAACCTATAAGGTATTTATGGGGGAAACAGGACTCAGATATCAGGGCACGTGTGTAGTGGTCAGAAGACAACGTGCGGGAATGAGTTCTCTTCACCACATGGGTCCTGGCGACTGAACTAGGGTCATCAGCAGCAAGTGTCTTTACCCACTGAGCCATCATCTCATCACCCTGTGAGGGATTTTCTTGATCAGGTTACTTGAAGTTACTTGAAGATCTAGCCTCAATGTGGCGGTACCTTCCAGTGGCAGCCAAATAAAGAGAGGTATGAGGAGAATGGCTGAGAAGTCACTAAGCTCTTGGTCTTAACAGCATGAAGACAGTCACTGTAGGACCACCTGCTGTGGGCCATGTGAGCCAACCTAACCAAGCCTTTTCAAAAGGCACCAGGTCTGTTCTAGAGAACTTGACTAATGCAGTATGTACCCACACGAGTATTTGCAACACAATCCCCTATTCAAATGAAATCAGAACATTAGAGTATAAATTAAACAAGCAAATGAAAGGCAACCATAGGCTGTTTGTTTATCTGTTGTTTCAAGACAGTGTTTCTCTGTTGTAACTCTGACTGTCCTGGAACTCACTCTATAGAACAGGTTGGCCTGGAACTCATAGAGATTTACCTATCTTAAAGGCATGTGCCACCACTGCCTTTAGGTTCTTAAGAGTTTGTAAAATTGGCTAAATTCCTAAAGCAGAAGTTGTCCCTTGTGGCTTGAGGATTCCTGAGCAGCTCCAAAAGCTTTCCAGAGGATCTGAAGGTCAAAATTATTTTCATGATAATGCTAAGACATTGGCCCTGTGACTGTGCTGACATAAAAGCCACCAGTGGTAGAACTGAGGCAAAAAGATCAGGAATGTGAGGAGCCTGGGCTGGGTGAGTGCCAGTCCAGTCCAATGCTGGCACCTTAGAAACAGTGACCCTAGTAGTTGCTGTGTTTCTTCACCATCACATACCCACAGCAGATGAAGAAAGTGAGCTCTTTGCAGCAGGTAAGAACATTCTTGATAGAGTACAAATGTGTTCACTGAGTTCAACCCCTGAGCACAGATGCCTTGTTAGCTAGCATGAAGCCAGTGGAACAGAAAGCACAAAGCACTTAATTGCAGAACAAAGTACATTCACTATGGGAGCTGAGGGTTGAACTTTCTCAGAATGCAGTTGTTACCAAAAATAGTGACCAGACACAGACACAGTGACAGTTTCTGTGTGATAATGTGTATCAGCTGTGATCACACATGAAGCAGAGCATGCCATGTTACATGAGAAGCCACCTTGTGTGTTCGAGAAGCAAACAGTGCCCAAGAAACCTACTCACCTACCATGGTGACAGGTACTAGAAATATGACTAAAGATTGTTTAAGCTGTGGAGCATGCTACATGTTACTGTAAATAGTTAAAGTACAGGGCTGCATTAAGATGGGATCTTCCTGCACAGTCCTATCTACCCTACAGCTTGCTATGTAGACCATGCTAACCCTGAACTCACAGCAATCCCATGTTCTGTGATAACAGGTGTAGACCAGTAGCTCAAATGCTAAGTTAAATTATACACTGAGAATGTTACTAGTTTTAAAAAAAATCTACACAGGGTAAGGAATTAGTCATTCATTAGTCTCGAAATAACTTGTAATTATATTACTGATGAGGATTTGGAAAGCCCCAGTCTAAAAAATTCAACTTGTTCCAGGTAAGAAGATAATCTCAAAAAGATTTTTGATTGAACTAGAGTGTAAGCACAGTCTGCATCGGAAAATAAATATATAAACTGTCTCCAGTGGATAGTCAGCGTAATCACATAAGAAAGGGGGATACAGTAGATATAAGTATTTAATTCAATAATGTTTCCCATAATGTTGGCAAATAGGAGGAAATTATTTCCATATGTGGCGAAATGTCCCTTTGTTCATGAGCAATGATTTGACTTGCTTTTCCAAATCAGTTGATGATAACAAGGATTAATATCACATTCACTGCCAAGATAAAAATCAAAAGTCCTGTCTTGTGTGTATACACACGTGTGTGCAGGGTGCATATGCGTGTGTAAGTATATGCACAAAGAGGCCAAAGGACAGCCTCGAGTGCTGTTTCTGAGATACCTTCCACCTTGTTTTCTGAAACAAGGTCTCTCCCTACCCTGGAACTTGACAAGTAGGCTAGGCTGGCTGGCTGTCAAGTCCCAGGGATCTGCCCATTGCTGCCTCCCCAATGCTGGGACTGCAAATGTGACACCACCCCAGCTTTTTTATATGGATTCTTAGGACTGAATTCAGGTCGTCATTACTGCATGGCAAGCACTTTACCAACTGAGCTCACTCTCCTGCCCAGGGGAGCTGTCTTGTTAAGAGAAGGCAAATTAGTCATTAAGTGCCCAATCAACAATGGGAAAACTCAATGAAGTTTTCAGATCCTGGGCCAGTGAAATGACTCAGGTGGTAAAAGCAGTTGTTGAGAAGCCTGATGACCTGAGTTTGATCTTCTGAACTCCTGTAAAAGCAGAAGGAGCGAACCAACTCCACAAAGTGATCCTCTGACCATATGCACACACAGACACAGACACACACGCATACACAATTTTTAAAAGATTTAATTATCCTTATCTGTATTGTGTATACCTTTGTGAGTTCATGTGCCACCATGTGTGTTCAGGAGCCTATGGAGCCAAAACACAACATTGGAACCCGTGAACTATGTGCAGCTGTGACTTATCATGTAGTGCTGGAGACAAACCTGGGTCCGCTACAGGAGTAGGAGCCCTACTGAGCCATCTCTCCAGCCCTAACAATCTTCAATTCTAAAGTTCTAAACCTGAAAGGCTGAAATTTTTCTAGAACCTAGGTAACTTCTCGACAGCCACAGATACTCAAATACTAAAGTAAATATACTTTGATTTTTCAGTATTTAGCACCTTTATTAAACTCTATTATAGCTCACTAAATACAGTATGGGCTTCAACATGAATGCAGTATAAAAATAATAGCAATATAAGAAAAACAGTTGACATTTCTAGAGAGTTCACTGTACACCTGGAACTTACTATGAAACCCAGGCTAGCCCTGAATTCACTATGTGTGGGGCTATCCTAGAGTTAAGGGGGGTTGAAGCGTGCTTTGAACCCCAGAATTCTCACCCTGAGAGTAGAAGGCATTCGGCTGGTCCCCTCTTACTCTGACAAATCCCAGCCAGCTCCTATGCTGCCTGCCTTCACAGCAGGGCACTGCCTTTATAAGGCATGAGGCTTGGTTCATATTTACCTGCCCTGCAGCTGGAAGGTGGGCAGGCGGGCCTTTCTTCTCCCCATATGACCTTATAAGGTCTCTTCCTCAGGTCTACGCAAAAGAGGCTCTCCCAGGAGTATAGCCCCAGCCAATGACAGTATGACAACCTAGGTCTAGTTATGAGCCCCCATATGTAAATGGGGCTACCCTGGTATCACTGTCTTAACCAATGATCCCCATCCCTGGGTGCCAAAGACCCAACCCCCTTTTAACCCTATAAATATAACCACCTTGCTTCAATAAACTGAGCTGCTCCACTGACAACAGTCTTCTGGGAAGAACCAGACCCATGGTGCAGACCCAACATCTCTTCTCCTGAGTTGCACTGGTGGCCACGGCTTAACTACTTCCCAGGGAGGAAAGTGAACAAAGGAATCCACAACCATGTAGCCAAGGCTGGTCATCCTCTTGCCTGCCTCAGCCTCCCAAGGTGCTGAGAATACTGAAAATATTAACTGAAAACCCCTAGTTTTTAGTTATAAATATAGATCCCATGAAGTTGTGACCCATTACTCTGTACTCTATGAGATAATTAATCTCATTAATAAAAGTTTAAGGTAGGCTCAGTAGTTAACAGCATTGCTGCTCTTCCACAGGATCAGAGTTCAGTTCCCAGCACTCACATAGGGTAGCTCACAGCCACCTGTAACTCCAGTTCCAAGGGGTCTGATGCCCTTTTCTGGTCTCAAAATGCACCTGCACACATGATGCACACACAGACACATATACAAAAATAAAAATAAATCCTTTAAAAAGAACTAAAAGTTTAAAGAAAAAATTTTTGTACAAAGGTAATTTTTTTTTTTGGTTTTTTTTCAATACAGGTTTCTCTGTTGTAACTCTGGCTGTCTTGGAACTCACTCTGTAGACCAAGCTGGCCTCAGACTCACAGAGATCTGCCTGCCTCTGTCTCCTGAGTCCTAGGATTAAAGGTGGCGCCACCATCACCATCTGGCTGGTAATCTAATTTTAACCTTTTAATTTATGACTTTTATCCTGTTTCTTTTCAAATTTATAAAGTCAGCATATAGAACGCACTGCTACATTCTAAATTTCTATTTTCTCTTTTCAACTTGAAATTATGAAAGAAAGCCAACCAGCCAGCCAGCCAGCCAGCCATCGTGGAATATGCCCAGCAAGCAAAAGGCAGAGGCAAGAGGGTCATTACAAATTCAAGGCCAGCCTGGCCTAGCTATGGAGTTCCAGGCTGGAAATAGTGAGATCCTACGGAAGAAAGGGAAGGAGGGCAAGAGAGAGGTCTCATCAAGTAGTGTTTTGCACACTAGCAACTTCTGTTTCTTATTCTCATTTTTATTTTATTTACTGTTCTTGCATGGGCAAGATCGTTTCTCAAGAGTCAGCTCTCTCCTTTCACCATGGGTTTCAGGTCACCAGGCTTGATAACAAACACTGTCACTGGCTAAGCAATCCACTGGCTTTTTTCCCTTACATGGCACCAGTTGTAGAATGATATTTAATTTATAAAAATTCACCAAGCTATGCATGTATATGTATATGTATATGTATATACTCCAGTGAAAATTTGTTATGTAAAAGTCTATGTGTCAAAGCTGGTGTGATACCACAAGCCTATAGTCTCAGTCCTCTGGAGGCAGAGGCAGGAAGATCATTAATTCAAGGCCAGCCTGGGCTACATAGTGATATAGGGATACCCTATCTCAGAAATCAAGTTTCTTAACTTTACTTGACCAAAAACCATTACATATAATTATATTTAATCCTTCTTAGAACTTGTCATTTTTGAAAGTCATCACTTTAAAAGGTTGTTTTAATCAGAGTGTATTCTACAATAGTAAAAAAATATCCAATTTCTATTATTACTATATGAGAGAAAAGAAGCATCCAAATAATCTATATAATCAGAAAGTACTGCTTCCTTCACAAACCTCCAAAATTGGATGATCTCAAGGGACAGGGGCACAATGTTTAATTTTTCTGTGTGCTCACCGTTTTCAGTCCTCTTCTCCGGCAGCTACCTCCCACAATGCTGACAGACTACACTCAAAGGTAGCCATGTCTACCTGTCCCCATACCAATACTATCCTCAGAAGCTAAGGCGTGGGAGCTGAATGCTTCTCCTCTAAAGTATAGAGATGCTCATTGGGTAAGAGCACCTGCCACCAAGCCTGGTGACCTCTGTTCGAACCATGTGAAAGGAGTGAACCAACTCCTGTTCGTTGTTGACTTCTGACTTCCATATGCATACACACCCAGACATACACACAATAAATAAATAAAAATGCACTAAACTACAGAGCTTCACACCACCCTTGAACAGGAAAATGTGAGAGAACTGATCTGTGTGACCCACACAATAGACACACAAGGCAGACGTGCTTCCTCCTGGCTTGCTCTCCTTTGGGCCACTCATCTTAGAACCGGTCACCAGATTATGAACTGCTGTCCTGCACACATCCTCAGAGACACCTCCATTCAACAGAGGATATGAACTACCAAGCCTGTTGACCAAGCCCCTACCAGATGATTCCAAACCCTGTCCTCAAGTCTTCCAGCCAGAGAGATCCCACAAAGCACAGAGCAGAGCATGCCATCCCACTGTCCCCTGACTGGTTTCCTGAACCACAGAAACTACTAAACAAAAATTGATGGCTGTTTTAAGCTGCTGAGCTTTTGAGGTAACTTGTAAGGTAACAACAGACAACACTGATGAAGAAGGAAGGAGCGAGAGTGGGCTGCTGTTGGGGGCCCAGTAACCCTGACGCTGGAAGGAGTCTGCATGACAGAGTTCCAGACTCTCTGGCCAGGAAATTTTCAGCTCACCAGCTACTTTGCACCCCACCCCCCCTCTTCTCCTCTTTGCTCTAATGGAGGAAAAAAAAAGCCTTCCATCATAATGTTTGCATGGCCTAGTAGTGATAATAACCTTGCAGATAAGCACATCGTAAAAGCCATTCCTAGAGTGGGTGCTGGTCTTTCCAGGAAGAGATAGCCTTTAACAGATAGAAGCTATAGAGAGCTAGTACAACTGGATAACCTTGAAGCTTGAAAGCCGCAGGAGGAAGGACACTGGCTCCTCTCTAGGTGTGACTGACTTGGCTTGTGACTAACATCTGCATTATCAAACTGGCTCCTTCCCGAGAGTGACTGACATCTGCATACCAAAAAACTGCACTGGCTTTTTAAGCTACAGAAAAGGTTTTGTCTGTGGCAGTCCCCTTTGGCGTGACTTTCCCCTGGCAATGTGCATTTTCAGTCTCTCTTTCTCTCTTACCCCTTTTCTCTTCTTAATATGTATACTCTTAATTCTTCTATTAAAAATGCTCCTGTGTGCTATTTCTAAAGTGTTCTATATGTGTCATTTCAAAGCAGGATTGTGCATGCCATTTTCCTGGGTTCCATAAAAGAACAAACTACTTTGTTCATTTGCCATTCCTCATTTTCCTGCACTCTACTCCCTCCTGAGTAGAGTTTTTGTGAACCCATTTGTGGGAAAGGCTGGTTCCCTCCGCAGGCTGCCATGCTTTCTGAGAGTAGTCACTGCATTCAGGCTGATGCAAAGTTGCCTACGAGTACAATTAAGACATCTGCACTACAGGTCCCAGAAGTGACAACACCCAAAAGCAATGCCACCCAGAGCCATGATACTTTGTACTAGCCAGCTTTAAGACCCAGCAGCATCTTTTGGTAGCCTAGGCTAGCCTCAACTCACTATGAGCCCAACTTTAAACTTCTGATCCTTTTGACTCCACCTCCTGAGTGCTGGAATTACAGGTGTCCACCATGCCTAATTTATATGGTGCTAAGCACTGAAGGCCCTGTGTGTTCAAGGAAAGCACTCTCCCAACTGAGCTACATCCCCTCACTCCCAGTACTATGCTTTACAGACTATATACCCTTTAACATGCCATTAATAACATAATCATAATCCTGGAGATACTTAAATATCTCCACCATCAGTAACAATAAACATTTGTAGAGCACTTTACAAAATGTTTGACCAAACACTAATTTGGTCGCTGAAGGAAATAATTACTCTGTAAGATAGGTAAATCTGGCATCAGAGATTTGGTTCAGATAAGTTAAACTAACTAGGCTACAAGCCAGGCACAGCGGCTCACACCTGTATCTAACCACTCAGGAGGCTGAGGCAGAAGGATTTCCATGAGTTCCAGGCTAGCTGTGACTACAAGGCAAGGCTTCACGGGGTTAGGGGCCTGAGACGACAACAACCAGCTACAATGACAGCTATGAAGGAATTCTACGCAGAATTTCTGACCCCAAGTCCAGTGCTCACTGGAACTCAAATCAAAACATCACCACGAAGTGCCACAAGCCACACTACTCACATATTTAGAGTGTCTACTCTGCATGGACACCAAAACAGAAAGTCTCCCCTTCCTGACGCCTCCAAGTCCAGGTCAGCACAAAAGCATCGCCATACAGACAATCCCCATAAAAACTCTCCTTACCTACTTTACCCGCTTTCTACGTCACCAATTTTTCCTAATTCACCTCCTGCTCATAATTCTCAAAAACTACTTAGCAAAACTACAAGCTAGAGCTAGGTATGGTGGCATACATCTATAACCCCAGCACTCAGGAGGCTGGGAGCAGAAAACTAAATTCAAAGCCAGCCTGGGATACAAGGTAAATCTCCGTGTCTGCCTCCTGGGGTTTCTATGATCTGAGCCCGGCTTAGTTGATCTAATTAAGCTCACTTCATTTTTTTCTTTTTTTAGAAAAACATAATTAATCTCATCATTCTTTATCAATCACTTTCTCTCCCTTTCCCTTTTCATATATTCGCCCAAATCCACAAGTGATGCTGAAATACCCATCCTTGTCCTGAAAGAATCCTGGTGTTCCTCAAAGAGTACACATCAACTGAACACTAGAGTCCAGTAATTAAATTAGGTGGCCTACAGCCCGCTTGTATTTAGAGACAAACCTCTGAGGGCTGGAAGAATGCCTTCGAGAAGGTAGCATTTGAAACTGTCTTGAGTGACAGGAATTGTACTGGCCTGAGTAGAAGCCACTTCACTAAGAAACCAGTTCACAGGCTCCCTTTGTGCCCTCTTCCGCTGCCCGGCTGCCTGGTCCTCTCCAGCCAGCACCATCTGACTAAAGCCTGCCTCGATCACCTCGGCCCTTAATGCTCACACTTTTCCAGTCCACTGAGCTCTGTCTGCAACATTCTGACACTGCCTCACTATCCACTGTCAGCCTGGTAGGCAGCAATGCACCTATAGGGATCATCCCAAGTTTGTTCAGTGGCCACTAATGATTTTGGTGAACATGATATTGTTTTTTAACTTACCGAGCATCTCCTTTGGAAAGATTGGTATTTACAGGATTCAGAATAACTTTGTTTGCTTCAACATCCACCACACATTTGGTATGTAAGTCAATTTCTGCAGATTAAAAAATAAAAAAGAAAAACGATCATGTTTAAGAAATGAATGATTTAGGGGAAAGTATTTAACAGAAATCCCAGTGTTTCCTGAGAAACATACTAAGACTAGAACTGTGTCAGTCTAGTAAAGCTAACACCATACTTGATAGTGAGGGACTAGACAGTTCTTCCAACAGCAGAACAAGAATGTTTACTGCTCAACTTCTACTCAACACTGCACTAAACATTCTAGTCAGGGCAGTCAGGCAAGAAAAATAAACATGGGCATCCAGACTGGGATGGAATATGTGAATCTATTTGCAAATGATTACATCTTGTACACAGAAAAGCCCTATAGGACCCACTAAAAAAAAGACCAAACGTGTGTACATGTGTGTAAGTGTGTGTACATATAATATACTTTTGACTACAGAAGCATTGTATTTCTATACACCAGCAATGGTAATATGGAAATGAGAAAAAAATACTTGCACTTAAAATGACATAAAAAAAAAAAAACTGGGGGGATTATTCTGTTGTAACTCTGGCAGTCCTGGAACTCACTCTGTAGGCTGTCCCTGAATTCAGAGATCCACCTCTCTCTGCCTCCAGAGTTCTGGGATTAAAGGCATGAGCCACCAGCGCCCAGCTAAAACTTTTTAAATAAGTAATAAATTGAAAATAAATTCAAGATTTGCATACTGAAAACTCCAAAACACAGTTGAAAAGAGCTAGAGACTTAAATGGAAAGACAGTCCAAGACAACAGTAACTCTCCAAGCACACAGGTTCAAGGCAGGACCGGGGCTATAGCTCAGTGGCAAAGGTTAAAGAGGCTCTTCCGAGGTAAAGCGCTAGGACCTCAGTAACATGGGGGTCAGACAGAGAAGAGACAACACAGAGAAGTGAAGAAAAAGTTTACCAATGGCATCTATATACCACAGGACTTGCACTAGAATATACAGAGAACTCTTAGCTGCACGTGAGGGCTCAGGCCTGTACTCCAGCACTTGGGAGGTAGAGGCAGAAGAATCAGAAGTTCAAGACAACCCTCAGATGTGCGGGGATGTGGAGGCCAGGCTAGGCTAGAAATACTGTCTTAAACAAACAAAAAAAGTCTTACACTTCAAACAGGTACAAAAATGCCCAGTGAGCACAGGAAGACATGCAGCATCACTAGACACCATAAAAAAGGCAAACTAAACCCCAGTGAGATGCTCCTGTACCCACTGGGAGAGCTATAATCAATGAAACAAAAACAAAGGTTGGCAAGGATGTGCAGAAGGCACATGACTGGCATGGGAGGGGGGCAGTCACTTGGGAAAACAGTTCAACAGTTCCTAAAAAGGCTAAGCAGGGTCACCACACAACCCAGCAAGTCTACTCCTAGAGCAGCGGTTCTCAACCTATGGGTCTTGATATTTGGGGGTCAAAAGACCCTTTCACAGGGGTCGCCTAAAACCATTTGCATATCAGATATTTACATTATGATTCTTAACAGTAGCAAAATTAAATAAAATAATTTTATGGTTGAGGCTCACCACAGCATGAGGAACTGTATCAAAGGGTTGCAGCATTAGGAAGGTTGAGAACAAGTTCAAGAGAAACATGGAAACCTGCATCCACACAAAAACTCCTAGACAAATGTTCATGGCAGTATATTCTTCATAAAGTGGAAAAAGAAACAATCCCAAAAGTCCATCAAGCAAAACACAGATAATGTGAATTGCCACAGAATGGAACACTATTTAATAATTAAAATGAATGGGCCAGTGGGATGGCTCAGCAGGTACATGGCTTGATGGGCAAGCCTGATGACCTGCATTCCCCGCTTGGAACCCACAGTGAAAGGAAAGAACCAACTCCCCAAAGCTGTCCTCTGGCTCCCACATATGTAGGTTAGTACACGCAACAAGACATTTTAAAGTAATAAAATAAAATGTATTAACTACCTACCAATACAAGCTATGACTTATTCGAGGCTTACACTGAGTGAAAAAAGACAGTCACAGGCCAGTAAGATGGTTCAATAGGCAAAGACACTGACAGTGCAATCCTGCAACTTGAGTTCCACTCCTGTTACCATGTAAAGATAGAGGGAGAAAACCAGTCTGACCTCCACACATACACAATGGCACACACACATCATGCTCACATAATAATAATAATAATAATAATAATAATAATAATTTTGAATAGAAAGTCACAAAAGACTACATATTATGAGACTCCACTCAATCTAAACAGCCAAGTGAAGAAATGTACAAAAATAAAAGTAGACATGGTTGTGTGGTGCAAAGGAGTGACTGCTACAGGTCTAGGTTTCTTCTGAGGGTGACAAAATGTGTTCATGGGTGTACAGCTGAACTAACTACAAACCAAAAAGTTGGCTACATTGTTTGAATGTGAATTATGTCTCCACACAGCTGTTTAATTTAAAGAATAGTCTACTGCTTGTTTATGTTTTCTTATTTTTTATATTCTTCTATTTGCCTGACCCAAAGAATGAAACTGCTTCGGTCTGCCTAACTCCCCACTGCCAAAAGATAAGCTCTCAGGAAAGGGGCTGTGCCCTGCGGACTCGTTGTGTTTCCCAAATAACCTTGGCCAAATGTCTATGTCACATTTGTGATAAAGAAGTCAAGTTTTTATTCATTTTAACTTATATAATAAATGCAGAATAAGACCCTCCTTTGTGTGCTCTAAGTTAACTTTGCATATCAATTTTTGGATTTTTCTTCAGTTTTACCTAGATGTGAAAGACTAATTCCCAAAAAGGCAGTTTTGTTCGTAGTGGCTAGTTAGCCTTGAAGTCTACTTCCAATGCTTTGTGCTTCAGCCAGCTCTAGACAGTCCCCAAAGAAAGACCAGGCACTGGGGGGCAACTTTCAAACACAGAGCACTTCCCTGCTTCTGCAGGCTGAGCTCAGCATGTATACACACCCATGGAGATTTGCGGATAGGCTTGCCCAGTGGCATCTGAGCACAGTGCATTAGCAGGCCCTGCACACAGGTCTTTATTACACACACACATCAGTAGAGCTCCGGAAACACTGACTCAGAACCCACAATTCACCGCCCACCACAAAGCCAGTGACACTGTGAGTTTGCTAAGAATGCCTCCTGCCTACCTGCAAAACTGAGTTTTACTTAAGAATGCACGACCAAATTATCTTGAATTGAGCACAGAGGATTCAAGGAATCTAAACAATTTCCTTCACCACCCTATAAACTGTATGTTCTGCCCTGCTTGCCATCTCCACCTTTTTTCAGACAGGGTTTTGCTTTCTCCCAGGCTGGAGTAAACTCAGGATCCTCTTACTCAGTCTGCCATGTGCTGGGTTATAGATGTGTACCTAAACTGCTGGCAAGCCCCACTCTTTTAACAGCTTTTCCTCTGCAGCACCCCCACGCACACACCATGTCATCAAATCTGATTAATTTGGAAGCATTAGATGGTATGATTAAGAAGCTGGAAACTGTCATCATCAAGTATCACTTAATAATTAAAACATCGGACATAAATTCATTTTACCCTAAAGACATCTACATTTATAAATATCCCTACGTGCCCTCAAAGGCAGTCTTTAACCTGTAACAGCTATCTGCACTTCATTATTAGCGCAGGAGGTTTTGTTTATTCATTTGGGTTTTTGCTGCTGTTGTTTTCTTGAGACAGCCCAGACTGCAACACAAAGCCATCCTCCTGTTCCATGCCTCCAGGAATTGAGACGTCGCACCCATAGCTCAATATTTACCAAATAAAATTCCAACCCAACCTTGTCAACTGGTGGACAGACATTAAGAGAAGCTTTTCACAGGACTCTTCAGAATGTGTCAGGGCTTACAGTCTAGGACACTCACCCAATCAGTGAGGTCTGGAGTTTGAAGGTCAGTTATCTGAAAAGCATTTTAAGGGATGGAAAAGATGGCTCTCAGCATGAGTTTGATCCCCAACACCCAACTAAAAAGCTTAGCATGGCTGCAACAAAATGGCAAGCTCTGGGTTTGGTGAGAGACTATCCCAAAAAAATACGGTGAGAGTGACTGAGAAAGACACCTGACATTATCTTCTAGCCTTTGCTTACACACACACTGACATACACATGTGCATAGATAGCATAATGGGGGGCAGGGGAGGGGAGTAGAAGCCAGTGGCTATGTACTGTCTCTGTAAAAATAAAGCTAAGAAGTTCATTCATAGTAGCATTATTCATATTCTCCAAAAGTAGAAAAACCCAAGTATCCATTACTGAATGACTGAATAGACAACATGTGTACACACACGCATACACACAGAGTAACATTATTCAGCCTTTAAAAAGAAACAAATTCCGGTACATGCTACATTTGTTTTTGAGACATATCCCATGTAACCCAGGCTAGCCTTACACTCTTTGTATATGTAGCTGAGGCTGATCTTGAACCTGGGATCCTCCTCTCTACTCCTAGGGCTGAAATCACAGGTATGCGACACCACACCCACTTCAGGGATGAACCCTGAGGACACTATGTTAAACCGAATGAAACAGTCACAAAAGGAAAAGTACAGTAAGATTCCACTTACATGTGGCCCTTTGAGTAGTCAGATTCAGAGATGGAAAGGAGAATGGTGGGTGCCAGGGCCAGCAGGATGAATAGAGAGTTAAGCAGTTAAAGTTAAGTAATTGGGGGTTAGGGGGGTATAGTGAGGCAGAGTTTCACACTAGAGCCCAAGCTGGCAAAAATAACAAAAAACTTGCAGCAATCCCCCAGCCTCTGCCTCTGGCTCCTACCTCCCAAGTGCTGAGATTAGCTATGTGTTATCATACCTGATTTTACAACATGAAAAAGCTCTGCTCATGATGGTGGTGATGGTGACTCTATGTGAAATGTCCTTAATGCCTCTGACCAATACACTTCCAATGATTAAAACACACCAAATACTCATCATTATTATGATATGTAACATGGGCACATTAATTCATAATGAAACCTAAAGTAATGAGATTGAGATTTAACTGATTGGTCTGACAATCAATTAGACACTTTCAGTAATACAATAAGTTCATGTTATGACTAAGCAGGCTATAATCCTTGGGACCATGGGTACTAAACTTTAAAAACGGGGTGGGGAGCTGTGGGCAGAGAAAATGCACCATATTAGTATTAAAGGCCACAAACTATTACAGGTCTGTATTCCCAAACAGGATGCCTTTCCACTTCTAATTAGTCATAATATTAAATATCAACAGCTGACACCTCCGTTTATTCAGCCAGTGTATATTAGTCACCCAGTAAGAGTGAGCAATCATTTGAAACAAGTCTTTCCTCAATGTACAAATTGGCTATGTCTTGCCAATTGCACCCAGTGACTTCACAGTAAAACATGGGCAGGGCCTGGGACACTCTCCTTATGTAACTCATGTTCTGTCTGGGGAAATGGATTGCTCTCTTATGAGTGAAGTATCACAGAAGCCATTTAGTATTTCCAAATGGCTTCTAATTTCCAAAACAGATTGACCACACCCAAAAAAGAGACCCTCCCTCTACTTACCAGTCACATCACTAAAAAAGCTAGCCCTAAGTGACTCTTCAACACCTTTAGGGTCCATTTTGTAAAGGAATATGATAAATTACTTATGAGATTCACTTTTTAATTTTAAAGTCTGCAGGTAATATGTGATCCAGTTTTCAAGTCACCTATATCATACGCCCCTTTCATTTATCTACACTGCTTATGGACGTAAAATACTTATCTCTAATGTAAAAGACTTGTTTCTCCAAACTGAATATAATATTCTCATGGGAGGAACAGGGAATATGGCTTATACCTTTACTTACAGGTTTCTGGACCCTTCTTATTGTGGTCCAATGTTCCAGGTAGGGGGAAAAAAAACCTGGCAATACTTCATAAGTAAAAAGCAAATTGGGAGCTGGCAAGATGGCTTAGTGGGTAAAGGCACCACTACCTAGTCTCTCAACCTGAGTTTGATCCCCAGGATTCACAAGGTGGAAGCAGAGAACCAATTCCTACAAGTGTTCCTCTGACATCCACATGTGCTGTGGTACATGTGTTGCTCCCCAATAAATATATGTAATATTCTTAAGGAAAGCAAAATGTCCTTCCATATGTAAGACATGTAAGTATGTATTAGAAATAACCTGTACCTTTATATTATTAGTGAATATCAAAATCTACTCAAAATTAAATGATGGCAATGGAATTGAGCTCTACTATGGGCAAGTACTGAAGAGATGGAAGAATAAAGAGGTGATGTGGGTTTAGGGGAGGATTTGGAAATGAGTGATTAAAACCCTCTAAGACAGGGCTGGAAAAACAGCTCAATAGCAGAGCATCAGCATGGCAGGCCCTGGGCTCAGTCCTTGTACTGCCAACAAAAGGGGTGTACATAGCAAGGGTGAGCACGGATGGGAGAAACTGGAGCCTTCATAACTGATGCAGGGATATGGAGCAATGTACGTACTTTACAGTATAGTTCAGCCGTTCCTCGAAGTTAGAACTGCTGTATGCCAGAGCAACTCCATCCTGAATCCGTGCAAATGCAAAACAAATGAATATACACCTTCATACAAAAACTTGTACACAAGCTGGGCAAAGTGGCACCAGTGATGTCAGCACCTGAAGAGGAAGAAGGTAAAAATGGGGATACTACAGGTTGAACAGGAGTTCAAGGACTGCCTGGACCACATAGGACCACGAATCAAAAAGCTGAACTTAATCCCAAGTGACACACACCTTTAATCCCAGCATTCTGGAGGCAGAGGCAGGCAGAACTCTGTAAATTCAAGGCCAGCCTGGTCTATAAAGTGAGTTCCAGGCAAGCTGGAGCTAAACAGTGAGCTCCTGTTTCAAAAAAAACAAAAACAAAACTTATAATCCAAATTCACAACAGCTTGACTCATAATAGCCAAAAGGTGGGAACAAGTCAAATGCCCACCAACTGGTCAGGAAACAAAATGAGGCATAATGAAATATAATTCAGGTATTTTTAAAAATTTAGTTTTGATTTGTGCTATACAGCACAGATAAGCCCTGAATTCATTGCCAACTGAAAGAAACCTGTCCCATGTTGTATGACTCCATTTTTATGAAATGCCAGGACAGGTAAATCCACGGAGATGAAAAGGGATGGGGAGATGGGGAGTGACTGTTGTTTGGATGAAGTAAACATTCTGGGACTGAACAGCAGTCATGGCGGCACAGCTCTGAGTATCCTAGGACACTGAAGGGTACCATTCTGGTACATGAACCTTATCTAATTTTTAAAAGGAGGTGGAACATACCTGCAGTTCCAACTATTGAGGAGGCTAAGGCTAGCCTGGGTAAGATGAGAGGGGAAGGATGAGAGGGGAAGGATGAGAGGGAGGGAAAGGAAGACACTTAAGTCCTATAACCCTACTACCCTAAGAGATATAAAATATTGGTGGAGTTCTTCAAGTGCTTTATGTTTCCTTTCAACAGGCTTTACTGTGTTTCAGGTGGTTGCCAAGGATGACCTTGAACTCCTCCTCCTGTGGGGACTACAGGCGTGCACCATCACCCCCATTTTATATGGTGCTGGGGTGGAAACCAGGCTCCATGAATGCTAAGCAAGCACTTGACCAACTGAGCTACATCCACAGCCCTCTTCAAGCACAATCTACACACTGCCTTTGAGCATTCCAGCTCACCCGATTCTCACTTTCAATCTTTTCACGCTTTAATCTTGCCAAGAAAATGAAGCTCTCCAGGACCTTCATTAGGGAATGAATCCTCTTCCTCCACATTTCCAAGTTTTCCCTCTACACTGGCTTTCTGTGAATAACTGGCCCAAATAACTACCAGCTTTTAAGGAGAAATTAAATAAATAAAAGGCTGGAAAGGCCTAGTGATAGCTGCCTGGCCCTGTAGACACCACGCCTTAGCCTTCCTGTCCCCAGGGAGCTGAGAGAATATTCATGTAGACTTGAAGTCTCAACACTGGCATACCCACTTACTCCTCAACACACTGCCCACACCCCACCACCAAGTCTTCCATCCATTTAGATGGTGTTATTCTGAAAATTACCATCAGTGCCATGAGGCCAAAGCTACTGGCTACTCCTGGGACATCTGACTGCAAGCCAATTATTCTGTGACACATTTTGTCTCCCTGGTCTCACAGCATTGCTGCCACCTCATTCTCTTGGGTCCCTCTTCTTGGCCTCTGTGACCTCCTCCTTCACACAGGCCCTAACATAAATTCTCTCTCCTATAGTAATAGCTCCAGGACCCTACAGATCCCCAGTCCCTGAGTTTGAGACTCTCTTACACAACTGCCTTTGTCCATTTAGCTCCAGGCAGCCAGAGTTTCTTCCCGGCACCGGCAACAGCAAGCTCACAGGTGCAGATACAGTACCTGGCACACAAGTGCTGACTCAAGTCAGCTAATGCCTCAGAGCAGGGCTGTCTCCAACACCTCCCCCTAACTCCTGCACTTCTCAGCTACTGCCACCAGCATGAACCCAGTCACCTAACGCAGAACCCATGGCATATTCTACAGGCTCAGTGCTCCTCGGATGGAGGCCATCTGAACTCACTTCATTTGTAGCATCAGTTTAAATTCCTCCACATCACCTCTGTGGGGCTTGGGGGCAAGAACAGCTGACAGTGCATTCTCAAACTCAGACCCTACTGCTCTATGTCTTAACTCACTGTCATTACTGCACATGCATCTGTGGCCTGAAAATGAACTGGCCTGTGCCACCTGCTGTTACCTAATCTCCTAGGGTGACTTGTGCCTGTGTGTGTACTCTCATCACTCAGGAGAGTCAGCCAGAAGGACTACTGTATGGTTGAGGACAGCCTGGGATACACAACGACACCCTGGGCAAAGGAAGGAAAGAGACCATGCCTCTCAGATCTGCCAGGTTCCCCTGGCCACCATCTGTCTGTAGATCTGCCTAGTTCCTATGAGGCCCAGTGAAAGCATGGGCTTTGATGGCAAGCACTCAAAATACTAGTTTGATTATCCTACAAGGCTAATCCCCTTCTCTGAGTTTGTGATATATAGAAATTCTACAAAGACATTTCAAAGTTCAGTTTGAAGAATACAGTAAAAGCATGTATTTTTTAAAATCTAGAGGTGAACCAGGTGTAGTGGTGCACACATTTAATACCAGCAGCTGGGAGACAAAGGCAGGCAGATCTCTGTTGAGTTCAAGGCCAGTCTGTTCTACACAAGTACCAGGACAGCCAGGGCTACATAGTAAGAGTCTGTCTAGAAACAAACGAACAAAACAAAGCAAAAACAAAAACACTAAAGCTGTGCCAGATGGTGGTGCATGCCAGCACTCAGGAAACTGAGGCAGGAAAATGACAAGTCTGCAACCAGTCTGGGCTACTTAGTGAGATGTCTTGAAGGGAAAAACAAAAAAAGTAAACTCTAACTCATAAATAGAAAACCCTGGGGCTGGGCTAATGATGAAGCCACATATAACACGAAAGGTCCTGGGTTCAAGTCCCAACAACAAGCAGGGACTCAGCATAGCTACTGGAGTAGTATTTGGTAGATCACTATCAGAGGGGCCAGCAAGATGGTTCAGAGGGTAAAGGTGATTACTACCAAACCTGACAGCCTGAGTTTGAGCCCCCGGACCTACAGTGGATGGAGAGACCCAACTCCCACAAGTTGTCCTTTGCCCTCCACGCATGTACTGATGGGGCATGCCCACAGTACACACTCTGGATTCAATCCCCAGCACTCCAAAAGAGAAAGGAGCTATTAGAGTTTTTCTTCAATCAAGACTTGACTGCATAGGTTAATGAATACCATTTTCTAAAGCCACCTACAGCTTGCATGAGTGAAAGGCTGGCACCAATCAGTCACAGAACTTTGACTCGTAAGCCAGCTTCATACACTTCCCCATGAGGCCTCACTCACTCGTCTCTGCCAAGTTTTTGCAGAGAACATGTCCTGCCATCAGAGAGCAGAGATCAATAAATCCGTTTCCACTCAATAAATGCCTCAATTCATCTCCTTAAGTAATAGCTTTGTCAGTGGTTTCTCCCACATTCAGAACTGAAGTGGAAAAGTGAGGGATTAGTCATGGTTTTAGGGAGGTGACGGGAAACGGTAACGCAGGTTGTAACAAAATCGTGTGCTACAAGCACACACCTTCACCAAAGGGCTCTGTATACAAACCCAAGCTTCAGTCCCTGGACTGACAGAAACAATGTCATAATGGATGGTGTGTCTCATTTGACATTAGCATATCAAGCAGATGCCAGCAAACAAGTATCCTCTGTTTTTCAGCAAACACTGTCAGAAATTTCCATCCTCAGTCACCCTTGGCTCCACATTTTTCAGGCATCTTTCTGATAGATTGAAGGCCTCCATGTGGCCAGCCCAAAGGTCAAGACCACCTTACCTATCCCCTCACCTACGGACCTCTCCTACCTCTTCCTTGATGGACAAGGTCTCGTAAGTGTCCCATTTCCAAAGTCTCCCCATGTCCTCTGAAGGAAGGCTACCTGAGTGTGGCCAGCCTCCGCTGACTTCTTATTCACCTGGCTTCATTTCTATCCAGTGGGCTTTAGAGCTGCCCAGCTATGGCAGGGAACCAGTCATCTACCTAATCTTCTGACCTTGCCGTGTAAGCCAGCAATCTTTCTCATTCACGTCTGTGGCCACATGAAGTTCTAAAAGTCTAAAGAGAGCTACCAGACCAGCCACCTAAGCTGACTTCTGGCCTGGCTGTCAGCAGGGGTCCCATGCTTCTCTAAACCTCCTCATCCCCTCTACCAGTCAGCCCAGTAGAAGCCTCCTGTGGGACAGGCCGATATTGTCTCTGCTGCCTAAACAAGCCTTGCTCATTCTAGTCTTTGTGCTTGGCTAACCCAGGCCATACTTCCTTCTCAGTGAATCAAGACCTTCCCCTCCCACCCATGTAAATCATAGGCTCCTGCTGGGAATGTTTTGTAACCAAAGTCTGCCCTCCTCAGTGAAGTCTTCCCTAATCACCAGGCACGCAGAGGTCTTTCACTCTAAATTCCTATGTGTCTCTGTCACCCACCTGGCACTTAATAAGTAGCAGTTGGCTATACCTGTTTATCTTCTCATCTTATCTCCTCACATGACGGTCATTTCCTCATACAGAAACCATAGAGCACACCTGAAGACATTTAACAACACTGAGCAACACAAAGTCTTGGGCAAAATCTTCTCCACAAGAGCAATCCATTTCCTTTTCCCAGCTTCTTCTAGCTCTGGTCCCCTTCACTACACGGTTTCAATTCAGCAACAGCCACACTGATAGATTCTTTCGTAGGCACACACAGGGTTTCAAGTTCTGTCCTTCCCATAGCATGTCTGTCTTGACTGCCATCAGTTTCAACAGTTATGCCATGGTCCCTCCACTTGGACACTAAGACCATGGTTTATGGAAGCGCTAACTCTTCTGGACATGATTTCTTACATTTTTGTGTTTTTCCCTGCATTCACCACTGCAGAATACAAACTTTAAACTCAGTGCAAATACCTTCTGAAGGAGAATTCTCGCCCATCCTTGGGAACACCTAAGATAATCCTTTCTGGCTCAACTTCTAGTATAATTTTCTGTTCCATTCCCTTAGGCAAAGGTATTTTCCAAACACTTTAGAATTTATTTCTTTTCCTGGCTAATCTCGCACATATTTTAAAATTGGCAGTTCGTTGATTTAAGCTTCCATGCAATTTAGTATAAGCTAGAAACCTGGCAAGTAGTCAATATTCACTTACCTACTAGATTTTTTTTTTAAACCATCAAATTATATAAAATATCAAATTCCTGAAGAGAAGAGTGTCCCTGATCCAATAATGGAAATTATGCTTAGAAAACATTCAGAGAGGCTGGAGAGATGGTTTAGTGGTTACAAGCAATAGCTGCTTTAGCAAAGGACCCAGGTTCAGTTTCCAGAACACACATGGCAACTCACAATGCCTGTTACTCCAGTTTCAGGAGCTCCAACACTCTCTTTTGGCCTCTTCAGATACTGCACACAGGGTGGTACATATACATATATGCAGGGAAAACACATATGCACATAAAATAAAAATAAATAAAAACCTCTCAGATTATTAATGATTAGATTAAAAATATATTTATATACACATATATATAAATATATAAATTTCATATAATACTATATGAAAAGGTCTTCTGTGCAGTTTGTGGAAAGATGTAAACTTATCTGCCGAGTTGAACAGTCTAAAAGATTAGACAAAAGCTGAGCATGACAGAATAAGTCTGTAATCCCAGCACTTAGGAGAGAAAGGCAGGAGGATCAGGAGTTCAAGGATAGCCTCAGCTACACAATAAGTGTGAGGTCTGAGCCACCTGAGACTCTATCTCAAAACAAAACAAAAAAAATAAAGGCCATCATTTGCAAACACAACTTCAAGATCTTATAACTATGTTTACCCCCTTGCTTTAGCAGTTTAGCTTCCTATTTCAGATGACTAAAAGCTGCAATGTTAAAACTACATAAGATTATACATACATGTCAGCACACCACTAGATGGAAATACTAGTATATGTGAGGTACTGGTTAAGTTCCCAATATCACCAAAGAGGGGAAAAAAGATGAAAAAAGAGAGCGGGGGTCAGGGGGGAGGTTGGTTGATTAGCACAGAAGGATACACAGAAATTTTTATTTTTTAAAAAAGAAATTTCATGCTGGGTGGTAGTGAAACACGCCTTTAATCCCAGCACTCAGGAGGCAGAGGCAGGCCAGTTCTCTGTGAGTTTGAGGCCAGCCTGGTCTACAGAGTGAGTTCCAGGACATCCAGAGTAATAAAAGAGAAACCCTATCCTGAAAAACCAAAAAAGAAAAAAAAAAAAAGCAATTTCACTGACTACAGCCCAGATTCACCTCAAACTGAGATCCTCCTGCCTCCACCTTCCAAGTGCTGAGTTATAGACACTGACACACATTCCCACACACCCATCCTTTCTTTATCTTGACAAATTAGCCATTAGAACTCTAGTTATTGTTAAACTAGGGGCTACTGCTTGATATTCAACTAAGTTTCCCAACTAACAACTGAGAGAAAAGCTGGAGCCCCTAAGTACAACCATCCACTGAGTCACACAAAGATCTGAACCCTACACCAAAGGGTTCTGGAAATCTCCAGACTTCCCTCAAAACAGACACTGTCATTTCAAACAACAGTGTTTATGAGCAGAAGTACATCCCAGCGACCCTTTCTCGGTTGGTCTCCACGTCAGTCCTCAGGATGCTTCCTGCATGTTCACACTAAGTCAGGAGCACCTGTCTTAGTTAAATAGTTAGCCAACTAACTATTTGATAGTCAGTCATATGCTAGCACTTAAAACATTAATTTTCCCAGAAAAAGTAACATTTGAATAGGAAGCTTTTCGCACTCAACGAAAAGTAGCTCAACTCTGTCACTGACTTTCCATAGGAATTCAAGATTCCAACTTAGAAATCACAGGCTTTAATATTCCTCTCTATTATATTGCACAACAACCTTTACATGAAGAAATTATCTGTGAGGATCACTGGAAAGGCAGTCTAGTGCATACTAGGAAACATAAGACAGAAGACAGAGTAAGGAGAGAGACTAGGAGGCACTGTGTCACAGGACAATGGAGCCAAACTGTAAACATTCATTTTAAAGTGAGTTTCAGCCAGGAGTGGGTGGTGCACCCCCTGTAATCCCAGCACTCAGGAGGCTGAGGCAGGAGGATGATCATAAGTTCCAGACCAATCTGGTCTACATAAAGAGACTATCTCTAAATAAATAAATAAATGGAAAAAGACTAAGAGGGCTAGGGAGATGGTTCAGTGGATAAAACATGACCTGCACAGGGGAGGAGCAGGGTTCGGATCCTCAGCAGTTATTTTTAAAAAGAAAGAAGGCGCAGGTGTGTGATGGTGCACACCTTTAATCCTAGCGCTTGGGAGGCAGAGGCAGGCAGGCAGACTTTGAGTTCCAGGACAGCTTGGTCTACAGTTCCATGACAGCCAGAGTTACAACAGAGAAACTCTGTCTCGGGGAAGAAAGAAAAAAAAGGAAAGAAAAGAAGGGAAAGATAAACGTTCGCTCTAAGGAACAACTAATTTGTCCTCCACAAGCTAAAATCATTCGATGCATATATCAAGACTCTGAGCATTATTAACAACTACTGTTAGAGTTACAGCCTTGGCAAATTAAGTAAAGACGGTAGCTTCCTTCCAGTAACAGAAAAGAAGGAAGAAGAGCTGGGCTCTAACTATCCACACTAAGCCCTGCTGTGGTAGCTACTTAGGGGCCTCTTTTCAGCACTGACATTTCCAAGTGTTTTTGCAAAAAGGAAATTTTAAGAATGTGCTGAACCCATTCTTTCCAAATCATTCCCAGATAAGTCGGGTTCCATTTGGCTTGGTGTTGCTTTTTATCACAGTGATGATCACAATAAGCTTGAAGTGAAAGAAAATAACGAAGTTTGGATACTCGAAAACGGGAGCTGCTGAAAACTTTCAGAGGTCTAAGTTACTTTGTTTTGTGAGAGCCTGGATGCAAGCAGGCAATCGGCTGAGAGCTTTAAAAAGTTAGTCTCTGAGGAAAACATAGGTTCAGGTGGGCAATGCCAAGAAAACAGAGAAACTTCCCACAGAACAACCGATCAGAGAAATCTTTGTCAACTTTCACATATTTAATCTCAATATACATACAAAGGGGCATGGAGACAGAAAGACCCTATTTCTAGACACTTGATTTTAAACACAGTAAAACAAACAAGAAACCTTAGAAAATTATTCTGGCCTTTAAAAACGGCTCTAGCAAGTCAGTAATCTAATCAATTAACTGCAATTCCATCTCCTGGGAGTGAAGCAGCAACCTCAATAACAAGATTTGTATATAAAGTGTTTGCAAACACATCACTTCATTTAAAGTAGCCTGCCCAGTCAGCCTCTGGTGAAGCCGCAAAGGCAAAAACCAGTTACTCTCCGGACTTGAGTTGGGCTTCAGCCCTTCCAACTTGGAAAGATGATTTACGTGTCCTGAGTTTATCTACTTTCTCTACCCTCCCTACAGACTTCACAGCATGTCTGAAAGATACAATTTCCCAAGAATCTTGGCACCGATACTATTTATTGTTGAGATGATGACTATCACTTTGAGCAACAGGGGAAGAAAAAAAAAAAAAGAAGAAGAAAACTCTCAACAATCACAAACCAGAAGGAACTAAGAAGGCACGTCCTTCCTTTCTGCAAACAGCCACAAGGTGCAGGTTCAAGTGATGGAAAGTGGAAAATCGAAAAAGGGGGCTGTCCGCTCTGAGAACTGCCCCGAGCGGCGTGAACAGGCAAACTACGAGGCCGGAGCAACCCGAGGCCTGGCGGGCACGGTGACAGCTGGCGGGGCGGAGGGCTGAGGGCCCGGCCGCGCCGTCGAGGGCGCACGCGCGGTGAAGGGTGGCCCGCCGGGACCCCCCGGGACACTGAGGCTCTCGCACCACAGGCACCTGTCGCCCCCGGCCCCGGACGAGCGCTCACCTCGTCGGTTCATTGGCCGGACCCGCACCGCCACTTTCACTTTGGAATCGCCCATCGTACCGCCACCAGAGTTCTCGCTGCGCCTCTGTCTGCTACAGCCACCGGACAAACTCTTCGAGGCCAACCCGGCGGGCGGGGGCTGTGGGGAAAGGGGGCGGAACCAGCGAGGGGCGAGGACCGGTGTCCCGGGGCATGCCGGGATTTGTAGTTCTTACAAGGCGAGCCGAATTGCTGGCGGGAAAATTCGCGCGTCGCTTTCTGGAACTTGTAGTCGCTGTTCCTGCGCTTCCCTCTCCCTTTCCTTTTTCTTTTCTTTCTTTCTTTCTTTCTTTCTTTCTTTCTTTCTTTCTTTCTTTCTTTCTTTCTTTCTTTCTTTCTTTCTTTCTTTCTTTCTTTCTTTCTTTCTCTCTCTCTCTCTCTCTCTCTCTCTCTCTCTCCCTTCCTTCCTTCCTTCCTTCCTTCCTTCCTTCCTTCCTTCCTTCCTTCCTTTCTTTCTTTACTTCTCTCTCTCCCTCTCGCCCACCCCCTCCTCTCCCCTTCCCTCTCCTCCCTCTCCTCCCTCTCCTTCCTTCCTTCCTTCCTTCCTTCCTTCCTTCCTTCCTTCCTCTCTATTTTTTGGGGGTGGGGTGGAGTTCCTGGAGATTGAAATTAGGGCTTTATGCATGTTAGGCAAGTGCTCTACCCTTGAGTTATATATATTTTTGAGGTTATTAGCCGGGAGTGATGGAACACGCCTTTAATCCCAGCACTCGGGAGGCAGAGGCAGGTGGATCTCAGCTGATCTGCAGAGTGAGTTCCAAGACAGTCAGGGATGCACAGAGAAACTGGAAAAACCAAAAAAGAGAAGGGGGAGAGAGAGAGAGAGAGAGGGGAGAGGGAGAGAGAGGGAGAGAGAGAGCGCGAAAGGCACTTCCAAGAATGGGAATGGGCTAGTGAACTGGGAAAAGACATACATTCTAAAGCCACTTTTTTGCCTTTGTGTGTGTGTGCGTGTGTGTGTGTGTTGGCTCCCCCACCCCATTTATTTATTAATTTAGTGTGTGTGTGTATACATAGATACCTGTGGGAGCATGTGTCAGGGGACAACTTTTATGAGTTCTCTCCTGCCACCATGTGGGTTGTAAGGATGGAATCCAGGTTGTCAGACTTGCCACCCAAAGCCTGTACCCACCAAACCTCTCAATGGCCATGTCTGGGTTTTTGTTGTTGTTGTTCATTTAGAGGGTGAGTGGGTGGGGGTGTTTGCCTGAATATGTGTCTGTGACCACATGCATACAATGCCAGCAGAGCTCAGAAGAGATTATCAGATCCCCTGGAACTGGGGATACAGACAGTTGTGAGCCACCACATAGATGTTGAGGGCTGAACCCAGGTTCTTTGGGGAGCAACCAGTGTGTTAACCATCGAACCATCTCTCTAGCCCCTGTGCTTGGGGTTTTGATAATGATCCGCACAGAGTTGCTCGAATTGACCTTGAACTTCCTGTCTCAAGTAGTTGGAATAACAGGCCTGAGCCCTGTGGCCTACCTCTTTACCTAGCTCTGGCTGTCCTGTAAACTCACTCAGAGTTCCACCTACCTCTGCCTTCTGAGTGCAGGGCTAAAAACTTCGCCTCACCACACCTGACTTCTGTATTACTCTTAAGTCTTGCAATTGGCATTAAGACCAAGCTGTCCAAGTACCGACCCTTCGCCTGAAAACCTCTTCATCTCGTTTTCAAAACCTCATTTTCGATCCTTGGTTCTAATGATTTTCTCTGGCTGGCTTGCCCACCTCAGTTTGTTTGCTGACTCATCCTTCAAGATAAGTGGATGCATTTAACCTTAACCACTGCCTTTGAGTCATAACCTTGAGTTATGGAAACAAACTAAACTCAAATCCACTCATTTCCCAACCTGTGGCCATGGTCAGGTTATTTAGTGGCTCAAATTTCATCTTTTTATGTGTAAAATAGAGACAATAACTAGGCAAATTCCAAAACCTGTGTCACCTAACCTTCAGTAAAGACCCCAGGTACATTTATTGTGTGAATCAATAAAGCCAACGTGAAAAGTTATCAGCTAGCAGAGATTGTTAATTGGTGGTTTGTGAGCAAAGTGTACCCTGCAAACATGTTCTGTTTAGCCAAGACAAAAATCAGATTTAGAAATGCATTAAAGGCCCTTTCTACATGTTAGGAATGGTAGGTCTGAACTGAATAGCACTGGGCATGCTGTAATCTCAGCATTCAGAAGCCCAAGGCAGGAAGGTTGCCATAGTTTGAGACCAGTCTAGGCTACATGCTTCTGCTTCAGCTTCCTAGCTACCAGGATTACAGGTGTGAGCTAAAATGCCCTGCTCCAATCTAGCTTCTTAAACAGGTGCAGTGAGGTAAGAAAAAGAGAAGGTTTGCAGTTTCAATTGGAAATTATATTTACATGGAAAATCAGGACAACACCCCCGGGGAACCATGGGCAGTCTCCTTTTGGACTCAAGGTCTCCTTTGACTCCTCAGTGAAGATGCAGAAAAGGTTTCTTAGACGCCTGGAAGTCATCCAGTGACAGGTGAGAGGAAAGACTGCAGGTTACAACCGGCTGCCTGGAGAGCCCCAGGGGCTCCGCAGCCAGCTAAGCAGAAACTAGAGCTGGTCACGTAAGCATGCTTGGGGTGGGGTGCGGTGGGAGACCAAGAGGAGGGGAAGTCCTGGTTTCTGTCTTGGCATCTTTGAGGGAAAAGGAAAAAGAGAAGGAAAATAAAGCACTCTCCTCTGTGCCTTTGCTTTGTGAATCAACAACCTCGAGTAGTATAGGTGTTCTATGGAGGTCAAAATAGATCTCTGAGATATTATCAGTTTATTGGGTCTAGGAGAGCCTCATTTTCCCCTCTGGCATTTTGCAAACATATCCATTTTGAAACTGATTTCTTGTTTTCTTTTTTGTTCCACTGATTTGGCAGTTTCTGATGTTAAGGAAACCCCCTTGCCTGGTCTGTTTCTTTGTTTTTTGTTTGTTGTTGTTGTTTTGATTTGGTTTAATAATATTACCTCTACACAGAGGGTGTAAATTAGAGTAACTTACTAAGGGTGAAGCCCTGCTGCTGGCATCCACCCTCTCTGCTCTGCCACTTTTCAAAGCAGAAATGCCTGCATAATTGTTCAGTCCCTAGAAATTCAAACAGCTCCTGTTCGACATTCCACTTACTTTTTTTTTTAACTCATCAAGATTCAACCTGAAGAGCCACTCCCCCAAATCACCAGAAACCTGCATTCTTTCAAGAATCAGGGAAACCAAGGCAGGAGGATCTGCCTGCTCTACATAGTAAGACCTTGTGAAAAAGAATCAGAGCTCTCCCCTCAAAATTCCTGATGCTAAATGTGCCCATGATATTACTTGTAGGGGGAGGCTTTGCCAAGAAGTTTTTTGTACTGTGCAGCCTTCCTTATGGTTACACGCTGCTTGGACTTCTGGGAACAGATTGAGGGGAGCTATTTAAGAGAGTGTTTCTGTTGGAAAAGATAGTTGGTTGGGTGGTATCAGGAGACTGAGCTGTAATAGATAGGGAAGGCAGGCAGAAACAAGGCTCAGATAAAGACAGATAGTTCCAGAGAATAAGAAAGAAGGCAGACAGTTGCTAGGAAGCCTCAGACAGAGGAAAGTTACTGAGATAACTGGGGGAAAAAATGTTAATGGCATAAAGAATTTTAGAAGTTAGTCCAGTCCTCCAGGTTCAGACAGATTAAAACAGCCAGAAAGGGCTGTAAAGAATTCTTCCTTCCTTTCCTTTCCTTCATAACCTTTTAGAACTAAAGGGGGTTTAAAAAAGTTACAAATTAGGAATTTTTATCAGTAATAGTCACCTGCTGGGAATAGGAGCGCAGAGTCAAGTTGCCAGTGAAAAGTAACAGCTACAAAAGACTTAAACCTTAGATACAGGATTTAGAAACACTTACCACCTTTAAAGAAAACATTTACCTTTTGGCCCCCAAACAAAGGCTTGAGAGCCCAGATCCAAGTATCAGAAAACATCAAAACACCTTTAAAAAAAAAAAAAAATATATATATATATATATATATATATATATATATATATATATATATATTTCACTGGTCTCTATCCAATCACAGTTCTCCACTCCAGTGGCACAGGTAGATGGGAGTCTTCATATTCTCACTTTCTTTCACTCCATTCCATAGCAGTGAGATTCTGCTAGCTAGCCCCTGCATCTTGAGACCCTTCCTGACAGCTTCAGATTTCACAAGGAAAAGCAAGAACAAACAGTAGTAACTTAATCTATTATTTTTTTTTTAGAATTTCATACATAACTACAATGTTAATACATTGTTAATACAATGTTAATACATCATATCTACCCTTCCACTCCCTCCAGCTCTTTCTGTGCCCCATCACATCATACACAGAAACGTATATATGTATATACATATATATGTTTGTGTGTGTGTTTGTATGTATATGCATGTGTGTGTGTGTGTGTGTGTGTGTGTGTGTGTGTATGTGTTGTAGGGTTGTCTGTATATACTTGAATGTGGAGTTGACCACTTTGGACAAATGTGGTGGTTTAAATGAAAATGTGCACAGCAGGCTCATATATTCAAACACTTAGTCCCCAGTTGGTGGTGCTGTTTGGGGAGGTTTCAGAGATGTGGCCTTGTTGGAGGAAGTGTGTCACTGGAAGCAGACTTTAAGACTCTTGCCATTTTCCAATTTGTTCTCTCTGCTTCATACTTGAAGTTCAAGATGTAAGCAATTAGCTCCCAGCTCCAGACGTGGGTACATGCAGGTAACCATACTGTTGAGAGACTTCATGTCCAGGCAACACTACCTCACAGCAGTCCTCCTGGCCTTCTGGCTCTTACAGTAATTTTGTCCCCTCTTCTGAAACCCTTGGGTGTAGATGTTGTGTCACAAATGTCCCATTTGTGGACGGGCACGTCACAGTCACTTATTCTCTACGGTTGACAAGTTGTGGCTCTCTAGAATAGCCTCTGTCTGCTACAAAAAGAAGTTTGGGTTTTTTTGTTGTCCTTTTTGTTTTTTGATGAGAGGTGAGAGCTGCACTTATCTATGGGTATAAGGATAAATGCATAGAAGACAGTTTAGATTTATATCAATAATAGCAATATGGTAGTGGTAGGTTCTCTTCTAGGGTCTATGGCCTCCCCAGTCATTCTTGGTTCTTGGTTAGTTTTACAGTACCAGATCCAAATTCCCTCCTACTGGGTGGGCCTTAAGTCCAATCTTACAGCTCTTGGTTACCCTCAAGATATTTTAGTGCCACCATTGCCCAGCCAGCTGTCATTGTAATTTGCAGGATTTACATCTGGGTAGAACTGTTGATAGCTGTTCCTTATGTCCTGCAACTACTTGCATAGCATCATCCAACATTTTGAGAGCTAGCCATCAGGGAGGAGGCTTCCAGTTAGTACCAATTTGATTTCTCCAAGTCCTGTGTTCAAAGAATACTTCTTTACTGAAAAATCAAAGGTCCATTTCCTTTAACCATGAATCCACACCTAGTTACCTGTCTCCCTGCCTCCTGCACAACCAAGCTACCCAAATAATAGTGTACAGTGTCTTCCCTCCTTCACCTGTCATTAGTCCACCAACTATTAATTTAATCATGCTTTCACCTGTCCTCAACCCTCCAATAAAACCATCATGGTAACATGTACAATTGACTGTCTCATTACAAATATAATAAGGTAGCCTTTGGTCCTTATTTTTCTTGACTTATCTGTCATACTTGATATTAACCATTCCCTTCTGGAGTCTCTGGGTTCCTTTGGTTTCTGTGACATCACTCTCCCTGTTCTCCTAGTCTTAATTAGTTTACTAATCTAGTCAACAAGCAGCCCTAGCTTATGCTCATCTTATGTCAGTTGTCTAGAATACAAATTTTAAAAGGGGAGAAGGTGGCTGATGATGCAGTTCAGCTGGCAGAGTGCTTACCTAGCATTGATGAGGCCCTGGGTTTGATCCTCCCATTGCTACATAAACTGATTGTGGTGGCACGTGCCTGTAATCCAGTGTAAGTGTAGATTTTTATATTTATTCTAATAGGTTCATGAAAGAAGACAGTTTATTCTTTGCAAATTCAATCTCCAGTCCTAGAGGGTTTTAGCCTCCATCCGTACAATCTAATCTTAAGCCTAGACCTAGAAGGCTTCAGCCTCTGTACAATCTAATCTGCAAACCTAAACCTAGAATGTTTCAGCCTCTAAGACTTAGTAGACTGGGCTCACTTAGCTACTATCTTTTCACTCTGATCTGTATTGTGAATTCGGAACTGCAAATCATAAATCATCTGCTTCTTACTGCTTATTCTGGACTAGCTCTGCTCTTCTTGGATTCTCCTGTACTCTCTCTAATTTCAACACTAATTCTTTAACTAACTCACTCATACATTCACTCTCTGTGAACTGAGAGCCTCAGAGGCAGGTGGATCTCTGTGAGTTGGAAGTCAGCCTAGTCTACATAAAGAGTTGCAGGCCAGCCAGGGTGATGTAGTGAGATTCTGCCTATCTAAAAATAAAGTAAAAGATTTAAAAGTCCCAAACTTGTTTATGGGCTACAGGAATGACTCAGCTGTTAAGAGCACTTCCTGCTCTTCCAGAGGACCCAAATTCAGATCGCAGAATCCAAGTTGGGCCACTCGCAAGCATCTGTAACTCTAGCTTCGGAATCTTCTGTTCTCCATGGGCACCCACACGAATGATGTATGCTTCACACATGTGCACGCACACAAACACACACACACACACACACAAATCTTTAAGAGTTCCAGGTTATCTTCTGCTGCAAAGCAAGTTCAAGGCCAGCCTCTGCTAGAAACCCTGACTCAAGAGAGACATCATTGTTGTACCCCTAAGGGGAGGTTTGAACTAGTTTCTGGGAATTTCATAGCATCTTGCAGTTACTTTGCAGCCTCTTTTTTCTTTGGGTACTGTGTGAAGATTCCCCTTTTAAGAGCGTGCGCGCGCGCGCACACACACAGACACACAGACACACACACACACATACACTCTGGGACTGGAGAGATGGCTCAGCCATTAAGAGCACTAGTTGGTCTTCCAGAGGTCCTGAGTTCAAGTCCCATCAGCCACCATGGCTCACAACCATCTATAATGTGGTCTGATACCCTCTACCCTCTTCTGGCATACAGGAGTACATGAACATAGAGCACACACACATATATGTTTGTGTGTGTGTGTGTGTGTGTGTGTGTGTATGTATGTATACACACAGACACACATAAATAAATATTTAAACAAAAGAAAACAAAACACTGCCCTGGAACTGGAGGACTGGATGGGCCTGGCTGGCGCTTTGGAAACAACATGGGAGGTAAAGAAAGCTGAGGCTCTTTCACTCAATCTCATGGCAGACACCATGAGATGGAGCTGGCAGCTAAGAGGAATAGGCAGAAGAGACCCATCTGTGTCTGAGAACAACACTGAGTTCCTAGAAGTCAAAACCAAAGTCCCTAGGAAGCAAGGAAGGCAAGCTCTGGGGCTGAGCCTCCCTGCTTTAAAAATCCTACATAATTGCTCCCACAGTAACAGCCTTAAGCAGAAAGCATCGCCCCTTGCTGTATATGGGTGTCCCTTGGTGATTATCCAGCTGTGTCTTTCCTGAAATGATAAAGTCACCATGCTGTGGGTTTAGACAGCTGAGTGGAATTGACTTCTATTTGAGAGGATCCTTGTGGGTGTCAGAGGTTAAGATGTCTCCTGAGATGAGCTAGGCAGGGTGACCCTACAATAACCTCTTTACATAGGATCTCACTTGGAATGAGCCAGGGTATCCAAGCCCCCAACACAAGGTGTGCCTTGTAAACTACTTTGATCCTGTGGCTTTCTGAGTTTTATGAACATTTCTTTCGCTTTTCATTTTGTGGTTGTTGTCATTAATGTTTGAAATAATTTTACTTCATAGCCCAGCCAGTTTGAGCTCTCTGAAATCCTCCTGCCTCAGCCTCCTGAGGCAAATGTGTTAGCCACCACACCAGGTTGTTACATACACAGACACACACACACACACACACACACACACACACACACACAGACACACACACACACAGACACACACACACACACAGACACACACAGACACACACACACAGACACACAGACACAGACACACACACAGACACACAAACACACACACCACACACACACACACACACACAGACACACACACACACAGACACACAGACACAGACACACACACACACAGACACACACACACACACACAGACACACACACACACACACAGACACACACACACACATACACACACACACACACAGAGACACACACACACAGAGACACACACACACAGAGACACACACACAGACACACACACACACACAGACACACACACACACACACACACACACACACACACACACACGCACAAGTGGAACTCTTAGCAATTCTCTTGCCTCTGCCTCCCAAATGTTAGTCTGACAGTCATGTCATACCTGCTAACTTTCCTTAAATTTGTATTTATCTGACCTAATGCTAGGGGAAAATCAAAGAAGGGATTTTGTTTTGTTTGATTTTGTTTTTTTGTTTTTCAAGACAGTGTTTCCCTGTTGTAACCCTGGCTGTCCTGGATCAGGCTGGCCTTGAACTCAGAGATCTGCCTGTCTCTGCCTCCCAAGTGCTGGGATTAAAAATGTGCACCACCACCACCCAGGCAAACGATGGGACTTTTGTCTACAATGGGGACAAGTGTTGAAAAGAGAAGAAGCCAGCGTATGAGCCAGAGTGGTGAAGACGGAGGGCTGCGGAAGACATTGAGGCATGGAGAAAGACCACAGCCTGCGTCAAATCAGAAGAGACAAGATAAAAAAAACACAAAATGAGTTAGGTTTCAGCAAAAGTCTCCCTCCACACTGGCCTGTGGCTCTGGTTCCACTCAAGTTACAGACAGTGGCATTTCCTGGAGTCTCCCAAGCACATTTGTCATTTCTTCGAAGTCCACACTGTCTCTGTTCTCCTACATGCTGGCTTTGGCTGCTTGGACCCAAGTCCCACTCTTCCTGGGGCGCCTTTCCTCTGCCAACTAAAGTCTAACTATTCAATCTGCATCTTCTCCATAAAATCATGTCTCACTATTGTGCCACTTTTATGTTTTCCTTCTGGAAACTTCTAGCTCAGTACACAGTAGCATTTGGTTACCAGATGATTTAAATAATATATGGAGGTCTTCTTGTCTCCTGTTAGACTCAGGACTTAATAGCAGAAATGGGGTCTTCCCTTCTTTGGTATCACTCTAAGAAGAGTGCCCAGTCCTCCTGATGCATACTGAATGAACGCATTGTGGTGATCCAATTAAAACAACGCAGAGATAGCTAGTGCCATAGCTCGGGAGATAAAAGAGCTCTTCATACAAGCCTGATGTTCTGTACACTGTGGAAGCAGACAAAGAACCAACCCTCAAAATTTATGCCCTGACTTTGACATACATGTGCCCACTTGAGTGTGGGCACACATACACTGATAATATAATTTTTAAAACTTCAGACTGCATGGGGATGGAGAGATGGATCAGCAGTTAAGAGTGCTTCTGCTCTGGGGCTGGAGAGTGCTCAGTGATTAAGAGCACTGGCTGCTCTTCCAGAGGACCTGGGTTCAAGTTCCAGCACTCACATGGCAGTTCACAACTGTCAGTTCCAGGGGATCTGATATCCTCACACAGACACACATGGTGCAGGCAAAACACCAAATACATACAAAAAAAGAGCGCTTCTGTTCATCTAGAGGACCTCAGTTCTGTTCCTAGCAACCATGTTGGGCTTCAACAGATCTAACAGATCCAACATCTTTTCTTGGCCTTCATGGGCACTGGAACACATATGGCACACACATACTCAAATAAAATAGTATTAACAACAATAAAACCAGGTGTTGTGGCACATTTCTGCAATCCCAGGGTGGGTGGAGGCAAGAAGTTCAAGGTCGTCCTTGGCTATACCGTGGCTCAGAGGATAGCCTGGGATACATGAGACCCTATCTCCAAACAAACAAAAACAGCACAGAAGTTGAACAAACAAGAGAAAAGGAAAGGGCTTTGAGTTAACCATTTTATCATCTATAATGACAAGAAATCAGAGAAGGAAACCCTGACAGTAGGAAGGGCAATCTTTTTCTCAAACAAGGTCTCTCTGTAGCCCAAGCTGGCCTGGAATTGAGAAATGTGGATCAGGCTGGCCTTGAACATACAGAGATCTGCCTCTCTTCGCCTTCCTGGTTCTGGGATTAATGGGGTGGCCACCACACCCTGCTAAAATGTGTACCCCAGGCTGGCCTTGAATCTGTGATGCTCTTGACTCTTCTTCGTTATTTCCTACCAGTGCGCACCACCACAACCAACTTGTCCTCTTGACTGAGAAACTTTAAGTCCCTTCTAAGCGCTGAAGAACCTGATCATCCTTGTGGTCAGAACTTTAAAAACTCTTCCCAAATGCACAGGCATCACAGCACTCTCCCCTCCCCCTTCCCCTAGAGCTCACCATCTATGTGAACATCAACTTCCTTCCCTAGGAGAGAAGCCTCTCTGAAAAACATCAATAATGAATCTCCAGTGGGTCTGGTCGGCCTCCATAAATCATTCAGGGACTGAGGCTGAGGTCGGGAGAGGGCATCCTTTTCTCTGTTACTCAAGGCAGATTGTACATTTCAGGCCCCATTAGCAAGCACAAAGGGACATCCATAAAGTATTCATGGGTTGTGGCACAGATGCATTGACAGCCCTGGAGACCCTCCCCCTGAGGGATTAGATTAGAAGGGCCTGCGGTTACACAGAACCCCCTTAAGCGCAGAGGTTTCTGTAGCTCATCTGCAAATCTTATTTAGAATTTACAGGGATTTATTGAAACCTCAGGCGAAAGGGTGAGGTAAGATGGGAGTGAACTGTAGAACCATGGCTCACACCCTAATGAGAAGCAATGGGCGTTGTTCCCCAAGGACAAAAATTCAGAGTGATGCTGGATAAATAAGGGATAGGGATGTAGCTCAGTGGTAGAATGCTTGCCTAGAAATTCTGGCTGAAACTGAGGCTAACAGCCTTCGTAGTTTCATAACTTGGGACTCTATGGGTTTGGGTTATGTACAGACATCTTCAAATAGTGTATCCTCTGCCTACCCAACTATGAACACATCACTCTCTGAACAATACACTTAACAACCTCAGACGCCCACCTGCACTGGGCTACTTGAACACCCCTCTCTGAACAATGGGATATATTTCTCCCCTTAGTGGCTATTAACTTTGGATAGTTTCTATTCAAACACGTGTTGTGGGAGGGTGTGATCCAGCCTGAAACTGGTTTGGGGCCCATTTACAGTAAAATAAAACCTTACACTCAAGTAAACCTTTAGGGAGAATCTTCTGTTTATCATTTTATGACCATGCATAATTGAGTGTGCATATAATTAAAATCAGGCATTGTGGGAAAGGACATACACAACAGAAAAAAAGATTCTATCATTATCCATCAGTCAAAATAGAGAACCACCATCACTATATCCCTTATTAACCACACTCCTCCTTCTCTTGAACCCCATAAAAGGAAACCACAAAGAGTAATCGGGGGCTCTTGAGTACGCTCATGTGGCCACTGATCCTTTGGTACAGATTTTGGTCTTTTCTATTATTTTCCTTTGAAGTTTCCTTACTCCCTTTGCAAATCTTCATGAGCTTTTATTTCGAATCCTTGAATAAGAGGGAAACATCAACTCTAACCACCAGTAACAAAGTCAGCAGTAGAGAAGGGGGAAAAAAAGATGGATTAAAAGAATATACTGGGTATGGTGGGTATGGTGCTGATCCCAGCACTGGGACGGCAGAGGCATTCAGAGCTCTGAGTTCTAGACCAGCTGGGTACACAGAGTGAGTTCCAGGACAGCCAGAGCCACACAGAGAAATCCCATCCTGGAAAAGAAAAAGAAAAAGAAACAATAAATAGGTCTGGGAGAAAAATCCCTGCTGATGAAGACACAAGCTCTAGCCCTTGCATTCATCACTGATATTTTTAGACAAATATAGTCAATCTAAGAAGTACTTGGTTGCATATATAATTAATCAATGCAAGGTGTTTGCTCATTCAAGATCCACAAGACAAATATGCCACGATCTACATTCTAGAAGGTAGTAAGTAGCAGGCCATGATGGTGGCTCGGTGGGTAAAGGCACTTGCTGCTGAGCCTGGCGACCTGAGTTTGACCCCTAAAACCCACACAATAGAAAGAAAGAACTGACTTCTGTAAATTTTACTCCGACTTCTACCCTCATGCTATGGCATGCGTGTGCCCCACACTAGAATAAATAAATGTAAAGGGGGCAGGGGTATACCTCAGTGATAGAACATATGCTTAGCATGCGTGAGGCCTTGAGTATGAGGCCCAGAATAGAAAAAAGAGAGAAAGAAAAAGACATTTAAAAGATTAGGGCCTGGAGATGCTCCGTTGGTAGAGTGTTTACCTAGCATGCACAACCACCAGGGTTGGAGACCCAGCATCAAATAAAACCAGGCTTGGCCTTGGCACACCTGTAATCCTAGCACTTGAGAGGCAGAGAAAGAAGAGCAGAAATTTAAGCTCAGCCTGGGCTACATTAACGAGATCTTGTCTCAAAATATAGAAAATAAACAGGTGCTGTTTCATGATAATTATGCTTCTAAAAGGAAGCCCGTAGAATCCTTCCCATGATACTGGGTCAGTAATTAAGAGCCTGTTTTCCCAGGGACTGTGTCACCAAGGGTACCGGGTGGGTGGAGGTGAGGTCTGAACTTAGGAGGGAGAAAGAAGATCGATCCTGAGTCACTGTGATGGAGGAGTTATCATCATCAGGAAGCATGAGAGTAGGGTTTCCGAGCCTTGGTACAGAGGGAAGAGAAGGCAGGGGAAATGGCTCAGGACAGGACAGATACCACGTGTGGACATAATCTTCTAGCCAGGGGACATGAAACAGTTAAATAAAAACCCAAGACAGCTGAGGCCAGGGGCTGCGTAATAACCACACACAGGAAGTGTCCCAGGGTTCATTTGTCTATGCCACGAAGCGAGATTGGTTTCAGCCGGGCCCCAGTCTGCAAGCTGTTCTCCTTACCAGAAAGCCAGGAGCTGGGGAACCTCCCTATGCCACGCATGACTCATTCCCAGGCAGCTGAAACAGGCGGGGAATAGGGGGCAGCTGTGGCTGGTTCACACCCTGCATCTTCCTTGGGAGGCCTCTTCAGAAACAGAGCCAGAATAAGTCAGGAGTCATCAGTACAGATTCCAGGCAGACACAGGCTTGTGTGGAAAACTACAAGAGAATCTTCAACTGATCTCAAGCAAAGAAGTTTTCATAAGTAGTTAAGTCTGTGTTTGGGGGAAGCAAGGACTCAACCCAGGAACAGATAGAGACCAGACTTTACATATATATATATATATATATATATATATATTATATATATATATATATTTCATATATATATATTTCAATTTCATTTATTTATTTGAGCTAGTCATAGTGGCTCACTTCTTTAATCTCAGCATTTGGGAGGCAGAGACAGGTAGATCTTTTTTGAGTTTGAGGGCAGCCTGGGTTACACTGTAAAATCCTGTTTTCAAAACAAAACATTTATCTATTTATTCTTTCATTGGTGAGGGGTGGGGTGCCACAGTGTGCATGTAGAGATCAGAGGACCCCTCTCGGGAGTCAGTTACCTTCTTCCACCAAGGGAGGCTTCAGGATGGAACTCAGGTCAGCAGGCTTGGCAGCTACCATCTTTACCCACCAAGTCATCTGACCAGCTCGGACTTTTCTCTTCAGCTCTCTGTGAAGCTGACTCCTGCAGAACAAATTAAAAACAGGTCGTTCAAAAAACATAGACTTTTAGTCAGGCATTGGAGTCATGTGTCTGTAGTCCCAGAACTCTCAATGTGGAGGCAGGAGGATGGGGAGTTCAAGGCCAGCTATGTCTGTCTGCTATGTTCAAGACCAGCCTGTGTTATGTGAGTCCCTGTCTCAAAAGAAAGAAAAGGAACAAAGCAAAAACAAAAGCAACTTCGAAAGTTCCATATACTTCTATAACACATAAGTTGAGACAAGTTTGCAGTTAATGCTAGACTCAGGGCTAACATCTTAAAGGTGTCTTAACAAGTTAAAAAATAAAACCCAAAGAGATCAGGAGGAATTTTTGGCAGAGGTTACTCACAGATTGTTTCCAAAGAAAGTACTGTCCTGGCCACTGAACTCGTGAAAACGATCAGTCTCCCCAAGACAGGCACATTTGGCAGCAGCTTCTTCAAGACTTACTCAAAATGACTTACCGAGCTATTGTTTAAACACAACATTGATGTATCGTTTTTCTCATCTAACAACTTGGCGAACTTAAAAAGTTATTTTACGTTCACTAATTGGGGGGATGCATATGTGGGGGTCAGAAGACAATCTGTGGGAGTCCGTTCTCTCTTCCCACCATATGGCCCAGGGGATCAAACTCAGGTCTTTCTGGCTTGGCGCAAAGTGCCCTTACTCATGAGCCATCTCACAGCCAACTTGGCAATATTTAAAATTTAATGGCTTGGTTTTAGTTTAAGTAAGGTGACTGTCTTTTTTAGAGGGACAGCCAGGACACAACTGGACTAGATAAAAACTATACATATAATCCACAACAAGTATACATGTTATTGCTATTATATAAAAGTATGAGAAATATGGCTACTTTATATCATTTATTCTGTTATTGACTTTTTGCTACATATATACTACTGCTTAAACAAAGGCAAATACATCTAGCTAACAGAGGCCATTAGTGGTAATTAATAAGGAAAGTAATTTAAATTAGCAAGTAGAGCTGGGTGTCATCTGCCTATCTGTAATCACAGCAGTTGGGGGAGGGGCATGAAGGCAGGAGGGTTCAATGCCAGCCTGGGCTATATGATGAGTTCTAGGTCACCTGAACCATATAGTAAGACTTTGTCTTAAGAAACAAAACAAAGACTGGTTATAGTAGTACACACCTTTAATCCCAGCACTCAGGAGGCAGAGGCAGGTAGATCTCTATGAGTTCAAGGCCAGCCTGGTCAACATAGCCAGTACTAGGTCAGCCAGGGCAAGATAGCAAGGTTTTGTCTCAACAAAACAAAACAAAACAAAAAAAAAAAAAAACAAAATCACCTAAAAAATAAAATATGTAGGATACAAATATGTAGTACAATGTAGTTCAATGCTACAGGACTTGCCCAGTATCTGTGAGCACCTGGGTTCAACCCCCAGCATTGCAAATCAATGTATTCAGACAATAAATTTTTGCCAGTCCAGTGAGTGGACTTAGCAGGCTAAGGAACTGGCTGCCAAGCCTGAGGACCTGGATTTGTTCTCAAAGCTCTACATGGTAGAAGGAGAGAACTGACTCCTGGTGTTTGTTCTCTGATATCCATACTCATACTCCTGTGCTCCATGCAACCCCGCCTCCCACGCCCACAAATAAATGAAGACACAAATGATTTAAAAATAATTCTCCTCTTTATGCCGGAGACTGAACCCAGAGCCTTGTACATAGTAAACACATTCTTTACCACCGAGCTACCTCTGTCTGTCTGTCTGTCTGTCTTGTGCTACTGGGAATGGAGTCTAGAGCTTTGTACACGTTATGCAAGTGCTATACAACTGAGCTCCATCTTCTATGTCAATCTTTTTATAACGTCTTTTATGAGTTTCCTGCTTTTGTTTGTTGAGATAGGGTCTCATGTAGTCCAGGCTGGTCTTGAAATCACTATAAAGATGAAGTGACAATGAATTACAATTCTCCTGTCTCCACTTCTCAAGGGCTGGGATTTTTTGACCAGCACTACACCAGCTTCGTGGTGCTCCTTTTGATTTCACGATACAGCCATTTTTTTAAAGATTAATTTTTAAAAAGGTTTTTATTTTTATTTGAAAAAAAGATTTTTAGTTTTTTAATTATGTGTCTATGTGTGTGGGTATGTGTATATATGGGAGTTCAGGTGCCTGAGGCGTCTAAAAGGAGACATCAGATCCCACGGAGCTGAAGTCATAGGTGGTTGTGAGTGGCCAGAGTGGGTCCCAGGATCTAAACTTGGGTCCTCTGCTAGAGCAGTACACACTCTCAACTGCTGAGCCTTCTCTCTACCCCTGAACTGCCGTTAAAAAAAAAAAAAAAGCTCTTTGTTAGAAACTTAAACTTTATAGCCTATGTGGTTATATTATTTTAAATTTGTTTTATATTTCATGTAAGAGCATTTTGGGCATGTGTACCACATGCATGCTGGTGCCCTCAGAGGTCAGAAAAAGGTACCATATCCCTTGGAACTGGGATATGATATGCCATACCCATAGGTGGTTGAGAACTACCGTGTGGGCACTGAGAAATGAACCCAGGTCCTCTGCACGAGTGTAAGTGTTGAGCCATCTCTCCAGCCCATTATGTATTTTTGAGATACATGACTGTAATATGTTTTCAAAGGGCAGCATAAATATGATAGGACTAATAATCATTAAATGACATTTAATAAAAAAAAAATGTTCTGTCCCATGATACTGTGGGATATTTTTACTCTCTTCTTGGCTCGGGAAGAAAAGGTCATTTATGTCACTGGCGGGGGGAGCTGAGACTTGGAAGTGTTTGCAAACACAGACTTTACTAAAATAACCTTGATTTACATTTGTTCCACTCTATATTTCCTAGCCCCTTGCATTAATCAGGCTTCTCCAGAAGAATACACAAAATTATGAGAAGGGATTTATCAGATGGCTTACAGGATCAGACTCTAAATGTTCCCACAATGGCCAATTGTAGCATACCATAGAGAAACAAGAAAACACCAGTGGTTCAGGCTTCGTCCCAGGCCCAGTGCCTCAAAGCCTCCAGAGATATAGTCAATGTTCAGAGAATAAAGAATCTGGAGTCAGATGCCCACAGTCAATGGCAGCAGCAAAGTGTGTACTGGGGGGCTGGAGAGATGATGGCTCAGCCATTAAAAGTCCTATTGCTTTTGTAGATGACATGGGTTCAGTTCCTAGCACCCCCATAGTAGTTCACAACTACCTGTAACTCCATTTCTAGGGCATTTAATGCCCTCTGGCATGAGTTTGGTGGAAATAAACTCATTCAGGCACACCAACATATGTATAAAAACAATCAAACAAACAGGTAAAGAAATAAGTCTTTAGCTGGATGTGGCATACCTTTAATCCCAAAACTTGGGAAACAGGCCAGGAGGCTTGGTCTATATTGTGAGTTCCAGGCCAGCCAGGATATAGTGAGAGACTCTGTCTAAATAAAAATAAAAATAAAAATAAAAAGTATACTGGTTTAGCAGAGTTTAGTGTGTGCATGTCCAAATATCCTGCATGCCATTAGACTATTAGAAAAGGGTGCGTTTCTCAGAGGAAGATGAGCGTCCTGTTCTTGGGTATGGAGGACACAGAGCTCCTCCTGCACCCACCATTTCTCAATTATCTTTTGCTCAAAATAACCAATATGCAAGAACGCTATCTTTTGTGGTGGCATATTCTAGACCCCTCATTGTGATTGCTATTTCAATGATTTAACCATCAGTTGATGTATTCATGAGTGTGATTTAACTCATGGTTTGTATTCTCATGAATGCTATTTAACCCATGGTTGATGTACTCATGAGTGTAATTTAACCCATTGGTGGATATACTTGTAAGTTCTGACAGATTCAGTTTCACTGCTAAGGATCTAACACATTTGTTAGCAAGATTTTTTTAAGTAGTTTTCTCACAGGACACTTTGGTTGTGATCTCTGAATTGAGAAATAAACTCACCATATATAGCCTAGACTGGTTTCAAACTCACAGTGGTTCCCCTGTCTTAGCCTCTTAAGGGCTGGGATTTCGGGTGTGTTCTACCACAACAGCTTTAAAACAAAAAAACAAAAACAAAAAACATGGTCTCACATACCTCAACTGGCCTCAAACTTGCCTTGAACTCTTGATCTGCCTGCTTCTGTCCACCAAAAGCTGGGATTAGAGGCTTCTTTAGAGAGACAACGTCCCTGCTGATTGATTGAGAAACACTTGACTGTCTAGTCTGGGGTTTGCGAGATCCAGCCTCCAGATGTGATCTTAACCTCCTTCTCCCTCAAGTCTAAGCCCAAATTATGGTGCATGTAATATGATCTGCTTTGGTTGTTGATTTTCCTAATTGGGTAGCTGTGTCCTTCCACAACTGTCATTAAGATAGCACAGTCATATAGCCTTCCTTTTTAGTGACAACTGAATCATGCTGATGTTGGTTTACAATCTGAACCCTTTAAAACCACAGTCAGAATATTCACACTGTTAAAAATTAAACAAATGCTATCTAAGTACAAAGACACCGAGTGAGTCCACAGGCAAAGTCAAAGACTGCTAGTACTCACAGTTGGAAGGCATTTTGAGTTGTGTCCCAAGGTCATTTCCTACCCCATGGCAGTAGCAGTGGGTAATCTATTACAGAGAAATGAAGAGCCAGAGAGCCAACATCTGTGGCCACAAACATGGACAAGAAACCATTTAGGTATCCTCTGTGTGACACCAGAGGCAGGGAAGCTTTCAGCCATGTATTTTGGTCGCTATGTAGGGTTTGTACTTGTCCCATGGTCTTCCACATTCCTCAATATAAACAAGGTCTCCCCAATGATCTGAAATGTGGCACATTCGGCACTAAGCTTTGTAACACAATCCCTGTGAAAAGGACACTTTCAGATTATTCTGGTAGAAGCATATGCTGGTGTAACTTCTTTAGAGAGAACCCTGGATCTGAATTGCAAGAGGACTTTTACACATATTTATACTTTCAATCCAGTAATTCCACTCCTCAGAAACTGATCTTAAAGAAATAAGGAGGAAGCCAATGAGCTCAGCAGGTAAAGGCCTGGCCAATCAGAGTTCAGTCCCAGAAACCCACATGAAGGGTAAGGACAGAAGGAAAGAGCTAACTGCAATAAAGTTATCCCTCCACTCCCCAAGACACACACATACCACACACCACATACACACGCACACACGCCGCATTACACCCCCAGCCCCCACGCACAAACAAGGGGCAGGAGGAGAAAATAAAGGGGAGAAATCAAATATTGAAATAGGAAGAATTGTGGGCTTATGTTGACTCTGTGGACTATGGCAAGATCGTCTCCCATTTTTCTTGGATTTATTCCAGTTCTCCCCCTTCTCTGCTGGCAATGCTATCTACTTCCTGATAGAAACGCAGCAATAGTGGAGGCTGGGGTGGGTTGGGCTAGGATGGCAAGGTGGATGGTTCAGGCTGAAAGCCCAGAGGCTGGAACCGATCCTGGAAACCTGGAGGCTAAGCTCTGACAGCCAGAGCAAATTAATGCTGGTTGGCTGGGGCAGTCTGTGGAGGGGACCAAAAAACAAGAAACTGCAGCAGCAGCTGAGGGGCCAGCAGGTCACAGAGAGTCTGAAACTGGTTCTCCTTCCAGGATGTTATCTGTAAACCATAAACTAGATTAGGAGCCAGGGAAGTCAGGAGGGTGAGTCAAGGTGTGTTTGTGACCTGATTTGAAGACAAGGCTTGTTTGCCTTTCTGAATCCTTCAGGGCAGGAACTGGGGTCATGGGCTAACCCAGGCCCACAGAGAGCAGCTGGGGAGGAAATGCTGAGAGCTTCCTGGCTGTGGGTGAGTCCTGGGTGTGAGCAAGTAGAGGGCAGTGTCACTGAACCTACTGAGCTAGGCACAAGGCAGACAGCTTTTAAACAAATCCCAGGGCTCAGCCACACCCCAGGCCAATTATATTGGAATGTCTGGGGGTTGGGCTCTGGAGTCAGTGGTTAATGTTTCCCAGACTTGCTCCCTAAGAGGCTATAGGTGGAGAATCAGGTGAACCTACTTTCTCTTGACCAGCAGGTAATTCAAAACAAATTTTATTTTTTTTTTTAAAAAAAAAAAAGTGCTTAAAGAAACACTTAAATGATTGTAAATATGTGGGAGATTTTTAAATTTTTTAAATTTTATTTAATTAATTATTTTTTGAGACATGGTCCCACTGTGTAGCTATGGCTGGTCTTGGAACTACTACGTAGTCCAGGCTAGTCCGGGCCGGCCTCAACACTCAACACACAGAGGTCCTCCCAGCTCAGCCTCCCAAGTGTTGGGATGGATAAGGGTGTACCAGTATGTTTGGTTCTGGGGTGTTGGGGATGGCACCCAGGACTTTGTACTGACCAGGCGAGCACTCTACTGACTACACCCGAGCGTGGTCTAGGAGAGTTTTGATTGGAGTCCTTTCAGGACATAGTAGGACTGTGGGAAGTGACTGGTTCATGGTGTACCCGTCAGTCACCCTTAGCACGCGTTTGCTAACACTTGCAATTGGGACCCACCTCAGTGAACACTGTCTTATTCAATGCTGCTAAAAGCTCTATGAGGCCAGCAGTTGGCAGCCTTGCTTAGCAGGTCCAGAGTCTATGGGGTACAAGGCAAAATAGCTTCCCAAGGTCACAGGTGAGCTCTGAGAAGAGTCACATGTGACTCCAGGCTTTCTGATGCAAACTGCCCTTTAGAACCACTTTGCTGACTCTGTCTTCTATTCGATAGACTGGGCTCTGGCTACCCAGAGAGACACAGAGATGTTGGGTCATAGTTCTCACCTTTCAGAGATGAACAGTCAGCTGTCTCCACATATAAGCACAACAGAGCTGGTACGAAGGATCACACCTGTAATCACAGCACTCAGGAGGCTGAGACAGGAGGATTGCCACATGTCAATGTGGCCTGTGTAGGTTCCCGGGTATCAGGGGAGACTGGTGATGAGTAATATTGGTAACCTGCTTGCCTAGCATGCCTGACACCCAGGATCTGATCCCCAGAGCTGGTGAATAAACCAGGAGTGCCTATGACCTTACTGTAGGAGAGAGGAGGACCAAAAATTCAAAGTCATTTTTGGGTACACAGCTAGCTAGGGCCATCCTGAGCTTCCTGAGACCCTCCTGTCTTAAATACAAAGCCGCCAAAGCAAATCCATCAAACCTCAAGAACAACAAACAAAAACCCACAAGGAGGCTGGAGATGGCACATCGAATAAAGACGCTTGGCTGCCAAGCCTGAGCACGTGGGTTTGAAACCCAGGACTCACTTGGTGGAAGCAGAGAAGCGCCTTTCCTAAGTTGTCCTCCGCTCTCCCTATGCGCACCGTGGCATGTACGCTCCAGATAAAAATTTAAAGTAATAAAAGCTTAAGCCTTAGGTAAAACTTAAGGGAAAAATAAAGTCTCTCAATAAGGCCTAAAAAGGAAGGTTAATGAATTCCTAGAGAAGTCTCCTGTGCTCTTGGACACAGCGTGGTTCTTTCTCGCCTCCAGCTGGGACCCACCTGGAACGTCGCCCTCTCGCCTTCCTGCCTCACCTAAGGGCCAAGAACAGAAAAGGTCCGCATGGCTGGGTTCTTAACTGAAACCAGCTTTCCAAGTTAACTTTCCTTCCCCAACTGGAACTCGTTTCCCTCTCTTCTTGTGTTACCCCCTCCAGGTCTCCCTCTCCATCTGAAGTCTTGGTGACTCATGCTGTGACATCCACGGCAGTCTCTCTAGGCACGGGGCATTCCTGCAATGACATTTATTATCTCCTCCCTCCCCCTCTGTTCCCTACTCCTTCCCTCTCTCTGCCTCTCTTGCCTTTCTCTAACAGTGTCCCATCTAATGCAGGCTAGCCTTGAACTCACTACGTAGTCATCCATGACCTTGAACTTCTGATCCTTCTGCTTCAGGATCCAGGCATGAGCCAACCACACTCAGTTTATGGGGTGCTGGAGATTAAATCCAGGGCCTTGTCTGTGCTAGGTGAGCACCCTACCAACTGAGCCATATCCCAGCCCCTCTTACCTTTCTGATTTCCCCTGGATCTTTATTGGAGATTCATTTATTAGAGATGGAAAAAAAAAATCTCCAGAGCCAATGTCTATTTCCATTTCGCAAACAAGGTATTTCAAGCAATCTTTGAAACTAAATTGAAGGCCCAATTCAAAATTGAAGTGTCTCTTATTAGCACTGGTATAGTTGAGGACTAGGTAGTAGTTGCCTGGGGTGGCCAGAGACATAGGCAGTCAGCCTATGGAGGACTCAGAGGATCAGGGACAGCAGGGAATGATAGGTCTGACTAGACACATCAAGCCGGTAGAGTTTCAGGCAGGTGGGGCCCATCACAAAGGCAAGGAAAAGCTCAAGGCAAATGTTAGCCAGTTTCCCCGATTCCAGCAAATTGCTGGAAGCTGGGTACTTTAAAAAGAAAAGAGGTTCGTCTGGTTTAGTGCTTTGGGGGCTGAAGGACTCAGACTGTGCAGTGTCCTCAGTCAGCTTCTGGTGAGGGCCTCCTCGGATGCGTTATATGCTATCAGCATGAGCAGGACTTATATAGGAGGAGGTAGGAAGTTAGAGCATCCGACTCTCCAGCTCACTCCAGGAGACAATAATAAATCCCTTCTCAGGATACAGTCCCAATGACCTGGTCACTTTCCACAAGAACCCAACTCACTACTATTATTATTATTATTACTATTATTATTAGATTTCTTTTTTTCAGTTTTGTGTTTTGCCCTGACCACTTGCATGCCGTACCTGCAAAAGCTAAAAGAGGGCACTGGATCCTTTGGAACTGGAGTTATAGGCAGTTGTAAGTCACCATATGGGTGCTGGTAACTAAACCTAGGTCTTCTAGAAGAGCAGGCAGTGCTCTTAACCTCTGAGCCATTTCTCCAGCCAGACCATATTCTTAAAGGTCCCATTGTCACACAGCCGCACTGGAAGCCACGCTTCCAACACAGGAGCCGCCGAAGGACAAATCATATTTCAGCAAGGCTGATTGTGCATACCTGTAATCCTAGCACTCAGGAGGCCAAGGTAGGAACACTGAGAGTCTGAGGCCAGCCCGGGCTATGTAGTGAGACCATGTTTCAAAAACAAAAATAGCACAACAACAAACCTCCAAGACAAAAGTAGGGTGCTGGGGATATAGCTCCATTAATGGAATAATTCCTTTGCATGCTTAAAGCCCTGGGCTCTATCTCTAGTGCTATATAAACTGGGCACAGTGCTACACACCTGTGAGGCCAGCACTTCCAAGGTGAAGGTAGGATGGTTGGAAGTTCAAAGTCATCCTTAGTTACATAGTGAGTTTGTCATGAGACCGTGAGACCCTGTCTATTGAACAAAACCCCAAACTCTCCACTCTTTCTTGCGTGGCTTCAAACGTAACTGAAGTCACAGGCTGGAGAGATGGCTCAGCAATTAAGAGCACTCGGTGCTCTTCCGTAGGATCCAAGTTCGGTTCCTTGAACCCATGTTAGGGTTCTGCCTGTAACTCCAGTTCCAAGGAATCCAATCTAATGCCCTGTTCTAGTCTATTCTTTCTAATGCCCTAATCTAATCTTTACAGTTATACAGATACACACACACACACACACACACACACACACACACACCATTAAAAGGTAACTGAGGGGCCTAGAGAGATGGGTCAACAGTTTAGAACATTTGTGGCTCTTGCAGAAACATGGGTTCCATTCCCAGCACCCACATAGCAGCACTCAACTGGCTGTAATTCTAGTCCCAGGGAATCTAATACCCTTTTCTGACTCCCCCAGGCACATATGTGGTATATACATATGCAGGCAGGCAAAATACTCATACACATAAAATAATAAAACAAATAAGTCTAAAAATAAATACATAGATGGGGACTGAACTGATAAATAAATAAATGCTAACCTGACTGGCTCAGGTGTAACTGTCCAGGTCCTGAAGGTCAGGATGCGGGACGGTTAGCTTTCCCAGGATGGACTGGCCTTTATTCTCTAGACAGTCTTTTACTATCTCCGGAGGAGAAAGCCACCCTTCTCCAGGTGTTTGTATCTGGGTCAGGGGGAGAAGAGAGAACACGGATGGGCTCGGTGGGAGGCAGGAAGAATTCAACTCATCATCATAGCTGTATGTCACAGACCCTGAGCCAGAGAAGGAGCCAATCCCTGCTTTGATCAACCAGCGAAGTTAGGCAGGAAAAGTCACTCGGGCAAGGTGACCTTGCAGTGCTGATGTGTGTGGGGTGAGGGAACCAGCCTTGTCCAAACCAAGGAAAATGGAGCTCAGAGAGGGAGCCACAGGGTCCACAGGGAATGTGAGGTATTCTATCAGGAGTGGAGCAGTGCTGGGGAGGGAGGCCATTCTGTTGTACAGGGTGGGAGGAGAGGCCAGAGCGGCAGGGCAGCCACGCCTAGGATGGTAATGAGAGACGGGGTGATGATGAGGTGGTCACACTCAGCCTCTAGTGTGAGGAGTGCTGAGAGAATGCCATGTTGGGCATGGGATAAAGAGGTCAGTTTAATGGCATAGAGTGCATTCATGTTTGTAACCACCGTTCCTTCATAGAAGGTCTGTGTGTGTGTGTGTGTGTGTGTGTGTGTGTGTGTGTGCCTGCATGTGTCTTGTCAAATAGCCTAGATTAGCCTCAAATTCCCATCCGTTGCAGGTACCTGCCACCATACCCAGCGCCAGCATCCATGGAGCTTTTCATCTTATAAAACTGAAATGATGCGTCCCTTAAACTCAAGCCACAAGCTTGTGAGATGGCTAGGGGGTAAAAGAGCTTGCTCAGGGACCTGCGTTCATCCTCAGCATGCATGTAACGGAAGGAGAGAACTGACTCCAAAAGTCGTCCCGATGCCTACACATACACTATGGCATGTGTGCACTCCCACTTGCACGTGAGAACAAATACAATTAACAGTTAAACATGCACACCAGTCCTGGTGGTGCATGCCTTTAATCCCAGCACTCTGAAGGCAGGGGCAGATGGATGGATCTCTGTGAGTTCGAGGCCAGCCTGGTCTCCATGGTAAGTTCTAGGACAGCCGGAGCTACATAATAGATTCTGTCAAAAATAATAACAACAATGAAATACAACAACAAAACAAAGAAACAAAACAAAACCACAAAACAAAACAAAGCAAAAAAACGCCACACCAACCATAACGCCCTAATTCTCCCTTTCCAAGTTTTTTATTCTACTCCCTATGAATTTCACTGCTTGGAGGCCCTTGAATAAAGGAGTGGTACAGAGTTTGCCGCTGTGACTGGTTTAATTCGTTTAGTACAACATCCTTCAGGTTCTCCCAAGGTGCAGTTCCCCTGGATGTTCAGCAGCTTGGAGGTGGTTTGTAAAGGCAGACTCTGTAGGGTAGACCTTTCTCCGCTTTGCAGACTATGAGCGCCCCCTTGAGGCCTTACACAGAATCTCGTCCCTGAATTCCTTCCTACTAAATGATGTACTTGGTTATACATTCTAGCTTTTGTAGTTGAGTTGGCAAAGGTGAACCTGAAGCCTTAGAGCCATGAGGCTCTTAAGATAGGGAGTAGATTAGAATATGAACTTTGAACAAGGAGTGAGGATTACTTCCCTGAATGTCAAGGTCACAGGAGTTATGAAAACACCACAGATAACTTGTAGATCAGTCACCTACTCGTGGCTGACTCCACAGGCAGAGCTTGGAGACAAACCTCAGGCAGATGCTCAGTGGCTTTAACTGCACTTTCTGTAGGGTTTTCTTTCAGAAGCAATTGTAGTCTCATTCGGGGTATTTTGCTGTTAATATAGATACAGCCTGTGGAGACTGGATGGCCCGAGGGGCTGGAGGCAGTCCTTATTTCTCAAAAGACAACCGAAGGGTGAGAAAGATTAAGGCATCCTTGACAGCTGGCAGTGCTGGTCAGCTAGATCTGATGAAAATGGTCCATAGCTGGTCTAGATGGCTCACGATTGTCCTCCCAGCATCGGTAATATAGCTCAAAGTGCTTGCCTAGCATGCATACAACAATGCACTTGATCCACAGCTTGCATGAACCAGGTACTGTGTCACAAGTCTGTAACCCCTGGAGAGGTAGAAGCAGGAGATCCAGGAGTTCAAGGTCATCCTTGGTAATGTAGCAAGTTTGAGACATCTTGGACTACACAAACTATGTCTGGCTGTGATTTCATTTTTCTGCACGTATTTTTTAAGGTCCAGTCCCCCGCACCCAACAGGGTTCCTCTGTTATAACTCTGGCTGTCCTGGATCTCACTCTATAGACCAGCTGGCTTTGATCTGTCTGCCTCTGCCTCCTGAGTTCTGGGATTAAAGGAGTGTGTCACCACCACATGGCTGGCCATCTATCTATCATCTATCTATCTATCTATCTATCTATCTATCAAGTTTAGACAGTGTCTTACCCTGAGGCTTAGAGTGACTGAATTCTGATCTCAGCCTCCCCAGTTCTGGAATTATAGGAGTGAACTATCACCCTTGGCTTTCTCATATTTATTAATTAAATCCAGGAACTGTTTGACTGTTACTTATTTATTTGCCTAAGAGGTTGGGATTAAAGCTAGTCTGTCTAGCTTCGAAGAGGGAAAAAAACCAAACCAAACCAAACCACTAAAACAACATTGCCACCTTGTGACTAATATGTTTTCTGAACATGACAGGTCTTAGTCGCTGTACTTCATTAATGAGCCTCTCAGTATTGACTCCCAAACCTCCTGAGGTTTGTTGGTTGTTAATCTTGACCATTAAATGTGTACAACATATAAAAAGCATGCATGTCTAGGGCATTGTGCATCTCCACATTTCTCTTCTCTTGTTTTCTTTTTAAACTTTCAACATTTTAAAACTCTTATGGATAGTTTACATTTTTCCACAAGAAGTCTATGTTTTAAAAACTTGGAAGCTGACTAACTTTCGTAACACCAGAAGGTTCTGTGCAAGTTGCCGATGGAGAGAAGCAATCAATAACCCTCCCCAGCTGTGACATTCCTAAAGATGGAGTAGTGGCACTCAAAACTATACAGTCAAGACTTGCTCAAGGGAGGGAAATCTTGACTGGTACTGGAAACCTTGCCAATGGTCTGGGGCTAATGAAGGCATGGATTTTAGAGGAGAACTTACTACTGCCACTTTATGTAATGGAAGTTTATTCTTAGTTATGTATAATTGTTTTGTGCACTGTTGGGTGAGGGGCTGCCTAGGCCTTGGCATTTTGTATTATCTGCAGGTGTTGGATTTATGTGGGGGATGTTTGATTGCTAATGATCTGCACGTGCTATCAGTAGAACACCCGGGGAGTTCTGAATCAATAAAAACACCTGAGTTCAGATGCTCATGGTTCCACTGTCCATTATGGTGATGGCCAGGATGGTGGGTCTCTCTGCTGAGGTCTGGCAAGGTTTGTACATATGAAAGCACCTCCTTGTCCTATTTGCTGAACTGCCACAGTGGCATACCACAACAACTTTACCAGACCAACATAATACCTAACTGCATTCTAAATACTTATCCTTATACCCATAGATAAGTGTAGCTCTCACTCCTCACCAAAGAACCTTCTGTTTGCACTAGATGGAGACCATCACAGCAAGCCACAGCTGGTTAGAATACAGAGAGCAACTGATTGTGGGGTGCCCAGCCCCAACAGCTGTATCTATAACACAACTTCTGTACCTAAGGCTCAGGAGAGATTGTAGAAAAGGGACCAGAAAGACGGTAAGAGCCAAAGGACCAGGAAACACGCTGTGAGATGTGTCTCCTAGAGATGACAGGGAATCTACACCAATGATACCACAACAATATGGCTGCCTAAACAAGACCGGAAATATGGCAATACCAATAAATGTGCAAACAGGGAAAGGAGAAGTCTCATGGGTCCCATTCCTAGATAAAGAACTACAGGCAACTGATGATTACTGAGAGAGGGGGAATAAGCCTCTTAATTGGTTACCCAATAGTAAGTAGTCATCCCTCAAATCACACACAAGCAACACTATATGGGCTCATCGGGTTGGGTTTATACTTATAACACACACACACACACACACACACACACACACACACACACACAAGAAAGAAAGAAAAAGAGGCCATGAATTTGAGAGAGATTAAGTGGGTAGCATGTTAGAGGTTGGAGGGAGGGGGGGACATGGGAGGATGAAGTGATGTAATTACCTTTTAATTAAAACATTCCTCAGGAGCTGTTGGGGTTTTGTAACACTGTCATTTCAAGTGCTCAAAAACTTAATGCGTTTGTCACCTGTGTCTGAAAAAAACAAAAACTGAAAGCTCGATTTGGTTGTTTCTTAACAAATTAAGTGTTTTTGGCAGGCGGACTATGTATAGAGTAAGTGCTGCCCTCTCGTGGGTACATGTGATACTACAGTCTACGGAGTAGCCTCTGAGAGCTACTGAATGCTTTCACGGCTGTTTTCTTATTTCTTTAAATTTACATCTGTCTGTCTGTCTGTCTGTCTATCGTGTGTATGTATATGCACGTGGCTTTGGAGGTCAGATGTCAACCTGAAAAGTCAGCTCTCTCTCTCTCCATCATGAAAGTCCCAGGGATTGAATTCCGGTCTCCAGGCTTGGTGGCAAGCACCCCTACTTGCTGAGCCATCTCACTGGCCTCTGTTTTCTCCTTAAGATTCTTCAGGATCCTGACATTTTCTCCTATAGCTTCTAATTCACCTTCCCTAGTCTAGAGTGCATAACCCATAACTAGCGACATATGGCCAGATTTCAGGATCCTCGATGCTCTGGGTCCTTCTCATGAAGTATGCAGACCACCCATCACCCAGGGCTCCTGCAGCCCACTTAATTCAGCATCTGTTCTGTAGCGCGGGGGTTGGAACCCAGGGCCTTGGATACCCTCAGTAAGCACTCTCCCAATGGAATTACATCCCTAGCTTCTGGCAACTGTTCTTTATCGTGACTTGCAAGGACAATATGTCCTTGCTTTTCTATCTCTGAACCAAGTTATTTGTTGTTAAAAATAACATATACAGGCATTTATTCAAAGTGCCTTTGTGGAGAGCAGAGCAGCCCTGAGTGTGTGAAGTACAGAGTATACTGTTGACTTGCGCATGGCCGTGAGGAGGCTGAGTGCGGGTGTTGATAGTGTGCAGAAAGTGTTTACCATAGCCCTCCCCCCGTGAAGACTGCTCCCCTACAGAGACTGTTCCCACTGATATTAGCTAAACCTGTCCCTTTGATCCAGCTGTATGCTATAGCCATGCCTCTTTTATCTGTAACAGCTCAGCCTCCCCATTCAGCTGGATGCAATAACCCCATTGCCATTCAACTCTATATAATAAACACCCTGAACTTCTGGATCCATCAGAAAGCCCAGTTCACCTGCCTGATCCCAACGTTTCTGTGTCTTTGTGTCTATCTTTTCTTGATACCCCCCACTCTGGTTAGTCCCTGGAAGCTGTGTAAGGATGTGGCATGCTTTAGCAAAGCACACCAAGGCTGTATTTTTTTCCACCTTAAATAGCAGGGAGTGTGCTGGGCGGTGGTGGCACACACCTTTAATCCCATCACTTGTGAGGCAGAGGCAGAGGTAGGCGGATCTCTGTGAGTTTGAGGTCAGCCTGGTCTATAGAGTGAGTTCCAGGACAGACAGAGTTACAACAGACAAATGAGAAACCCTGTCTTGAAAAACAAAACAAACAAAAACAAAAAAACAAAAACAGGGAGTGCCAGCATGAAGGAGGATCCAGATTGCAAGAAGGGGAGATGAATACACAGTTCTACTCAGGGTCAACCCACCTGAATGCTCTGGACCACTAAGATCCCGGCTCCCAGCTAAGAATGCCCCCACTCCCCTCACCTCCCCCTGGCACCAAGAAAAAGGACACTGTGTTACCCTGACTGACCTGGAACTCACAGAGATTCACTTGCCTCTGCTAGGATTAAAGATGTGAATCCTTTATCATTTATATGATAACTTAAAGCCCAAGGAGAGGCTATTGCTATGGAAACAGAAGGTGGGATCCAAAGTTGATTATAAGGGAGGAGTGCATCCTCAAGGGCCTCCAAGGCTGTAAATCCCTATAATGAGATGAGACCTGTTGGGCTGTGGTGACCAACACCAGGGAGCAGAGGCAGCTGGATCTCTGAGTTTGAGGCCAGCCTGCTCTACAGAGTGACAGGGCAGCCAGGGCTACACAGAGGAACCCCTGTCTCAAAAGAACAAAGACACACACACACACACACACACACACACACACACAGATAGATAGAGGGGGGAAGGAAGGGAGGGAGGAAGAGACAGATTAAAAACACAGAGAGAATTGAGATCCTAAAATCATTAAGGAACCAGACCAGGGAATAGAGCCCCCAAATATTTCAAGCAAGCATTTCTGGTCTCTAGCCAAGACAGGACCAAAGACATTTCCAGCTTTTGGTCCAGGAAAGAAATCCAAGTCTCCATCCCTAAACTTCCTGCTCTTTCTATCTCCTGCATTCATTAGTAGTATTTCTCAATAAGCTGCCTTTTAAGAGTCTGAAAGCACCATATCTCCAGAGGCAGGGAGCCTGGGAGGCTGTGCTGCTGGGAGTACAAGTTAGCACAACTACTTTGGAAAGATGTTGGCAATGTGTAGCAGGTGAAGATATACCTGATAACTAAGCAGTTTCTGTCCTGGGCTCGTTCCCTGGGGAACCCTGCACACATAGGTAGCCAGGCATATTTATAAGACCAACTGAGCTGTAATGCAGGCTAGAAGCAACCCAGATGTCTGTCAGCACAGAAAGTATAATTAAGCTGCTGGTAGGTGTGTCATAGAAGGTGATTGTGAGAGGAGGTGAAAGAAGTAGATTTATTTTCGGGGAGGGTAGATGAATCTGGAAGCTTCATGTTAGCTGGGCAATGGTGGTATATGCCTTTAATCCCAGCACTTGAGAGGCAGAGAGAGGCAAGTAGATCTCTGTGAGTTCGAGGCCAGCCTAATCTACAGAGTGAGTTCCAGGACAGCCAGAGTTGCAAAAGAGAAACCCTGTTTCAAAAACAAACAAACAATAAATAAACAAACAAAAAATAAAAACTTTTTGTTTAAGGGCAAGAAACATGACACAATATATAGGCAGCATTAAACAGTGTTAATCCTTTTTTGTTAAAGTTTAAAATAAGCCACAATTAAAACTATATTTAAAGAGAGTATACCAATAGATAAAAGAAACAAGAAAGTGATTATCCAAAAAATCAGGATAAGGCTGGGCCTGGTGGCTTGTGCCTATAATCTCAGTACCTTGTGTTAGGCTACAGACTCTACAGCTTCCTCTCTCTCCCTGAAGGCAGGCCATGCCCTCTCTGGGGCCACCTTGGCTTCCCTCCTTTTTGCTGCAAGCCCAGCCCAGCCTAGCCCCCACTCCACCTCCCCGTCCACATCTAGATCCAAGACAACCTAGAATTCTATCTTCACTCTCTAGTTCCTTCCTGCAATGTCATGTCAGCCAGGTCCACATGATGTGGCACTCCCCTGCCTCTCTACCCCAGAAACCTATAAACTCAAGGAATTCCCTTGGTTTCTTTGGAATTGAAGGTTCTTTCTCTTCAGGGCTGCACCACCTGCCATACTGTCTGTGGCATGATGTAGCCCTCCTAGTATTCCGGAGCGTGTCTCTCCCTTCAGGGTACCCATTATGTTTTCTCTTCTAATGAAGCCTGTGACCCTTCAGGACCCCATCACTGTTGTCTAAAATGATGCTGTCACTCTCCTAGTGACGTTTCTCAGAGGGGTAACTGGGTAATCCATGTCAGCTTCTTTCTACCAACCTGTGACATCACATCTTTTATTATTATTATTATTATTATTATTATTATTATTATTATTATTATTTAATCTAACATTCAGGAGGCTGAGGCAGGAGGATTGTGAGTTTGAGGCCAGGCTGGGCTACATAGCAAGGTCTCAAAAGCAAAAGCAAAACCAAACAAACAAAAAAACAGAAGAAAACAAAAACTTGTTGAAAAAAAAAAAGGCTTGGCCAGGATAGCTTGTGCTCCCTGTGGGAGGGGCCCTGTAGTGGCCTCATGGATCCTCTCTGTGTTCTCCTGTGACTGGGCGTGTAGGTGAGTAGCTGCCCCCTTTGAAAGATTCATCACACTGAAGGTAGAGAGTAGGTTTTATTTGTTTGTTGTGTATTTTATCTTGCTCTGTAGCACAGGCCGGGCTTGAACTTAAGATTTATTCTCCTGCTTTAACCTTCTTCTGAATGCTGAGATGCCAGACATCTGTCATCATACTTGGCTTTTTTTTTTTTTAAAAAAAAAAATGTAACCATGCACAATAAAAATGCTCAAAGAAAAGTTTGTACATTTTGAAAGCTCAGAGTTGTGGTTTTGCCTGTAATTCCAGTACTCGAAAGGCTGAAGCAGGAGGATGACTATGAATTTGAAGGTGGTCTCAGTTACATAGTGAAACCCTGTCTCAAAGAACGGAAGAACAGGGCTAGGGCTGTAGCTCAGTGCAGAGCACTTGCCTAGCACGTGTGAAGCCCTAGATCCAATCCCCAGTACTACCAGCAAACAAAACAGCAGCTGTCAGCAGGCATAGGCACTTACCACCAAGCCTGACGGTCCGAGTTCAATCCCTGGGGTCCTCATGGTGGAAACAGAATGGACTTCTCTAAGCTGTCCTCTGGCTTCTGTGATCACAAGTGTGCACACACACAAATAAAAACAAACAAACAAACAACAAAAACATGACAGTTTTGGAACTAAGAAGGGAACATTGTGCTACTATCTTAAACCATGTCTAATGAATAATAATTAATATATAACATATATCACATAGATATCAAAAGAGAACCCGAAAGGATGAATTCTGTATGCTCGCATCTCATTCTGTCCTCCTGAGCCAGAAGCTGGGCATTGCCCCCAACATCAAAGCATTCATCACTCCAGTCCTGGGGCAGGGACTGTGTCCCACAGTGGGGTAGATTGAGGGGGCTGGATCTCAGCTGGGGGTCCATGGGTAGAGTGTTCAACTTGGAGGCTGATTGGCAAAGAGGGTAATGGGATTCTCTACAGCATGTTTCCTGTTGTGGCTGCCAGAGGAGAAGCTGGCCTGGATGGATGGAGGGTCTGACCCAGGACAGCAAATCTCATTTCCTGTTGTAGCTACAGAAAGGAAGTTCTTCCCCAGAGGATGAAGGTCAGGCTTTGTGAATTGGGGTTGCCCCCCTGTGTTTACCCTGAGGATGAGGGGTAAACTGTACGTGTGGGGTTGCAGGAGGTGGGGCTCTGTCTTCTAGGCATGTCGCATAATTGGAAAGCCAAAGTGACTCCCAAGACAAGAAGGTTTAAAACCTAAATTACGCAACTTCAATCACCAATGTATTAGCAGAGGAAGCTTCGCAGATGTTATGCTAGAAAAACATACAGGACTCTGCAAAAAAAAAAAAAAAAAGACAGAGGACCTGAAAAGACAGTTGGCGGGAGACCGAATTCAAGCAGCGGTGTTCATGCAAAACCTTAAAATCACAGACTGGGTCACAGCAACAGACACTGCTCCTCACCTAACAAATTGGATGGAGGCAGATAGTGTTGACGCTTGTGCGGAGAAACAAATAGGAATAGTTGCTTATGGCAGGAATGTAAAGGGTCAGTTGTTAACTCCTAATTATAATTACGTCAGTACAACCTTAATTTTTTTTTTTGACAGGGTCTGTCTTTGTAGCCCTGGCTGGCCTCTGCCTCCTGAGTTCTGGGTTTGAGGGCTCGTATCACCAGGCCTGGCCTAACTTTTTGGAAGAACAATTTGACAATATCATTAAAAACACAAAACAAAACAAAACACCTCCACAGTGATGCACATGGCTAATCCCAGAACTCTGGGGGCAGAGGCAGGCAAACGGTTGTAAATTGAGAATAACCTGGTCTACAAAGAGAGTCCAGGCTAGCTAGAGCTACATAGTGAAATCTTGTGACAAAAATAAAAATCAGACTAAAAAAATAAGAGGCTGGAGTGATGGTTTAATAGTTAAACCACTTGTTGCTCTTGTGGAGGACCTCAGTTCGGTTACCAGCATCAGTGTGGTAGCTCACAACCATCTGAGCCTCCAGTTCTAGGGGATCCAAAGTCCTTTTCTGAGGGCATCCGGCACATACGTGGTACACGTGTACATAAAGGCAAAAGACTCACACACAAAATAATATGTGTACATTTTATGCAACAATTTGAGTTCTCTTAGAAATTTAGCCTTAAGATCTGTGCTCGTAATTATAGTGATGTAAAAAGGAATGATATTACTGTAGAGGTAAGAATAAATCAGAGATTTTAGTTGGCTTCGTGGAAGGGAATTGGACTCTTGGGGACAAGTTCAGGAGAGCTAGGGTGAGGAGTACAGAAAGGTAAGAAAGGTAAAGTACAGGGGGTTACTTTGTACTCTCATGTATTTAAAACGTGAAAACAGCCATTTAGATTTATTTATTTTATGTATGGGCGTGTTTTGGTTATGTGTACGTATTTGTGCCGTGTGTGTGCCTGGAACTCAAAGAGGTCAGAAGAGGCATTGGATCACCTAGAACTGGAGTTATAAATGGTTGTGAGCTGCTATGTGGGTGCTCACATGGAATGGAACTCAGGTCCTCTGGAAGAGCAGCAAATGCTCTTAACCACTGCTGCTGAGCCACACATTGAAGTTTTGAGTCATGTGAGCATGCGGCTTATTTAAAACAGAATGTCCAAAGAGACTTCAAGGTAAGCTCACGGGACATTGGCATGACTATAACACAGGAGTAAAAGTACCCGAATGTCCGTTTTACTCAAATACCTATTTTCGTTTCCTTTTTTTTTTTTGTTGCTACGAGGGAAGCACGCTGACAAAAGCAACTTGAGAGAGAAAGCATTAACTTGGCTCACAATTCGAGGAATACCCTGTCATTTCAGGGGTTGAGATGGCAGGAAGCTTGAAGCAGCTGGTGAACACGAGGGACCCGTAAGCTAGTGCAGCAGTTGCTCTTCCACACGAGCAAGCTCCAAAGACTGTGACGAGCTCCCTCTCTCTTCTTTCTTTTTTTCTTTTCTTTTTTTGAGACAGGGTCTCAAAGGTCTTGGCTGTCCTTGAACTCAGTCTGGCCTCAAACTTAAAACGACCCACCTGCCTCTGCCTCCTGAGTGCTTGGGTTAACCACTCACCTGGGCTATGGGTTTCTTTTCTTTTCTTTTTTTTTAACACACATTAAACAAATGAATAAGGGTCCTTAGGAGATGGTTAATTGAGCACACACTTCCTAACATTTGTTGTGTTCTGGACCAGGTGGAGACGGAGAGATAAAAGCAGGAAAAAGACATCGCACCTTAGAGGGCAGAGCTCAGAATCATTGGGGACCAAAAAGGATGGAGTAAGTCCCATCAAGAAGGGCGACAGACACATCCTGGAAGGTTCAGGAAGGTGTAAAAGCCTCCTTCAGAATTCCTGGAGGAAGAGAAGGGAGTCTTGTAGCAACCCAGGGAGGGGGTGACCAGGAGCTGGCCAGGGTGCTGGTAAGGAGGTTGGGTTGGAACCCTTGTTCCATAATAGCACTGACCCAAGTGCTGTAATTAACAGGATGTGGGTGAGAGGGGAGGGTGAGAACGAGAGAGTTAGTTCCACTTGGTTGGATTAGGGACTGCAATTAAGTTTGGAATTATTTAAAGAGCAGTAGAAACTGGTAGGCAGTGTTGGGATTCATAGACTGTATGACAGGGTCCCTACCCCCCAGAAAGGCATGCAATCTGGTCGATGGGAAAAATGACATTAACTTCCCCTGTTGTTGGTCTAAGCCAGCATTTCCATTTCACTAACACATGTTGTTTTGCTGAAAATGACTTCGTCTCTCCCCTGCAACATGTGTGAAAGAATGTGTTAAAGAACACCACTAAATGAATGTCCTTGCTACCCAGGGGTGCTTCTGTGGGGCCCATCCCCCACCCCCCTTTTGAGACAGGATCTTTCTATGTAGTCCTAGAACTTGATATGTAGACCAAGCTGGTCTTGAACTCAGAGATTCACCTGCCTCTGCTTCCCAAGCACTAGGATTAAAGGCATGGACCAATCAGAGGCAGAGACAGGTAAATCTTTGAGTTCTAGGCTAGTCTGGTCTACAAAGTAGGTTCCAAGACAACCAGGGCTATGTCGAGAGACCCTGCCTCAAAAACCACAAACAAACGTGTGTGCCAGCACACTGAGCTATTTAAAAATTTTATTTTAAATTTTCTTTTATGTGTATGGGTGTTTTGCCTTCATGTATGCTTGTGCACCCCATGTCTGTGGCAGCCAGAAGAGGACACTAGGGTCCCCTGGACTTGGAGTTAACAGATGGGTGTGAGCCACTTTGTGGGTGGTAGCAATCAAACCTGGGTCCGCTGGAAGACTGGGCCAGTGCTCTTAACCGCTGAGCCATTGCTCCCGCCCCCTCTCAGCTGTTTTAAATCACGCTGACGTGGACATGGAGACGTGATTATCTCCTTAAGACTCTATCTGCCTTTAAAATTTTTGTATTTATTTATTTGTGTGTGGAGGGGGACACCCGTGTGTGTCAGAGGGCAAGGTGTAGGAGTTGGGTCTCTTCTTTCACCTGCGGCTCCAGGAGATTGAACTCAGGTGGGCAGGTTTAGTGGCAAGCGCCCTTACCCAGTGAGCATTTACCAGGTATTAGCTACTACGGGTCACCTAGAGAATTAAAGTGTGCCAAAGGGTGGATGCAAATCCTGTGAAAATGTTGGAACGCGTTTGGGTTTTATGTCCCTGGGGTCTGGGAACTGATGCCTTGGAGATGCCCAAGGAGAACCGTGTGGGCTGGGGGAAGACAGGCACTGAAAGGTTTGGAGTGAGAAGTGTCGTTAATGAGGCAACTGAAAGAGAGTGCTGCTCCTTTAAGTCACTGCTGGAGGGGCAGGAGGGATGGCTCAGTGGTTAGGGGCACTTGTTACTCTTTCAGACGGACTCGGGTCAGTTCCTAGCACCCATATCAGGTGGTTGACGACCACTCGTTTACTCTAGCGTCAGAATATCTCACACCCTTGTGGTTGCTGGGCTGCTGCGGCATCTCAGCGAGGATGACAAGGAGGCATATTCATTGGTTCAAACCCTTCCAGATCTCAGCAGAGGGAACTGCCATCTTGTCCTGTGCCACACTGGACAGTGGAACCCTGAGCATCTGGAACCTGAGCAACCTGAGCTCCGGTGTTTTTATTGATTTAGAATTCCTCACATGTTCTACTAATAGCACATGCAGACAATTAGCAATCAACTTTCCCCGTCATAAATCCAACACCTGCAAACAGTACAAGATGCCAAGACCTGGGGAGCCCCTCACCCAACAGTGCATAAAACAATTATTTTATATATAACTAAAATAGATTTCTACAACACACCCTCTTTCGGCCTACGAGGGCCCTAGCACATATGTGAACATATAGTCACATAATACATCTGCATAAATAAGTGAAAATGTTTGAAAATGATGTCCTGCCTCCATACCTTCCCTGCCATAAGGACTGTATTCCCTCAAGCCATAAGCCTAAATAAGTCCTTCATCCAATAAAAACAAATACAACACAGTGGGCATGTGGATATAGTTTGTCTAACATGCACAAAGTCCTAGGTTTGATCCTTAGAACAAAATAAACCAGCACATGACTGTAATCCCAACACTCAAGAGTCTGAGACAGGAGGATTAGAAGTTTAAGGTTATTTTTGGCTGAAGTGAGTTCAAGACCAGTCTCAAAACCAACCAACAAAAAAAAGTTTGGCCAACAGACACGTCGTGGTTTAACTGTGAGCCCCTGGCAAGTATAAGTAGAAGGCCATACTTAACAGTGGGCCAGACTGACAGGAGGCTGGGGCTGCAGTGTCTCAGGGGAAAGAACATCTTAGACTGTCCATGCCTGCGTGTGTCCTGCCTGGTAGGCAAAGGGGGCCTCATGGTGCCTTATATGTGTTTGTTGGGACAGAGGGAAGGTGGATTGGACTGTGAGGGAGCACAGTCCTCTCTACTGCGGACTATCTCTGTTGACCCCACTAACCTGGAGCACCTCCCAGTCTTTGGCCTTTAGGTCACAGTCCTTCCCTATGGCATGTCTACCCTCCCACTGCAAATGTGCTGCCTAGTTCTGGGTAGCAGAATGATCAGTGACCTTCTAGTGTCTGGGACTCTTTGTTCCCTCGTTGTTTTTGGTTTCATGGCTGTCTTGGCTGTTTTTTTCCTTTAGAAATCTGTGTTCTGGGTGTAGCACTGGCTTGGGGAGAGTTGTCCATCTGGGTTTGTTTGATTGTGAAGCGCTGTCTTGTATTTAAAGTTACTGTGGCCCATGCTGAAGAGCAGACTCACGGGTGTTGTTTCCTAGCCCAGAGATTACAAGAAGCCACTGGGGCTTACACCCAGCACAGGAGGCAGGCGATCTGGGGAGTCATCTGGTGTTCTGAGGCACTCTTATTTGTCCCCAAGCTCTGGCAAGTGAGGCAGGAAGCAGCCCACGGCTGCCAATCTCTTTGCACACTGTGGATAACTTGCAGAGATCTTAGTTTGAAGATATAATTTAGGCAATGCATATTTTTTGATGGCTTATTGATAGTTAAAAATAATGCTTGCAGTACTCCAAGTTTGGGCCAATGTACATTGTTAGTCTACAGCATAGCATCCTTAGGAAAGAAGGTGATTCTATCTTTTTCAATAAAGGTAATTCTGTTCAATAAAAAAGTCATTTTCAAGGGAACTCTTTCTCCTTCTTCCTTTTCTTCTTCTTCTACTACTACACACATACCACACACACACACACACACACACACACACACACACAGAGACCACATATACCACATATACCATGCACATACATTACACACATACACCCCATCCCACACCACACAAATATACACACACCCCCATACACACCACACATACCACATATATCATACACACATCACACACATACACCCCCCCACACCATATACATACCTACACACATACACACACCCCATACACACCACACATACCACATATATCATACACACATCACACACATACACCCCCCCACACCATATATATACACACATACACACACCCTCCATACACACCACACATACCACATATATCATACACACATCACACACATACACCCCCCCACACCATATACATACACACATACACACACCCTCCATACACACCACACATACCACATACACCATACACACACATCATACACACTACACCACACACGTACCACACACACGAACACACCATACCATACAAATATCACACACACACACACACACACATCTCACACACACATCATACTTAACCATCTTTTTAAAAATACCCAGAGTTATTGAATCTTAGTTATTGACCAGCCCTTTATATACATCACAGCATGTGACCCTCAGCAACCTTGACATCTTGGAATTATTATTGGAGTTTATCCAGTAAGAAAAATAACTCAGCCACTATCACAGCTGAGTACCAGAAAGAGGGGTTATATCTAATTTTTCCAACTCAAAAGATTCGGATCTTGTTTCCATGCTGTGATACCTCTTACATTTTATGACTTAGTGATTTTCAAGTATATTTTGGACCTTGTGAGCAGTTACTGGCATGCTTATGGATCCCTATGCTGACACAGTGCAGAAGTACTGGGCTTGGACAGATGGCTCAGTAGGTCAAATGCTCACTGCTCAAACGTAAGGACCTGAGTTTGGAGCCCCAGTGTCTATGTAAAATCTCAGTGTGGTCATGCAAAGACTTGTAACTCAAGCCCTGGTAGGAAGAGCAGAGAGAGGAAGGTCTTGGAGTTCCCTGGCTAGCCAGTCTAGCTAATCAGCGAGTACCAGCTTCAGTGAGAGACTGTCTCAAAGAATAAAGTGGAGACAGTAGGGGAAGAGACCATGAACCTCTGGCCTCCACATGTGAACACACAGGCACATACCACAGACAGACAACAGATACACACACACACACACACACACACACACACACACACACACACATACAGAGAGAGAGAGAGAGAGAGAGAGAGAGAGAGAGACACCAGAAAGATTAATTACTTAATCGTTAGATGGGAATTGCAGAAATTAATTACTGGGGATACTCTTTTATTACTTAAAATTGCATGAGAATCTTCTTTAAAATCCAACCAAAAAAAAGGAATGTTCGTGTCAGAGAAAAGTAGAAATAGATAAGCAACATTGATATCGATTTTTACCAAGTCTGGACGGGGCAGCTCCATCTCTAACAGAAACAGATTTATAATCGTTGGAAATGAGGTACACTCTCATGCCTTGAGTAATGAATGTCTGAAACTGATGAGTCTGAGAGCTGCAAGAGGGTAATAATAGAAATATACATGCTTAAAAAGCAATACGCTGGGAATGGAGAGATGGCTCAGTGATTAAGAACACTTGGTGCTCTTACAGAGGACGGTGGTTTGGTTCCCAGCACCCACATGGTGGCTCAGAAATCATCTGTAACTTTAGTTCCAGGTGATCCGATGACCTTCTCTGATGTCCACAGGCACCAAGCATGCACACGTTGCACACACATACATGCAGGCAAAGCATTCATACACATAAACTAAGCAAATCTTAAAAAACAAAAAAGTTGCTTTTTTAAAGCAATAATGGATTCCTAAAGACACATTTAAGATACTAGGAAGCATTTCTTGTGCATGTGTGGGGGTGTGCATACAGAGACTAGAGAAGGACATTGGGGATCCCCTATTGCTCTTCGTCTTAATTCATGGTACAGTTTTCTTACATTTCAGCTCAGCTAACTAGCCAGAGAGTTCCCAGGATCTTGCTGTGTACTTCCCAAAATGATAGGGTTAGAAGCACACGCAGCCGAGTGCAGCTTTTACCTGGGTGCTGGGAATTTGAACTCAGGTCCTCTTGTGTTCACAGCAAGCAGTTTTACCCACTGAGCTATTTCCCAACAACGCAGCATTCCTTACCTTGGAGCATGGTGTCACAGAGAGCCACATTCTTCCACAACAGGGTCCTGGATATGGGAATGTGTGAATTTTAAAGCCAATCCCACAAACATTTGCTGCCTTCTCTCTTGTCACAAACTTCCCAGCAGCTCAGTGTTGGAAAGATGAAGGGCACACGCACCTGATGCAGAAGTTATTTTTAGTTATGTTTAAAATGGTTGTTTTGTGCAATGTTAGGAAAAGTGTTGCCTAGGCCTTGGCATTTGTATTGCCTGCAGGTGCAGGTGTTGGCTTTATGTAAAAGATGTTTGATTGCTCATGATCTGCACATGGGATCGACTGAACACCTGAAGTGCTTAGGTAGCAATAAAAACCCCTGAGATGAGATGCTCAGGATTCCACTGTCCAGTATGGCTCTTGCCACGATAGTGGTTCTCTCTGCTGAGGACTGGCAGGGTTTATATCTATGAAAATGTCTCTGTGTCTTCCTTGCTAAGCCCACTATAGGTGTACTGCTACACTCGCCCTCTGGAAGCCCCTTACCTGGAGTCCTGCTGCAGCTGGTGAATGTCCCATTGTTCAGGAATTCAATGCTGGTGACATCATTTGTGGTGCAGAAATGAATGCCATCCTGACACATTATTTTTAATGATATCCTGATTAATAGTCACACTTGAGGCTATTTTAAAAATGGAAGCAGTCACCATGAAATGTGATAGGAATTACCCCAAAATAGACGTTTTATCCTCTGTGAATAATTTAGACCCCAGCGCTGCAAAGCAGCAGGAGTGAACTGTGAAAAGGCAATGGGAACTGTTGGAAAGGAGAGATGGGTCATGGTTCTCTGCAACCCAGGGATATCTGCTGCCCCACAGGTAGCTAGACCTCAACAAGGAAAAGCTGAACCTACTGTCTGAATGGATTTCTAGCTCTTAATTCATATGAGTTTGGGCCAGAAGGAGCTTATAGACTCTGCTATTGATAACTAGAAAATGATTTTGACTAGGATCAGGGGGAGCTGGGATCATATATAAAATAAAAGGAAAGAAAAGAGGGTTGACAAGATAGCACAGAAGGTAAATAAGGTGCTTGCCAATCCATGGGAGGGGAGAACTGACTACACATGCTGTTCTCTGACCTCATACATGTGCCATGTGGCATGCGTGCCCATGTACACATGTGCACACAACAATAAATAAATAACTTTTGTTTGCTTGTTTGTTTTGTGACAAGATTTGTCTATGTAGCTTGACTGGCCTGGAATTTATTATGTAGACAAGGCTAGCCTAGAATTCAAAGTGATCCACCTGCCTACTGAGAGCTGGGATTGAAGGCATGCATTACCACAACTACCTTGCAACTTTTTTTTTTTTTAAAGAAAGGAGGGTTGGCTCAGCAGGTGATGGTGCTTGCCACCAAGCCTGATGACTCCAGTTCTAATCCTGGGCCCCGCATAATAGAAGGAGAGAACCAATACCTAAAATTGTTCTCTGACTTCCACATATGCATGCACAAACACACAAAATAAATGGATAAATGTAAATTATTTATTTAAAAAAGAAAATAGTATAGATGTAAAAAGCCATTTCTGCTTTCCATCGTGTTATGAGGAACCATGAGAAACCCCATGATATGCATACCCCTTGACCTTGGACTGCCTGGTCTTCAGCGTTGTGAGATAAGTAAATCTCTGTCTCTCTGCCTCTATCTTTCTCTGAGTTGAATCCAGGAAGTCATAGATGCTAACTATTCATGCTACCACTGAGTCACTAAATCTGTAGTCTTTAAAAATTACCTAGGCTGTGGTATCCAATTATAGCACGTTGTGGATGCCGGACAGTGATCAGAAACAGTGATCAGACTTAGGCCAGAATAGCCTCAATTTCAGTTCTTGTACTGAGCACAGGATCATAGATACAAAACAGACGAACAAAGCCGGGTCTCTATGGCTTGTGAAGGCTTTCTTCCGCAGTCCAGTGAGAAGAGAGGAATAGAAACAGCTCAATTTGAAGGGTGAATGTTGGGGCATGCACAAAGCCCTGGCTTTGATACACCACAGATATCAGGTGTGATGGAGTACACCTGCATGCCCAGGACTTGGGAGATGGTGGTAGGGAGGATCAGAAGTTCAAGGTCATGCTCTGCTATGTAGTGAGTCTGAGGCTGGCCTGGGCTATGTGACACCCTGCCTCAAAAAAATAAAAGAGGAATGAATGAAGGAAGGAAGGAAGGAAGGGAGGAAGGAAAAAGAAAGAAAGAAAGAAAGAAAGAAAGAAAGAAAGAAAGGAAGGAAGGAAGGAAGGAAGGAAGGAAGGAAGGAAGAAAGTGACGAAATGTTTTGCATTTTGTAGCATGGACAATATTCAGTCAAAATCTGTTTCCATTCTATATTAACACTTCTGCCCTTGGTCCTAATGGAGCCCGAAGAGACCAAAACATGTGACTAAGGGCTCCTCACAGTCATGATGGAGATTCGCCAATTCTGTCACATACTCCACCGTCTGTCCCTGCTGAATCCTGAAGTGGGGTTTTAAAACGATTATTTTTTTCAATTTTTTTGTTTATGATGTTTGGTCTGCTGGTATGTATGTGCATCACATGTGTTCCTGGTGCCTGTGGAGGTCAGAAGAGGGTGTCAGATCTCCTGGGCCTGGAATCCCAGATATGTATGAGCAACCTACCATGTGGGTTCTGGAAATGGAACCCAGGGCCTCTACAAGAACAAGTGCTCTTAACTGCTGAGCCCTCTCTCCAGTCCCTTGAAGTGACTTTGGAAAGGAGCAACTGTAATGCTGGCTCAGAGGGAGCTCCCTGAGGGGAAGAGGTGTATGCAGCACAGCGTCACAGTGAAGGACAATTCTGTATGCCAAGGGGTAGAAGCAGAAGAGCTTTCCCTCACCACACTAGCAGGGGCACACTAGGTGTATGTGTGTGTGTGTGTGTGTGGTTTTTGAGATCAGGTCTCGTTATAGTGGCCAGGCTAGGCTTGAAACTGCAACCCTCCAATAGCTGGGACTATATGTATGCACCACCACGTCTAGCTAATTATCACTGATTTAGACCCATCGGGAGTGTGGGTCAGCCATCAATGCTTGCTGAGCTGATCGCTCAGAGTGAGGGGAAGTGAAGGGGGCTGAGGATGCTCCAGTTCTAACTCTGATTGGGGCTGTGGAAGAAGTCACTCAGCTAGGAGACACAGCTCACAGAGGAAACCAAGGATGCCTTGGAAGAGCTAATTCCTGAGTCTCCTTGTGCACAGGAGGAGCTGTGTGCTCCACTGTGACCATGACCAGTGTGTACCTTAAGGACCTGCACCAGACAGCTTAATGACAGAGGACCCTTGCTCCTGTGCTCCAACAGTAGAAGCAGGTGGATTGCTAAAGGTTCCAGGACAGCCAGGGTTACATGCTGACAGCCTGTCTCAAAAATCTGAAACGAAACCAAGACAAAAAAACTGCACAAACAATGTAATTAGGCCATGGTACTCCCACCTCAAGAACGGATTTGGGCCGTCTCATAGGAGTAGGCCAGGTCTCCTGGGAATGGATTAGTTCTGACAAAAATGGATTATAATGGGCAAATCTAGCTTTTCCCTCAAACAGTTCTTCTTGACCGGCTCTGTGGTGCCATCTGCCCTGAGGCCATCACCAGAGCTGGGGAGATGCCTGCTTCATGCTCTCCAACCTCAGAACGCCAAGCTAAGCTCTCCAGCCTCTTCTCTGTGATGGTCACATAAAAGTTATCAGAGGGTGTCATTCTCTGTGTCCTTGGACCTAGGACTTAATGCATGTTCAAGTTATCCTTTGACCTCTACACATGGGCATGCTTAAGCCAATGTGTGCTCAAGTGCTCCACACATGCACACAATAAAAAAATTTATAAGTCTATATGAAACTTATCACACTGCAATAAAATGTGATATGGAAAAACATATCTAGGGGCTAGAGATATGGGTCAGACGTTAAGAGCACGGTCTGCTCTTCTAGAGGGACAGGTTTCATTTCTAGGCACCCATGTGGTGGCTCACAATCTGTAACTTCAGGGGAATCCAGTGCCTTCTTCTGGCCTCATCAGACATTGCATGTACATAGTATAATAAATATAGATAGGCAAACACTCCTACACATAAAACTTTAACAACAAAACAAAATCTATCCAACTGCCCCTTTCCCTAGAGAGGCATTTGTCACAATGTAGGGTGCTAATAGGTATTGTGAAAATTAGGGCAACATTAGTTTAAGCAAAACATGGCAAGATTTTTCATGCTTGGGTTTATCTGTGATAAGCAAATGTTCATTGCAAATAGGGAAGGCTAGTTTACCTTTGTCAAACCTATTCGGTATCTTTGTAGAGTATCTCTCTCATGGCTAGTGTTCTGGGGAACACTGTGGAAATGCTGGGTGTCTGCCGAGAGAGTGAGAGCAAAACTGCCTTAGTCCCTCCTTCAAGGTCCCCCATTGCCTAGGTTCAACAGCTGCCTGGCCTCATCCCCCTGAAAACCTTTGAGATAGATCTTACTATTGTAGCCCTGGCTGGCTTGGAACTCTCTTGGATCTATATAGATCAGGCTGGCCTCAAACTTAGAGATCCACCTTCCTCTGTTTCCCTAACATTGGTATTAAAGGTACACCACCATAGCTGACCACCTTCCTGAATCTTCTGTTGGAGGAAACTCAAACTACTCAGTGGGCCAGCTTATGGAGGCTTCTTCATTTTTGGCTCCCTTTGTCCTGATCCCCACAAGCTCTAATCTGCCCTCTTCTTCTCTAAATGTTGAAACTCCTTGATCTTCTCAGGCACAGCTCAGTGTTCCTCTTCCATAAAGATTTTTAAAATGTGATAATCTACACTTTACAGGAAAGTTAGCATCCTGCCCACTTTTTAACTGTGTAGTTGAGCGGCATTTCGTACATTCACATCTTCGGCGACTATCTACCACCTCCAGAATGTTCTCATCCTGTTCAGCTCTGACTTTGCACATTGCCTTAACACAGCCCCAGACAACTCCTGTCTACTTTGTTTCTGTACTAGAATTCTTTAGATCTCTCACATAACCAGAAAAATGCAGTGTTCGTCTCTTTTGGCTTATTTCACCCAGCATAATCTCAATGTCCACCCATGTTCTAGCACATATTAGAAATAGGTTTTCCTTCTTTGGGAAGAAAGACGTCTCAGTAATTAAGAGCAATTACTGCTTTGGCAGAAAGTGGGAGTTCAGTATCCATGGCCGGATGGTTCACAAACTCCTGTATCTCCAGTTCCAGGAGATCCAACTTTCTCTATGATCCTCCATGGGCATCTGCACTCACACACACACACACACACACACACACACACACACACACACACACCACAGCCCCCCATACACACCCACACTTAAAAATTATACAAAAAATCTTTTAAAAAAGAATTAAAGAAGCCAGGTGGCAGTGGTACACACCTTTAATCCCAGCATAGGAAGACAGAGGCAGATGGATATCTGTGAGTTTGAGGCCAGCCTGGTCTACAGAGTGAGTTCCAGGACAGCCAGTACTATACAAAGAAACCCTGTCTTGAAAAAACAAAACAAAAACAAAAAATATTGTATATCGCATTTGTTCATGTATTTATCTAAGATTATTTCATTTTACCTCTTCTCCCTGTCTCTGTCTCTTTCTCTCTCCTTCTCTATGTGTGTTCATGCACAAATATTCATGGAAGTCAGAAGAGGGTATCCGATCTCTGGGAGCTAGAGTTACAGTCAGTTGTGAACAGCCTGACATGGGTGCTGGGAACTGAACCCAGGTCCTCTGAAGAGCAGCAAGTGCTCTTAACCACTGAGCCATCGCTCCAGTCCTTCATCTATTCATCTAATGGTGGAAACTTGGGCTGCTCCTACACTCTGACTATTTGAGAATACTGCCATGGCAGTAGAACTATCTGCTGCAGTTCCTGCTTCCCTTTGGATATATATGCAGAAGTGGGCTTGCCTGATCACGTGATAATTCTGTAATTAACCTTCTAAGAAGCCACTATATACTAGTTTCCACAGAGGCTGTGTCATTTAGTAGTTCTGAAACCACATAACCTTTTAAAGACAGTCTGTGTTAGTTATCACTTCCCAGCATATGCTAAGACATTTTATTCAAGTCTTGCCTGTGCTACATTGTAAGTCCCTTAAAGGTAAGATCCATGCCACTGTTCTGTCCTTGTTCTAGATTAGTGCCTTAAAACCATGCCACTGAAGTTTGCTCTCTTGGTGTTATGCCTCACAGACCGAATTCCACACTGACACCTACCAACAAGCTAACACACACACACACACACACACACACACCATATGCATATTTTTTTTGTTTTGCTTTTATTGGCTTCAGACTCACTATGTACCAAGAATGACCTTGATTTATAATCCTCCTGCCTCTACCTCTCAAGTGCTGGGATTACAGGCGTGTGCAACCATAACTAGTTTTATTTGGTGCTGGGGTGAAATCTAGGTCTTGTGCATGCTAGATAAGCATCCTGTATTCCAAGTCTGGTATTATAATCCTTCTACTTTTTCTCTTTGTAAACAAACCCTGTACCAAAGGCTGTTGAGGAAGATACCAATGTTCATTTGCACCAAGAAGATCATCCTGTCATGCCAAGCAGTCAAAGATGTCAGGTGGAGACGGTTCTTTCCCAGTGTCATTCGCTGTGGCATTAGGACACATTCATCCTCTGATCTAGTCACAGGAAATATAAAACTAAAAGGTCTATAGGTAGCTCCTGGTTTTGGTCCCCCTGTCTTGGTAGCTCCTGGTTTTGGTCCCCCTGTCTTGGTAGCTCCTGGTTTTGGTCCCCCTGTCTTGGTAGCTCCTGGTTTTGGTCCCCCTGTCTTGGTAGCTCCTGGTTTTGGTCTCTTATCTTGGTAGGTCCTTGTTTTGGTTCCCCAAGGTCAGGTGTGGCAGTTTTTCTTTCCTCTTCCATTCTTACCCTGGATCCAGCTCCTCTGTAGAATGGTGGTGTTGGACAGCCCACCCATCCCTGCATTGGAAAGGAGCCTAGGCTGATGGAGAATTA